>CM046876.1:352147671-352747671 GCA_025667525.1 Glebionis coronaria
TAGAAAGTCTACTACTGGTGGTTGTCAGTTTTTGGGACGAAGACTTATCTCATGGCAATGTAAGAAACAGACAATAGTAGCTACCTCTTCAACAGAAGATGGATACGTAGCTGCTGCTAGTCATTGTGGACAAGTCTTGTGGATATAAAATCAGATACTGGATTATGGGTTCAACTTCATGAACACCAAAATTTTCATCGACAATCAAAGCACTATCTGCATTATGAAGAATCCTGTCTTTCATCAACGAACCAAGCATATTGAGATTCGGCACCATTTTATAAGAGATGCCAATGAGAAGAAGCTGATACAGGTTCTTAAAGTTCATACGGATGATAATGTTGCTGATTTATTGACTAAAGCCTTTGATGGTCCGAGATTCAACAACTTGGTGGTTCACATTGGTATGGTCAATCCTTGAGGCCTAGGATTGAGGGGAGGCTAAGCCTAAGGGGAGCTTATTGTACATATTACTTGTACTGTCTTACATATTGTAAAATCCTTGATTTCACCATGATTGCATATATTAAATTCCACCCCTTAATCCTAGAACTCTCATTAATGTGTTATATCTCCTTAAGATGTGTGTGAACTTGTCCATTAGGTACTTATACCTTTACATTCATATTAGTTGTAAACAAGTTACATAGCTTAAACCTTGTACTTGAAACTAGGGTTAGCAAGTAGTAAGATGTATACTTAATATTTGAAATATACAACACTTAACAAAAACTGGAAATATACTACAATTAGGTATGGTAGCCATGATATATGTGTAAGTAGACTAGTTGTTTACTTAACTCTTGGACTAGCCCAAGAATAGATGCCATTGTGTGCAAACCCAACATAAGCCCAACACAAGCCCACCCTACCCTTTTGGATAGCCTTACACGGCACTCCACCTTAGGTGGAAGGAGACGAGATGCATGGGAAACATAAAGGCATACAATTGGCAAGAATTCTCTTACCAAGACAAGTCATGCCTTTTGCCCTCCTCTCTCTCTCCCCTTTTAGCCGAAAAACACACACACATACTCACTCATTCTCTCATGCAATCCAATCTTGTTTCTCTCATCCTCTTCTCTCCCAATCATATGGCTTAAAGCCATATACATCCAAAACCAAGAATTGAATCCACCAAGATCTTTGTCTCATCTTTACACTAATCATTTAGTAGCATCATTCTTTTGGAATCACTATAAACAAGCCCTAGCCGAATCCTTAAGGCCACGACTTGGTTTGTATTAGGGTTTTCTTCATCAACTAGATTAGATCTCTAATCTCCTTGTTCATCTAGATCATCTTTGGTACTTTTAAGCAAGAAAGGTATACACCTCATGCTCTTTCTTTTCTTCAAGCATGCATCATCATACATCTATAAACACAAGTATTTAACATGTTAAAATCAAGATTTGATAAAGCCATGACCATTATAGGTCACGGCATATTTATGAAAATCATATCCATGATTAAAAATCTTTTAATAAGAAACCTATGACTTGTATGCTATGTTTTAAACTTGATTTAAGAACCCTATGAGACATTTTATGAATCTAAATGTTGCATGGGTGCAAATCTTGTTTTATGGTACTTTGGTTAACCAATAATCATATATCTCATAAAATAAACTTGTGTAACTTAAAAATCATGAAGACCATGAACTTAAAGGTCACGGCTAAAATAAATGATGACCATATGATTTGTCTACTAAGTTTTAATAATGGAATATGAAATGATACATGTTAAATGGATTATTAAAAATCACAAAATATAACTTATGTGTATATATGTAGCCGTGGGTTACATATGACCTAAAATAGGTTAGATGTACATGCATGCTTATATAAACCATAGATCTAATGATAGAGTTAAGTTGAGCACAATAAACATAAAACAAGCTTATAAGAATCATATGGGAACCTTGGGAGAAGATAATATAGCCGTGGGCTATATGTAGCCTTCTTGGAATAATAGTAACCTTGGAAACATGCATGTAACTTAAATAATCATGATGTATTTTTGTAAATACTTAGAAGACTTAAACCTAATTAATATGTTCATCTTGGAAATACCAAGATTTAGAAATATAGCCGTGGGCTATATATGAGTATACATGGATCTATGATTGATTTTTAGGTCTAGACATAGTTTAGATCTCATTGTGGACTTGTGACTTGTTCTCTTGATTTGTACATAGCTAGATCTTAATTTGGACACTTATAATAACATGCAACCTTAAAATAAGTTTTAACTCATCTTAATAAACTATAATTAATTATGGCCGTGAGTTATAAGCTCATATTAGGGCTTATGACTTGTATGCAACCTTGTAACATACCTAGATCTAATTTGGAACATCACATAAAACAAACTATAAGTTTTATTCTTTTATTTAGATTTAAAACTAAATATGAATAAGCTAATAATAAGCTTATAAGAATATCCTAAGTTAAAACTTGCATAAAATGTAAAGTAGTGTTAATGGACTATTTAAGCCCATGAAATGTTTATCCAAGACTTAATGGACCCAATAAGCCCATTTGATAAATCTTAGTATCTTAATGGACTTAATATTTCACTTAGGTCCATTTAACTAATTAAAGGACTTAAAAATGTATTTAAGCCCAATAAATGATTTAAAGGCCCATTTAAATAAATTAGTGGACTTGAGATATATTTAGGCCCACTAGATAGCCCATTAGATGTTTAGCCCATTTAATGAGCCCATATAATGTTTAAATGTTAAAATAAAAGTTTTTATAATAAAATATAACTTATAAAAACTTTCTGGATTAAAATGACAAATTATGAAACTTAAGGACTAAAACCGAAACTTATGAAACTTGTTTTGCTGAATTAGTAAACACGAGGACTGTAAATGTAATTATCCAAAAGTCTAGGGTTTAATAAATACCATCCGTGGCAAATTAAACCCTAGGGACAATTTTGGGAAGTTTCTAAAAGTTATTTTGTCATTTTGAAACCCTAGGGAACATTGTTGTGTTAATCCGAAACTTAAAGAAGCTCTAGGGGTTGTTTTTGTCATTTTAGTAAAGTTACAAAACCTAGATATAACTAGGGGGACAATCTGCCATAAGCCGAAACTTTAACAAGCCCTAGGCACCAAATGTGTAAAATCCGAAAGTTATACTTGTTTAAAATATGGAGGGACTAGTTTTACCATGTTCCGAAACATTAAAAAGCCCTAACCCTAAAATCTATTTTATTTATAATAAAACATAATTAAACACTTAGACCATAAGAATTAATGTAACAATTCTTAAGTTTGTAATTAATAAATTATTTTATAAATGTCAAAATAATTCATAGAAAATTTAAAGTTAAATAAAATATTATATTTAATTTTTCAAAATAAAATATTTATATTTGCTTTAGAGAGTAAATTGTATAAATAATTATGAATATGTATTATTAATGCATGAACTCATATACTTTCAGAAAATAAAATTTATATGAACGTTGGATAAATTGAATACTAATATTTAAGTAGAACACCTTATGTTTACTTAAAATATGAAACCTAATAATAATAGTAAATGGATGATTATAATACATGAACTACAATGTAAACTAATATTAAGTAGAAATTTTTATGTTTACTTAATAAAGAAACGTAATAATAAATGAGTGATTATAATATGTGAACGGAGAACGTGAACTAATATTTTAAGTACGACATTTTATGTCTACTTAAATAAGAAACTTAATTGTAAGTTGAATGATTATTATTAATACATGTATGCTAACTGATATTAAAAGCTAAACATTTTATGTTTACTTAGAAGTGAAACTTATATAAGTTTAAATGAATAATGTTGATACTTGAACTACGGTTATTTAGATAAATACCGTAGCATAAATGAACTAACTAAAATCTGTATAAGCATACATATATGTTCTTTGTACTATCTATTAAGACTGTACTATTTGATTAGGCATAAATTTTGGCGTGAGTTTATTTGGATATTCGTATTAAACAGCTATTGCCTACTCCTAGATGAGTTTACAGCCCCATATAAACTTTTGATAAAACTTTCCCTTTATGGGAAAGAAAACATGCAAACACTTAATGGACATAACAGAATTGTATAAACTTGACTATGATTGATTGTTATTGGAACTGTTAAATTGTTGTAAATCACCCGAATGTTATAAATAGATCTATTAGGGATTGACCATCCCCATCTGGGTGAGTCATGCTCACTGTGCCTTGGCCAGGACAACAGATGTATACCATGTTGGAACTGGGTTAGGTGCCTTTTTTTAAGATACTACGTCCTCATCTGTTGAGGACTATGGAAGGTTAAGCTTCAGTTTCTAATAATAAACAAATGTAATCTATATTTTAGTAAGAATGCTTTGTGCATTGTTACTTCTATAATTATTGTATGTCCAAACTAATAAATGTTGAACCTGTAAATTCACCAACTTTATGTTGACCCTCTAGCATGTTTTTCATAGGAAAATGAAGTTAGTACGTGGTGTGTGCATGGTCTCCAACATCTTAGTAATCTGCATCGTAGGACTCGTCAGGGGTTCTATTTGGGAAACATAAAGAATCACCTTCTATCATGTTTAAGACAATTTTTATTTATTTGTTTATCAAACATATAATCTGATTTGAATAACTCTTTATCTTATGCTCTATGGACTATATGCTATTGATCCACCCTAGTGACATCTCCGTAGATATTTCTACATATTTACCCGGGGTGTCACATAGAATGGTATCAGAGCATTAGTTATAGAGAACCAGATAAATTTTTAAATAAAATAAAAATAAAATGATTTTTCTTTTATTTAAAAATGGACTATAACTTATAAAAATCTTATGGGGATTTTATTTGGGACTGTAGTAGTTAAGCATATAGATCTTAGGGTATTTTATGCTATATGAACTAAGTGTATATATTGTTACTAAACTTGATTATTAATACTGTTTAGTGAAATATTGCTATGGAAAATATTAGATATGCTAAACTTGAAAATTTTACACTACATAGAAAAATACTGAAATGAAATATATGTAATACTAAACCAAACCTTGCACTTACAAATTGTTAAATGAACTGCTTAAATGATAACATATATATAAGTATTAATATATGTAACCTTAAAACATTACGATAATTGTTTAAAAGGGATATATTTCATAAGACATGTAATCTAAAATAATATTGTTCTTTGTTTGTAAGCTTACACTTACTTCAAACTTAAAATAATACTATTTCAGAGCATCATGACTCCGCCTACTGCACCTTTGACTCTTCTACCCGTAGTAGCTCCTACTCAAGTTGTTTGTTCATCTCCACAATCGACGCAGTGTGGATGGTTATCAGCCTCAGATTCAGAGGATGACCCAACCATCGAAGCTGTACTCCCAGAGGACCCTTTTTCCATCTCAGCATCAGCCATACTGGCCCCAAAATCTATGGAGGAGGACCAGGTTCTTCCGAGCGTACCATCTTCTGTGCCTCCATCTTTATCATCGGGCTATTTTTTCGGGCCCGTACCCGTCTCCACTTATGATACCGGGGAAGGCTCCGGGGCAGGGCGTGTCGATTCCGTCCAGGCCCAGATCGCCGCACTGGCCGCACGCCAGGAGCAGGAAATATCCGACCTCCGCAGCCAGTTGACAGTCAGTCAACAAGGCCACGCTGTCATCTACGATCGTATCGACTCTCTCTTTCGCACTATGAGAGGATAATCCCATACCGCTAAAGGCATCCAGGCTAGGACGGACGAGGCATTGAAGTGGTTATTGGAGGAGAACTACCGTCTCCACTAGCGCATTTAGGTCATAGAGGGTCTGCAGCATCAGACCCTTGATGCTCTTTTTGCTCAGGAGCAATCATTATCCATTTTCTTTGATCTCGCCACTGTCTGGCATGATGGGGTTACTGGGGAGATGGCTTATCTTCGAGGGGTCGTCGATAGACTCCGGAACCAACTACTATCAGCACTCCGTACGCTTAAGGAGACCCGAACGAGAGTTCGGACTTTATGGAACACCAGGGGGAATTCTGCAGCTCCACCAGCTCCATTAGCACCATCAGCACCGGCCTCATCTAGTGGACCATCTAGGCAGGATTAGTGATAACTAGGTTTTACTCAGGTTAAAAAGTTCTTTGTCGTATGTCTCTTCGAATTGAAAACTTGTGTTTAATGTGTGACACATTCTTATTTTGGTGGAAACAAAGATGTGTCGTTATAGTTTTTTAAAATTAAAGGTGCGAGACAATTAAAGTAAAGGTGCTCTTAAAGTAAATCTAAGTCTAATTAAAATAAAGGTGCAAGTATTTAAAAACGTGACTGAAATTAAAAGGGCACTAAGTAAAGACGAGAACTTAAATTTATCTTAGGCAAACATAAAACGCGACTAAAACTAAGGCAAATCTAAAATAAAATTAAGGCAAATAAACTAGAAGTGTATTTAAATAAAAGGCAGGAAAAATAAAGCTTGAAAATAAAATCAAAGACAAAAGCTAATAAGAACTTGAATACAGCTCATTCGGAATAAACCTTCGTTTGGAACAATCACTCGTCCGGAATGTCACCTTCGGTTGAAATGATTCTTCTTTGCTTGGAATATTGCCAAAATCCTTGATCCGGAACAAATTGATCTGAATATGTCACTTATCCAAAACAATCCTTCGTTCGGAACTTTACTGATTCGGAACTTATGATTAACCCTTGATTCGGAAGATTCCGAATGAACCTCCTTGATTCGGAAGTTCTAAAACTTCCGAATGAACAAACACTGATCCGGAACTAGCTCCTTGATTCGGAAGTTTATTCGGAACTTTTAAGTTCCGAATGAACAGCCCTTGGTTCGGAACTATGGTGACTTCCGAATGAATGATCACTGATTCTGAACTTTTGGAGTTCCGAATGAACAGTGCTTGATCCGGAACTTTTGAGTTCCGAATGAAGCTTTTCTGGTTCGGAACTTTTGAGTTCCGAATGAATGACTATTGGTTCGGAAGTTAACCTTCGTCCGGAACTTTGAATGTTCCGGATGAACAAGTTTGGCTCGGAACTTTTGCTGATCTCAAATCTTCCGGATGAACCCTTGATTCGGAACTTTGGAAGTTCCGAATGAACAAACTCCCTTTCTTGATTCGGAAGTTTTCACCTGGAAAGATCAGAAACACAGACAAACTTTCCCGAAGAACAAGGGAATACAGTAACAGCAGATTTAAACACAAATCAACCAAATTAAACACAAACGATCTAATAAAAATAACACGAATCAACAGTAATTATAAACAAACAATTTAAAACACGAAATCAAACAACTTTAACCACAATAATCAACAATCACTTGGATCAAAATAAAAGCATGAACATATACATAAACATAAACACATAAATCAAAGATTAAGAAAGGTAGATAAGAGATTAACAAGATAAAATAAAGATTGAAAATAATTAAATGAAAACTTACTTGAAATTAAATGAATTAAAGGTGCAAGACAAGGTATTTAAATTTGACAACAAATTAAATGACAAGGTAAGTAAATGGTGGAAGAGCTAATTGTCACACTTAGCCAACAAGAATGAAATGTAAACAACTAATGACTATTTATAGGGGAGGATTAGGAAGCTTCCTCCCCTCTTTCATTTCTTCTTAATTACAAGCTTAAGTCCCTCCTTTTGTTAATCTTCATTAATTGCGTCATTAGTCCTTTTCTTCTAATCTTCTTTAAACTTGGACTTTAAGGACTTGTGGCTCGGGATTTCTTTTGAACTCGTCTTTTAATTCTTCGATAAAATAGACTTGAGTTTCTCGGCTTTTGATAAACTTCCGTCTTTTGACTTTTTCTTCGATAAATCTTCAAAATTGGTCTTGGACTTCCGTTCTTTTTCCACTTTTGACTTCTCGACTTCGTTTTTCATCTTTTTCTTCAATAAAAGCCGTGAATGCCCGTGAATGTCCGTGTTTTCTCCACTTTTCACCTTTTCGTCCTAAATCACAACAAAAACACAGACCACGCATAATTCCGACATAAAAGACATAAAATACACGTTTTGGTCCGGTTATTATTGTAATTAAGTGGTAGAAAAGATGGCTGTTTACACACCTATCAAATCCCCTACACTTGACCATTGCAATGTCCTCATGCAATGCATTAGTTACAAAGCAAGATTACACTTTTCATCATAATCAATACACGTTGGCCTTTATTAAAGAAATAGAAAATTAAAAATATACAAAATTAAGAAATCAAAATCATACGTTGGGTTTTGGAAATGTCATGAATAATCATCATCCTCAAGTTTTCACTTTCTCCAAACCAAGCTTAAAAACGAGATCATTGTTATTATAAGTTATAAACTATCACGAACTCATGTGGGCCAATTACTCACTTAGACTCCCTTATTCCTAGGGGTATCTCTTATATTTTATTGTTGTCTTGAATGATCACGAGGATGCATTGTTTGACTTATTTCGATAGTTATTTAGTCTGAAAATAAAGTGAACAATTTAATCAATAGTTAGCTAAAGGACCAAATCTTTTAAAACTGCTTCTCGGGACCTCATAAAGTTCATATCTTGGCATAACTCGCTTCGTGATTTGAGACCTTTCTCGGACCGATATTTGGCAGCGACTTCATACTTCAAATCTTAAGAGACGTTCATGAAATAATGGTCTTCTCTTCATATAGGAATTTCTTCACTTGAAGTTTTGAGAGATTCATACTTGGACCACGACTTCTTCATTTTTCTCCAATCTTTATTTTGGACTTTGATATACAACGATCCGCCTCCTTTTATGACTTGGATCTATTTATCCTCATACCTTGTTAGGGTCTTTTCGGATACACTTCTCCATGACTTTTGGGGAGTTTAGCTTTACGTCGTGTGTCTCGATCCTTCATATTGATTTTCGATAAATGATTCTTCACATCACTTGGGATATTTAGCAACAAAACATAGCCCTCATGCCTTGTTAGGGCCTTTTCGGACTCGCCAATCTTCGCGTCCTGCTTCAATAAGTTATGCCTTGGCTATGAACTCTAATCCATACCGAGCAACTTTTAAACGATCTGGGGCTAGAAGCTAAGTAACTTTTCAAATCGTACAACCTTATTTATTAGCAGATAAATTTATTAGCAAGCGATGGGAGAATAGGCTTATAATTAACTTACATAAATTCACGAAAGAATACCGAACTTATAATTGGCTCTATCATCTCTCGTTCTCCACAGTTTAAAATCTCAAGTAATGAGACTCGTGGATGCTTAGCCTATTAAATCAATGTTTTGGGTTTTCGAGTCGCCTATAGGATCTTGCAAATTCTTAGACTCTTTCAAGTTTAGAAATCGCATCTTAAAGTTCCCTTGATAAACGACTCTCTAGGATCAATTATAGGAACTTGCGAAAAGTTCTTGTTCTTAACCCGTGAGAGTTAAGACTTTCGCGTTTTATAGCTCCCTATATAAAAGCCTAGCAAAACTTGACTTAAACACGTTAAGGATACTAGCTAGAGTAAACTCGGATTGAGTCAAAAGATTCACAACGTTTGAAAATTAAAACCACTTATTAAACATTTATTCTAATATGGAAAGAAAATAACTCTACAAAGGGAAAACTAATAGGCCAAAATAGATTAAAAATTTTGAAAAATGTCGAAAAATACAAGGAAAAGACCACTTAACTTCGATAGAAGTCCACCCTACACTTAAGATAAACATTGTCCTCAATGTTTAAGCATGTGGGAGTAAACTCCCCTACACTTAGGACATTGTGCACTTTGTTTAAATCTCGCTAAGGAAGAGACAACTAAAGAGATTCCTATTTTAATATTGAGAAAATATAAAATAGTGAATCGAAAAGAGTTTAGGATAGAACCGGGATAATGGAACACGGAATCACGGGTTGTCAAGAATCATCAAGAGTGGATCATTGAAGCTCGAATCTTTAATTAAGAAGTGAGGAGAGGAAAGCAAACCAAAGGGTCTCCCCCTACACTTATGATAAAGAAAGCGAAAAGATAGATGCATGGGTTGCCTCCCAAGAAGCGCTTGGTTTTTGTTTACCGAGTCGTGAGCCTGACTCGACCTTGATCATCAACGGAAGAAGCATAAAACATATCCACCAGGATCGAAGACATAGTTTTCATCCATCAAATAACACAAGCTTAAGGCGAACAAGGCAAGCCAAAGAAGAAGTGGCAGGGTTCCCTTAAGCAGCGATGGAGCACGGTGGAAGCAAGTATGGTGAGGTGCAAGCATGTCTTCAATAGTTCCAAAGATTTTTCCTTTTATTGCATCAGGTGGATACTGAGATGGCTTAAAGACTTCAATACCGGGGTCGAACACCTTTTCCTTTAGGGGAAAATAGCACTCAGGCTCAGCCGAGTGTGAAGAAGATCCGCAAAGAAGCACAACCTCGTCCTCAGCAGGGGGACAAAGAGGTGTCAAATCATAAGTGCAACGGATTTCGGTGTCGATCGGTTTCTTCTCCTTTGACAGAATGTGCTTCAAATCCAAAGTAGGATCAAGACGATAATCTTCAAAGTCCAAAGGAGGAGCATCACTCTCATGAGGGAAGTATGTGTTGAGAAATTCAGAGAAATCTTCCTCAAATGAATAATCGTCCAAAGTAGGATCGAGTGATGGCGGAGGATCTTCATTATGTGAAGAATCGCTCGAGAGAGTATCAGCCTCATCAAAATCATCAAAAGTGGGCAGCTCGGGATACTCAGAAGTACAATCAAAATCATCCGAATCTGAGCTAGAATTATTGTCATCATAAGCATCGAAGATCGGTGGAGAATCATAAATGGGAGAAGCGTCCAAAGTAAGGAGAGAATCATCCACATTATCTTCAAAGAGTGGATTATCAGTGGAAGACTCGAATAAAGGATTATCGTAGACGGTAAAGTCATCGAGCACATTTATCATATTCACTGATTCTCGGCCTCCAAAGGATTTGCCTGTAAGCTTCCCCATTTTAAAAACTTTTGAATCATCCCCGACTCGTAAGATTAACTCACCTTCGGACACATCTACTAAAGCACGTCCGGTTCTCAAGAATGGCCGACCAAGTATTAAAGGAATACGAGGGTCCATTTCATAATCAACTACGACAAAATCGACCGGGAAAGTAAATGTGCCAACTTTGATAAACACGTCTTCGGCTATACCAACGGGGTAAGCGAGAGTGCGATTTGCAAGTTCGAGAGTCATCTTTGTTGGAATGAGGTCGGTTAATGATAGTGTTTTCCAAACACTCAATGGCATCAAATTAATACTAGCCCCGAGATCAGCAAGGGCAGTAAATTCTTCAGTTTTGTTGAACACGCAAGGCAACACAAAACGACCGGGATCTCCAAGCTTTTCCGGAAGTTCTCTAAGAAGGACTGCAGAGCAGTTTTCATTTAATCGTGTGTTGGCGAGTTCAATCAGCTTCTCTTTCTTGCTAAGCAATTCCTTAAATGCTTTGACAAATTTCGGCATGTGGCAAAGTGCTTCAACCAGGCTAATGTTGATGGTCATTTTAGATAGCATATCCACATATTTCGATACTTGACAGTCATTCTTGGTTAGCTCGTTGGTTTTGCCTATGCGAGAAGGGTATGGGATTCTGGGTTGATAGGGAGACGGTGAAGGTGTAGTTGGTGAAGGTTGGGATGTTGAAGGGTCCTTCCGAGATACATCATCATGACGAGGCGGAGACGGTAATGGTGCACTACTACTAGGTGTAGGAGGAGTAGGGATACATGGTGGTGGAGGAGGTGTAGATGGTGGTGGGCTAGGTGGATTGACAATGGTAATTCAACTACGCGTAGTTATAGCACTCACATTAGCTCGCGGATTAGTGACGGTATTTGAAGTTAGAGAACCCGAAGAAGAAGGTGGAGCTTCGGGCAAGAAACTAGTCAATAGATTCTTTAATTCAGTCGTTTGAGTGATGAAGGAGGATTGAATATTATCACGAACCTCGGTTCTGATGTCATTTCCTTGCTTCAAGATATCTCCTTTCAAATTGATTATTTGGCTCTGTAGATTCTTGATTTGCTCACCTTGAGTTCTCATGATGGCATCAACATCGGGATTAATGGGTGGGTTTTGTTGGGTGGGTGGTTGATAAGGGTTAGAAGCTCTTGGTGGGATTTGGTTGCTTCTATTGTAGTTGTTGGCGGGGTTTTGGTTGTGAGGAGAAAAACCGGGTGAAAGGTAATTGTTGGAACGGTAACTCAGCAGATTTCTATCCCCTTGTTGTCTAGCTTGGTAATTTTCCGGTGAATAATTACCGTAAGCAGCATACACATTTTCCGGATTTCCTTGTGTCGAAGGACAATCGGTGTATGAGTGAGAACCGCCACATGTTTCACAAGGAGTAGCAACCGCTTTAACTTGTTGTTGTTGTTGGTTTGAAGCGAGAAGCGTAATACTTTTGCTCATTTCAGCCATCATGCGGGTGAGTTCGGTCATCTTAGGGTTTGCTGAGGTGGAAGAAACATTGACTCTCGGGTTGTTCCTAGAAGAAGCAGAGGAATCCCAGTTTTTGTGGTGAGTAGTCATGTTCTCAATTAACTCTCTACACTCCTCGGGTCTCCTTTTCATGAATGTGCCACCGGCGGCTGCATTTATCGTATCACGATCTCGAAAAGTCAAACCGTTGTAGAAAGTGTCGATTAATGTCACAGGGAGCATGTTGTGGTTTAGACATCTATCGATCAAGACATTATATCTCTCCCAAGCGTCAAAAAGAGATTCATCAGGGTCTTGCATGAAACCGCTGATCTGATTGCGAAGGCTTGTGACCATGGATGGTGGAAAGTAGCGCGATAGAAAGCGTTGAGTCATATCATCCCAAGTGTGAATAGAATTCTTCGGGAGACGATCAAACCATTTCTCAGCATGATGCGATAAAGTATGTGGGAAAAGTTGTAGGCGAAGTACATCCATTGTGGCCCCAGGCAACTTCATGCTTTGGGTGATTGTAATGAACTTGTCGAGGTGTTTGTTGGCATCATCATCAGACAATCCTCTAAAAGGGTTTGTTTGTACTTGCTGAATCATGTGGTGATTCAACGAAAACTCAGGAGCGTTGATTTGCATTGGCGCAATCGGTTCTCCTCGTCCAAACATTGTTGGTTGACAAAGTTCCTCCATGGTCCGAAGATCGGGCTGTGGAAGAGCATTGTTGTTATTATTATTATTATTGAGGTGCGGTGGAATGTTGTTGTTGTTAACACCTGCCATATCTAAATCTTCTTGAGGCTCGGGCTCTTGATAATTAGAAGATCTAGTACGCATACACCTGAAAATGCAAAAGAAAACAAAACCAAACACAAAGACAATATATATACACAATAAAGCTAAAATCTTTTTGGATTTTTGAGATTTTTAGTTTTTATGGTTTTTTTATCAATTTTTAATTTTTATGGTTTTTTTTTTTTTGAATTTTTATGCAAGAAAAATAACGCTCACAAGTGAACGGATCCCAAAAAGCAACGTGTCTCTCACAGAAAACCGTCAATCTTAACGAAAAGAGCCGGCAGCGGCGCCATTTGATAACTAGGTTTTACTCAGGTTAAAAAGTTCTTTGTCGTATGTCTCTTCGAATTGAAAAACTTGTGTTTAATGTGTGACACAGTCTTATTTTGGTGGAAACAAAGATGTGTCGTTGTAGTTTTTTAAAATTAAAGGTGCGAGACAATTAAAGTAAAGGTGCTCTTAAAGTAAATCTAAGTCTAATTAAAATAAAGGCGCAAGTATTTAAAAACGTGACTGAAATTAAAAGGGCACTAAGTAAAGACGAGAACTTTAATTTATCTTAGGCAAACTTAAAACGCGACTAAAACTAAAGCAAATCTAAAATAAAATTAAGGCAAATAAACTAGAAGTGCATTTAAATAAAAGGCAGGAAAAATAAAGCTTGAAAATAAAATCAAAGACAAAAGCTAATAAGAACCTGAATACAGCTCATTCGGAATAAACCTTCGTTTGGAACAATCACTCGTCCGGAATGTCACCTTCGGTTGAAATGATTCTTCTTTGCTTGGAATATTGCCAAAATCCTTGATCCGGAACAAATTGATCTGAATATGTCACTTATCCAAAACAATCCTTCGTTCGGAACTTTACTGATTCGGAACTTATGATTAACCCTTGATTCGGAAGATTCTGAATGAACCTCCTTGATTCGGAAGTTCTAAAACTTCCGAATGAACAAACACTGATCCGGAACTAGCTCCTTGATTCGGAAGTTTATTCGGAACTTTTAAGTTCCGAATGAACAGCCCTTGGTTCGGAACTATGGTGACTTCCGAATGAATGATCACTGATTCGGAACTTTTGGAGTTCCGAATGAACAGTGCTTGATCCGGAACTTTTGAGTTCCGAATGAAGCTTTTCTGGTTCGGAACTTTTGAGTTCCGAATGAATGACTATTGGTTCGGAAGTTAACCTTCGTCCGGAACTTTGAATGTTCCGGATGAACAAGTTTGGCTCGGAACTTTTGCTGATCTCAAATCTTCCGGATGAACCCTTGATTCGGAACTTTGGAAGTTCCGAATGAACAAACTCCCTTTCTTGATTCGGAAGTTTTCACCTGGAAAGATCAGAAACACAGACAAACTTTCCCGAAGAACAAGGGAATACAGTAACAGCAGATTTAAACACAAATCAACCAAATTAAACACAAACGATCTAATAAAAATAACACGAATCAACAGTAATTATAAACAAACAATTTAAAACACGAAATCAAACAACTTTAACCACAATAATCAACAATCACTTGGATCAAAATAAAAGCATGAACATAAACATAAACATAAACACATAAATCAAAGATTAAGAAAGGTAGATAAGAGATTAACAAGATAAAATAAAGATTGAAAATAATTAAATGAAAACTTACTTGAAATTAAATGAATTAAAGGTGCAAGACAAGGTATTTAAATTTGACAAGAAATTAAATGACAAGGTAAGTGTTAGAAATACGTTTTAACGTATATTAGAAGTATCGGTCACTCCACAATATGATTTATGTTGTAATAGCTCGTAGTTAGTAATTAGTTAAATGTTACTTATTAAGTTAAGTAAGAACCGGTCCATGGGCTTGTCATGGACCGGCCCAAGCCCAATGTTAGGCTTGGAGTATAAATACCCCTTTCCACCATGGAAAGGGGTTGGTTGTTGTTCCATTTACACTTTCATATTAATAAAATCACACACATTTTCTCTCACTTTCTCTCTCTAGTTTCTCTCACTAGAAAACATCAACCCACTTCATAGATTCATAGGTTATCAATATTCTACATTTGGTATCAAGAGCTATGGGGTGATTTAAGGTAAGGATTGTGTTGCTTTTTTAGTTTTTGAATCAATTAGTGATCTTTAGAAAAAATCAATCTTGAATCTTGTTGTTTTTGGTGTTTTTGTTATTGGGATTGATTGATAAGGATTGGGTTTAGCTTATTTTGGTAAAAATCATAAAACTTTTTGTGGTTTTGGATCAAAAATCGGAGTTAAAAGCTGTTTTTTAAGTCTCGGAAACATTTTTTCCAGAACTTTCCGAATAGGGATTCCGAATAGGAAGATTTTCAGTATAGAAGGTTTATTCCGAATAGGGATTCCGAATAGGAGAAACATTCAGAATAGCAGAAGTTTCCGAATAGACTTTCCGAATAGAAGGGTTTTTTTTCCGAATAGCAGTTTTTTCCGAATAGCAAATACTTTCCGAATAGCCAATTTTTCCGAATAGCCAAAGACTTTCCGAATAGCCAAAATTTTTTCCGAATAGCCAAAAATTTTCCGAATAGGAGAAATATTCCGAATAGCTTTCCGAATTGCCTATTATTCCGAATAGCAAGTTTTCCGAATAGCCAGTTGCCAAAATATTCCGCATTGAAGAAATATTCCGCATAAGGGTTTTTCCGCATAAGGGTTATTCAGCATAGAGGTTATTCCAAATAGGGCATTTTCAGAATAGAGTTATTCCGCATAAGGGTTATTCAGAATAAGGGTTTTCAGCATAGGATTATTCCGAATAGGTATTATTCCGAATAGGGTTTATTCTGAGTTTGGGTTATTCCGTATAAGCAAGTTCAAGGGGTATTTGAGTTTTTTCGACGATCTTTAGTGGATTTAATCTTGAGTTCAACCAACACAACACAAATTCTCAACCTTTCTTCACTGCTCGATCAACCGATAATCTTTGAGTCTGTTAAGTGATCACAATGAAACCAAGTTCATTAATGCCTCAGATGACATCTCTTACGGATATCTCGATCATAACGGGGACTGATAGTCGTCCACCGATGCTTATTAAAGAGGTGTTTGAGGCATGGCAGGGCCGTATTATGCAATACTTGAAGGGCAAACCAACATACGGAAGGCTTATGGTCAAATCGATTTTGAATGGTCCACTCGACTATGGTACCATTGTGGCAAATAACGTGTCTCGACCAAGAGAATATGAAGAACTCACACCGGCACAACAACTCATTGCTGATGCTGATGAAAAGGCTCTACAGACACTTCTCCAAGCTCTTCCGCATGATATTTATCGTATGGTTAGTCAATATACGGTTGCCAAAGATTTATGGGAACGTCTAAAGGTGTTGTTACAAGGTACGTCTCTCACCAAACAGGAAAGGGAGTGTCAGCTGTATGATCTGTTTGATAGATTCACGTACAGCCCAGGGGAAACACTACACGATTATTACTTCAGATTCACTACTCTAATGAATGATCTGAATGTATACAATCTCGTGATTGCTCCATTCCAGGTTAACACCAAGTTCTTGAATACTTTACCTCAAGCTGAATGGGGTGAGTATATTACCGATGTGAAGTTAACCCGGGATTTGCATAAGTGCAACTTAGATCAAATCTATGCTTTTCTTCAGCAGCATGAGAAGCATGTGATTATGCACCGTTCTCCTCGCAGTATGTACCCAGATTCCTTAGCTTTGATGGCGAATCAACCAAGCTTGTCACACAACAACACACCTTATATCTTGGGACATCAAGCCTATCATCCATCACCTTACATGACACCAACCTTCCCACAATACTCGATTCTACCGCAACCACCCACCTCACATCAGCAACAATATCGGTTCAATGCACCTTCACCACAGTATGCTTCACAACTTCATCCAGCAAATTTTGCACCTTATGCTCAGCCTTCATATTCTTCTTATCAAGAGAATGCAGCATATCCAACAAGTTACCCTGATCAAATGAGTATTCCTTCTACTGATTATGCAGCTCATCCAGATCAAGCACTGTATTGTGATGATGAGGAAGTCCCCGTTCCTGTATTCCAACAAGGAGCTGACCCAGTTGAAGTGCTAACTACTATGTCTGCTTATCTCACACGAACTTTAAGCAAACGAGGATACAGAGGATCAGCTCCTACCAACAATCAGTTGAGGAATTCATACAATTCTCGTCAACAAGCTACTATTGAGAATGGCAGGGTCATGGTTCAGCCTATTCAACCATATCAGGGGAGACCTACCACATCAACCACCAATGCTCGCACGGTCAATCAGGCACCAATGCCCAATCCTGCTCCACGGGCTAATTCCACGGGCAAGTTGAGAATGATTACGTGTTACAACTACAAGGAAGAGGGTCACATGTCCAGGGATTGTAAGAAACCCAAGAGGAGAAGGGATGGACAATGGTTTGCAGAAAAGATCTATCTGGTTAATGCTCAGGCACAAGGAAGGGAACTTGATGAAGAGGAGCTTGCATTTCTTGCTGATCCAGGGATTGCTGAACAAGACGTTGTCACTACGCAGAATGCAGCTTACCAAGCCGATGATCTTGATGCGTATGACTCAGACTGTGATGACTTTCAATCTGCAAAGGCTGCTCTCATGGCAACTATCTCCAGCTTAGGGCCAGAAAAGAGATCTGAGGTACTTATTAATACCACCGATAATACCACTGATGCTAGTATTCAACCACATCAAGTTGTGCAAGAGAGTGCTGACTCGAATGAATCTTCGGTGGTGAGTCTTTCAAATGAGGAGACAAACAATGATAGCAATATCAATGTGAGTCCCCAGACTTTGAGTGAATCACAACCGGGACCCATTTCGCAAACGCCTACTCCTGCTCAACAAGATTTGGTCATGGTTCCTGCTACATTACTTAGCCAAATGAATGCTGCACTCTTAGAAACCTTAGCTAAGAATAAGAATTTGTTTGATGAGCTTACCTTAAGCAACGAGAAAGTTCAAACCTTGGAATTAGTGCCCTCGTCTAGTGTTCTAACTAATCTCGAATATGATCATTTTAGAAACAAACAAATGGGTCACTTGCAAGAAATTGAGAACTTAAGAGCAAATTTGTCTAATGAACTTAAAGAAAAGGAGTTAGTGGTCACTAATTTTCAAAAACTTCAAACAGATATTGAATCACTCGAGTCTAAGAATAATGAAATGGAGATTAATGCTACTAATAAGATTAGAAGCCTAGATTATTTGCTTTTAAGACAATACGCTGCTTCTCAACTAGTTCACTTATTTGATGCTTCATTTAGAGAATTTAACTTATCACGTCAAAAAGGCCTTCCCCCTAATCCACGGTATGCAAAACAAGCTTTAAGACATAGTCCTAGACTTTATAATGCAACTCAATTAGGATTGGCCTTAGAACCGATTGTTCTTCCTGGTGATCGAACAAGTAAGGAACTAGTTGATGAGGATCGGTCATACAATTCTGCAAAATATCCCGAGTGTGATTATTTTAAATTGAATAAGGAGCTTGCAAAAACGGATTTTAGAATTCGCTTCCATATGGACAAAGATCTCATAACAGCACCAACCTACATATTAGATGAAGAAAACCCTAGTACTTTTCCTACACTTGTCAATATGGAAGGTCCTAAGGAAATTCCAAAGGATCTTCCACCTATTAGCACTGTATGGTTAAACTTGCAAGAGATTAATCAATACTTTACTAATTTTGACAAGGTCATTTTGGAACGTACGACTTCAAATGGCCTAAACGCCGGAGAATGGGCTTTCGAACATATGAACGAGGTGTTTAAAAATGAGATCAATCCGTTTGTCGAAAGTCTAAAAGGAATTTTTGCATCCCTTAAAGAAAATCTTGTGTTTGAAATAGGTGAAGTTCAAAAAGTGTTTTATGAAATGGACACCGCTTACGAACTACAACTAATTGAAAAAGAAAAGATTTTAACTGAATATGACCGATTCTTGTCTGCAGTAATCTCGTGTGATGTGCTTACTACTGTAAATGTTAATTATTCGAATGAGCTTACATCCACTATGATTAATTGTGATGCTGTGAATATTTGTACTGATATTTGTGATGATGTTTGTGATATCTCTGTAAATGTTGCTGATACTGTAAAAGAGGTAGATAATCAGTCTTGTCACGAATCTAACGCTGAGTTTTTAAAGCTACAAGATTCTTACAATTTACTTTCAAAACGCTTTAATCAACTAGAACAACATTGTATATCTTTAGAATTGAAACAACAAACTCAAAATGAGAATCTTTCGATATCAAATGTTTGTGAAAACGGTGTTGAGACAAGTGACAAGATGATTGCAATTGTTAAGACATTAGAGGAAGAGATAATAGATTGAAGAGAGATGTGTCATTAAATGAAACACTCAAAATGGAACTAGAGGCTGCAGAGTCCAAAAACCAGGTCTTAGAAATTAGACTTTCGTCTGTTCTAGGGGAGATGGATCGGACAAGACAGGGACTATCCGCTCTTTATGGTTCACTAGAAGAACGCTTCGCTTTTAATGCGGCACAGCAACAATCTTTTGTTGAACAACGGAACCAAAAGTGCGAGGAAATCTCTGATTTGAACATCCTGCTCATTGACAAAATTATGGTTTTGGCTGAGTTAAAGGAGACACTTCTTCTCACCCGACAAGAAGTTGTTGATAACTTAGCTACCGACTCTGCACCGTCCACTAGTGCTCCAACAACCAAGTCAGTAGTGCTTTATAAGAACCCGCTTCATAAGAGAAACCCAGTTACCTATGATGATTATTTGAGGAATGCCATTAAGCATGTCGATCTTCTTAGGGATATTTTAGACGATCTTTATGCCTTAGATCCCTCAAGTAGCGACTATTATTCGGCTCATGAATATATCAAGAGAGTTCAATATTGTTTGGCATATTTGCAATACATAGGTACACCAGGTTCTGCACTACTTAATAATAGGCCCATTGCTGTCACTCCATTTAATAAGACTCTAGGAGCAAAACCGTCATTGGCACAATCAAGTAAGGCACCTTTAAAATTTGCTGCTAATATTCCCACTTTGCCTTCTACAGGATTAAAAGAGAATACTAAGGCTAAAGGATCGCCACTCAAGAAAGATAAGATCAAGCCCTCCACTAGTAGTGCCACAAAGAAGAAAGTAGAAGTTCACAATAGGAATGCTAGTTCAGTTTTAAATAAGAAGAATCATGTTAAGACTAAAAGCTCTACGCCTGTGCAGAAGCCAAAACCATTCGTGAATTCTAATTTAAATTGTTGGAATTGTAATGAATGTATGTTTTCCCAACGTCATGATTTGTGTCTTATTGAGCATGTGAATGAAATGAATGCAATTAAGAATGGTCTTGAATGGAAGCCAACGGGTAGAACTCGTGCCCAAGTTGGCTGGCAATGGCGTCCCACTGGTAGGACCTTTACATTAGATGGAAAAATGTGCCCTTTAACTAGGAATGCATCCATTGAGGTTAGGTCTGAGCGTCCTTTAGTTAGGAACACTCGCACTCAAGTATGGAAACAGTGCCCTTTAATTAGGTCAGCCCCCACTATAGTGCCTATCAGTGAAGAAATACCTCAGGATTTAAGCCAACTAGAATCTACACCACCAATTAAGAAGAAGAAGGCTAGGAAATCTAAGAAACCTAGAGTTAGCAAATCTAAGATTATTAAATCTGTACCTGCTAATAACAAGGAACACTCAGATTCCGATACCTCTACATTGTCTTTGTGTGGTGATATTTTCAGGTGGTCCAAATCATCCTGTGGTATTTGGACTCCGGTTGTTCAAAACATATGACTGGAAATCGCTCGATGCTCCGAAATTTCGTCAGCAAGTTTCTTGGAACGGTTAAATTCGGGAATGATCATATAGCAAAGATTATGGGGTATGGTGAATATCAGATTGGAAACGTGACGATTTCTAGGGTATACTATGTAGAAGGTCTTGGTCATAACTTATTCTCAGTAGGACAGTTTTGTGATTCCAACCTTGAGGTTGCTTTTCGACAACACACTTGTTTCATCCGCAACTTGGAAGGAAAAGATTTGTTGAAGGGATCTCGTGGTGCAAATCTTTATACGTTGTCTCTACAAGATATGATGGCCGCCTCTCCAGTATGTCTTCTCTCTAAAGCATCTAAGACCAAGTCATGGTTATGGCATCGCAGATTATCTCATCTTAATTTTGATGCTATTAATCATCTGGCTAAAAACGAGTTAGTTCGTGGTCTTCCAAAGCTTAAATTTCACAAGGACCATTTATGTTCCGCGTGTTCAAGGGGGAAAAGCACCAAGAAATCTTACAAACCCAAAGCTGAAGACACTAATCAAGAAAAACTTCATCTTTTGCATATGGATCTTTGTGGACCGATGAGAACTGAAAGTGTGAGCGGTAAGAAATTCATTCTGGTAATTGTGGATGATTTCTCCAGGTTTACATGGGTTAGATTTCTACGTACAAAGGATGAAGCACCGAAGGCTATCATCACTTTTCTAAAATTCATTCAGGTACGTTTGAATACCACTGTCCGCCGTATTCGTACAGACAATGGTACAGAGTTCGTCAACCAGACTCTTCGTGATTATTATGAAGGAGTTGGTATATCACATGAAACATCCGCTGCACGCACTCCACAACAAAACGGTGTCGTTGAAAGACGGAATCGTACACTTATGGAAGCTGCTAGGACCATGCTTATTTATGCGAACGCTCCATTGTTCTTGTGGGCAGAGGCTATTTCTACTGCATGTTTCACCCAAAACCGTTCTATCCTTCGGAAACGCCATGGAAAAACACCTTATGAGCTTTTACATGACCGTAAACCCGATGTTTCATTTTTCCATGTGTTTGGTGCTCTGTGTTATCCAAACATCAATAGTGAGAACTTGGGTAAGCTTCAACCGAAAGCCGATATAGGTATTTTCATTGGTTACTCACCGTCCAAAAGAGCATACCGAATCTATAACCGTCGTCTTGGCAAGATTGTAGAAACTATGGACGCAGATTTCGACGAGCTGACAGCGATGGCTTCTGAGCAACACAGCTCTGAACCCGCACTTCATGAGATGGGAACCGGTGCTATAAGTTCCGGCTTAGTTCCCAATAATCCTACTTCTACATCATTTTTACCACCAACTAGGCCTGAGTGGGATAAACTGTTTCAACCGTTGTTTGATGAATTCTTCGATCCCCCTACTGATGAAGTTCAAGCACCTATAGTAATTGCTCCAATACCTGAAGTGGTTGCTCAAGCTAATGAACCTTTATCTAATGCATCTACAATTCACATTGAACCGGATGCACCTTCACCAAGTGATTCTCAAACTACACCTGAATCATCACCCCTACTTGTGCCTAATGATGTGGAAGAGGATTCCATTGATCACGACTTGGAATATGCTCACCTGCAAGAGCTTCCTTTCTTTGGTGTAGCGATACCTGAAAACCCTTCAGCCGCGTCTACCTCAGAAGAAGCTCCTTCTATTGTTCACTCTAGACCACCTAGGATTGAAAACCATAGCACTAAATGGACAAAAGATCACCCAATTAGGAATGTTATTGGAGATCTAGATCGACCCGTCTCTACACGCCATCAATTACAAGAGAGTGCACTTTATTGCTACTTTGATGCATTTCTCTCTGAAGTTGAACCTAAAAATTGGCAGCAGGCTATGACCCAATCTTCTTGGATTGAAGCTATGCAGGAGGAACTAAATGAATTCCAACGACTTGAAGTATGGGAATTGGTTCCTCTCCCTGACAAGGTCAACATCCTTACTTTGTTATGGGTTTATAAGGTTAAACTTGATGAGATGGGTGCGGTATTGAAGAATAAGGCTAGATTGGTCGCTAGAGGATATAAACAAGCCTTGGGTATAGACTTTGAAGAATCTTTTGCTCCTGTGGCTAGATTGGAGGCTATTAGACTATTCCTTGCGTATGCTGCTCATATGAACATGATCGTCTATCAAATGGATGTGAAGACGGCATTTTTGAACGGTGAACTAAGGGAAGAAGTCTATGTTAGTCAGCCGGATGGGTTCGTCAGTACGGAGTTTCCTAATCATGTGTACAAGCTTAAGAAGGCTCTCTACGGGTTGAAACAAGCTCCACGCGCGTGGTATGATCTCCTGTCAACATATCTCATTTCAGAAGGCTTCTCCAAAGGCAAAGTGGACCCCACTCTATTCACTCTCAAGGAAGGCAACGACATGATTCTGGTACAAATTTATGTTGATGATATAATATTTGCCGCCACTAACATAGAATTGTCAAATCGATTTGAGAAGATAATGTCCACACGCTTTCAGATGTCGATGATGGGAAAAATTTCATTTTTCTTAGGATTACAGATTTCTCAGAATCCCAGAGGCATCTTTATTAATCAATCCAAATATGCTCTAGAATCTCTTAAGAAATATAACTTTGAAAATTGTGACCCCGTGGACACTCCAATGGTGGAGAAATCCAAGTTAGATGAAGATAGGAATGGGACTATTGTCGATCCAAAACTTTACCGTGGGATGATCGGCACCCTTCTATATCTGACTGCTAGCAGGCCTGATTTGCAATTTGCTGTTTGCATGTGTGCCCGGTATCAGGCTCGGCCTACCGAAAAGCACCTACATGTAGTTAAAAGGATCTTTCAATATCTAAAAGGAACACTTCATCGTGGTCTATGGTATCCGAAAGATTCCTCGATTGCTTTAATATCATACGCAGATGCCGATCATGCTGGATGTCAAGACACGAGGCGTAGCACTTCTGGATCTGTGCAACTCCTAGGAGATAGATTGATCAGTTGGTCTTCAAAAAGGCAGAAAAGCGCTGCAATTTCTAGCACGGAGGCTGAATACATCGCCATGTCCGGTTGTTGTGCTCAAGTCCTTTGGATGAGATCACAATTAACTGACTACGGTCTTGGATTTAACAAAATCCCGATGTATTGTGACAACAAGAGCGCCATTGCCCTTTGCTGCAACTATGTTCAACACTCCCGGGCCAAGCACATAGACATTCGCTACCATTTCATTAAGGAGCAGGTGGAGAACGGAGTGATCGAGCTGTATTTTGTCACTACTGAGTACCAGCTGGCGGATATGTTCACCAAAGCCTTAGATCGAGGACGAATCGAGTTTTTGATCGACAAGCTTGGCATGAAATCATTCACTCCAGCGACTCTCAAAGAGTTGGCAGAAGAATCAGCTGAATAGTCGTGGTAAACTATTCAGAGTATCCTTTGTTCGTGATCATGTATATTATAGTAAATATATAAACCACAAAAGAAAATACAAAAATATAAAACCAAGAAAAACCATAAAAAATATAAAACCTAGAAAAACCATAAAAAATATAAAACCTAGAAAAACCATAAAAATTATAAAATCAAGAAAAACCAAAAATATTTTTCGTTTAAAACGGGCATGTCTTTTAGTACGGTAATATTTATGGCCTTAGAAATGTCGATTAATATTGACACGGTGCCATAAATAGAGTCCGTATAAAAGTTGTAATGTTTTAAAACATGCCCATTATGGCTTGTAGTTATTTCTGACTGCAACCCGGTTTTCATATTAAAGTCACGTATTTCTTTGGAAAACGTTGGCTCATAACGGGAATTAATTTTCTCGGGCGTGATTTACAAGCCAAATCATGCAAAGGGATCAAGTTTACTTTACAACTTGGTCTAACACGAATTTGTGTACGTCTCAGTGCATTAATTTGTTAAAATAAGAGAAATCTTATTGACACCACGAATCAAACTTTTTCAAGATATCAATTGGGAAATGTTTTTCATCATCATGTGCCTCGTTAAACAATGACTACAGCTCTTTAAATAGAAAACGGGTCATCGTTTAAGGGGGAGAAAATGTTTCATCATCTTTCACATCAAAAAGATCTTCAAAAACTTTCAAGGAAATTCAAAAAGCTTAATGGTTAATGGTTGGATTGCTTTGGCATTTGTATTGTTGTTACTTATAAGTTTGTCATGGATAGTTTTGTGCTTGTGTTAAGATAAGTTAATCACTGAGGCTAGGGTAATTAACATAAGATAGGTCAAAATGACAAGATTTAAAACTTGGAAAAACAAAAGAACTTTGTTTGTTGAAAGTAGAAAAATTGAGGGGGTAAAGTTGACAATAGGTCAAACTTGTAAAAAAATTTGACTTAGTCAAAATCACACACCCCCCGTTCCCACTCTTCTTTCACTGTTCCCCTATCTTCTTGGCCGCCATTAACAAACAAGTACACAAACACTCACGAAAATCAACCAGAACATCTCAATATCAGTAATCTTCTAAGATCAAGATCATCAAAAAGGTATTAAATCGGATTAATCTTTCATGCACAACAAGTTAATTAACTTTTTAAATTGAAAACAATCGAAATCAGTTTCTGCTTCAATTAGGGTTAATTAAATTGGGGGTTTTGCCTGGGTTGTATTCGGAATGACTCTAATTGCACTAATTTGGCCTTTTGAACACTTGAATTAATCGATTTCATGCTTAATTAGAATATATATAAGTGTTGGAAACTTTCCGAGTAAGAAAGACTTTCCGAGTAAGAAAGACTTTCCGCATGGTGAAATCTTTCCGCATAGAAGCTATTTTTCCGAATAGAAAGGCTTTTCCGCATAGACAAAAGTTTTCCGAATAGGGTTACTTTATTCCGCATAGAAAAGTTTTTCCGAATAGAAAGATCTTTCCGTATAGGCCAAATCTTTCCGCATAGAGAAACTTTTTCCGAATAGACTGAATATTCCGCATAGGCCTAGTTTTTTCCGAATAGGGAATTTATTCCGCATAGGCACAATGTTCCGAATAGGATTTTATTCCTCATAGGCCCAATGTTCCGAATAGGGAATTTATTCCGCATAGGCCCAATGTTCCGAATAGGATTTTATTCCGCATAGGCCCAATGTTCCGAATAGAGTATTTATTCCGCATAGGTCCAATGTTCCGAATAGACATTTTATTCAGAATAGGGATTTCATTCCGCATAGGATAAATGTTCCGAATAGCCTTTTTATTTAGAATAGGGATGTTTTTCCGCATAGGATATATGTTCCGAATAGACTTATGTTCCGCATAGGATTTATATTCAGCATAGACCTATTATTCCGAATTGAGTGATTATTCCGTATAGAAGATGTTTGAATGGTTTACAAGCTAAAGGGATTAGGTCATATGTTCAATGCTTAGGTTTAAAGTCATATTGATATTCATGTTTGTCTGTTTCAACCTTTGTGTTTTATCTTAAGCAGAGACGATGACTAACCCTACAGTACAACACATACAAGACACCAAAGCCGCCGCCATTGCTGAAGCCAAGACTCTAAAGTTTATTCCAAACAACTTCCGTTTAAAGGAGGTATCTCACTCTACTCATAATGGATTTAAGGTAGGTACATCCATGCTTGATAAATCTCATTTCAAGCATGCGCTAAGGAGAAGTGCTTCAGTGCCCTATGAATATCTTTACGAGTTCTGGGCTACCAAAGAGAGGACGTCGAACAAAATCATTTTTTCCTTGGACAACAAGCAGCAGACGCTTACTGTGTCAGACTTCAGGAAGATCTTTGGCTTTCGACCGATACTCAAAGGTCTATCATCATACTCAGCCAACCCAACTAAGGACCAGATCATGGAGATGTTCACCGCCATTGGATGTCTTGACATACGAACCCCGTCTGAGTTTACTACTGCCAAAGTTGGTCAACCATGGAAAGCCATTTTTGGGATTCTAAGCCGATGTTTAACACCCAAAACAACTGGGTTTGATGTTGTTCGTCCACCAATCATCAAGATGTTTTATGGTATGTTTAAAGGTATGGGTATTGATTATGCATCACTGCTGTGGGAGGAGTTTACTTTTCAACTCTTCACAAACACAAAGGGTAAGGTTAAAAGCTACCAGTACCCTAGGTTTATTAAGTTGATCATACATTACTTTATGGAAAACGATGCATCCATTAACAAGCGTGCAGGTAGTCGTCACCACACGATGGATGATGATGATTTGGTAGACTTAAGGCAGGAGACTCATTCGAATACGGTTATTCCTGGTCCCATTCCCAGTCATCTTCTGACCGATGAGATTATTGCATCTGCTGATTACAAGAACTTGCTAACAGAAATTGAGAATCAACGAGCAAGTATTCTAGCAGGTGAAGACTCATCTACCACAGTTAAGAGCAAAGGTAAAAGGAAGCAAACAGATTTACCTGAACCCAAAACCAAGAAGAAGACAGAGGGTAAGAAAGGAAAGGGTAAGGCTGATGAGATGCGTCTACGTGACGAAGAAAACATTGTTGATCCTACTCTTGATAAAACTGAGAAACAAATGATGAAGATAGCTATTCAAAGGAGTAGGAAAGATACTGGCGGTAGTGGTTCAGGTGCAAGGGTAGATGTTGAGGATGAGTACGTGGAAACAGATGATGTTGATGAGTTTGGGTCACCTGAACATTATTCCACTTCGAAGGAGCCATCAATCCCTATTTCAGCAAGTGTGGAAAAGGAGTCTGTTGCTCCTACGATCATGGTATCGACCCAACCTTTGGCAACTCAACTTCAACCAACTCAACCCTTACCAACCAAACCGGTTTCAACACCATTTCCTCCACCACCAATAAACCCCATCCTTAGTACCGCAGTTACAACCGAGCCTATTCCATCAACCCAAAGCAGCTCTGCAACGTCTGCAATGGCCGCATTGGTAATGGCCGAGATGTTGGATAAACATGTGGATACTCACAAGAGAGAAATGGATGAACTTCGCCAAGAGCTAAATAGAAGAGCTCAAAGTGAAGAAGCATCAAGGAAAGCTCAAGAAGAGTTGATTGCCAAGTTCGCTGCAGACATGGAATTTACACGTAAAGCTCATGCAGAAGAACTTGCTCGGGTTAAAAAGGCTGAAGCTGATAGGCATCAAGCACGAATTACGAGGCTTAAAGCTATTAAGGATGACCTTAAAGAGCAAAAAGCAGCTCTTGAAGCTTCTATTGAGCAGAGAGTGAAAGACTCCGTTGAATCCCTAATGCCTAAACTGCGTGATGATTTGAAGACGCTTGCTGCTGACAACTTAATGATCAAATCATCCAACCCTTCAGAAGCCGCCTACAAGATTGCTTATGACTTGACGGATTTTGAATTGAAGAAGATCCTTAAGGCTCGTATGGTGGAACTTGGATCGTTTGATAAATCGAGGATTCAACGGGCTCTCTTCAAATCCCTGAATGACGCAATCATGGAGGATGATAAGTTGTTCAAGACATTTGGAAGTGTGGTACCCTGCCACATTCTCCCTGAGGAAGAAAGGGAAGAGAGTGAAGAAGAAGAGGGTACTGGTGGAGAAGAGGAAGAAGAAGAAGAAGAAGAAGAAGATAAGAATGATGATGATGATGAGGATGATGAGGATCAAAATGATGAGGATGATGATAATGATAAGGATGATGATAATGATGATGAGGATGATGATGACGATGATGATGATGGCGATGATGGTGGTGATGGTAATGAGGAGAGTGTTCGAGGGAGCAACGGGGATGATAATGAGGATGCTGATGGGGGTAAACAGCCTGAGAAAGGGGATAAGGCTGCCAGCTCAAAGAAAGTGGTTAAGTCTGGCACCAAGTCAAAGAAAGATGCAGCACCAAAGGAAAAATCTACATCCACGGAATCCAGACGATCGAAGTGGCGCCACGATGTGAATGCCACTACAGGGTCATCTATTCCTGGTACATTTATTGCTGCATCCATACCTGTTACCACTAACCCCGTTAGTTCTATTGTTGTTGCCCCTGTGATTGCAGAATCGGTAACCGAACCTGAAGCTGCACAACACTCACCCGTCCATGACACTGCTGAAATGCCTGAATCAGAACAAGCAGATGTTCACGTCTCCACTCCTCTGCAACAAAACCCACAATCTACTTGTAACACCCCCACAAATGCTATGCGCAGCGGAACTACAACATTGGGTGCTACACAGTATTCATTGCACACAAGATATATCAAACGACGCTAAAAAGACGTCAACATAAAACTTGAATTAAAAAGTGTTAGATGATACATGTCCACGGTTTTTCCAACCCCACTTGGTACAACAGAGTTTAGCGTTTTCGGTCCCCATGAATCTCAACCCAAGAATTTCAGTTTCACAACAACATAACATTAAAATTTAAAAATGTTTAAGTAGAAAAGGGAGGAAAAACGAGCAGACTCCAAGCCATACACACAACATCCATCCCATGCACGCTCCATGCTACACTTCAGCGGTTACCTGAAACACATGCCAAAATTTGGTCAACGAAAACGTTGAGTGGAATTCATAGGTTTTACAATTCATTTGAACGTATATAAAATAAAAACCATTCGTGATCATTCATAGACTTGTCGATCAAACAATCTATATTCAGGATACTGACAATTGTGTTTAAGCTCATGACACTAATCCGTTAACTCAATCACCCGCGTAATAATTACCGGCGTGATTCAGATGAAACCAGTGCCCCTTCTAAAGGCATCAGTTGCAATTATACCTTATCTCTCATACAAGATAATCTACCGCAGAACTTACTCAACGTACAGCTTCTCGGCTAGCATTGGGTCGTTAGCCCCGTAGTACTACAAATTGTATAAGCGGCTATTTCCCCCTACTCGAGGGCAGGACAATAGTTAATAGTTCATGAATTTAGGGTCTTTTGCAACTTGATACTCAACACAATTTCTAAGGCAACATTCGGGTCTAACAATCATTCATGATATACGTTCCTTTTAAAACTAGCATGCATTTCCCTCGCGGATAAAACAGTTTGAAATAAATATAAGCGAGGCTATAAATTCACACCTTATATATTAAGTAGTCGGTAGTTCGAGAGATGATCACTGACGACGATACGGATGCCCGGGTAAATCAACACCTATCAACAAATAACGCGAAATGAGTAATCTCATTTTAAATACCTTACGGTACTGTATAAAATACATAGATACTAGTCACTTAGGACAATTATATCTCACGCCAAAACAAAACAACAAGCATCACTCATTTTACACCATTCGTTCTTATTATTTACGTTATCCATTTTTATCCATTTTTGCCGGTACTCACCGAAAGTACGGGCTGTTTTACTATACTTAGCCATTCTTATAAAATTTGACAAAATTCTCAAAAATCCTATAAGACCTGTAGATAACAAATTTTTTATCCCAATAAAAGTTTTTACTTCTACGACCCGTTACGCAACGCTTTTCCAAAACTACATTTTCCGGGCTGAAATTGTACTTCGACCAACTTGGACCTCTTTGACCTATATGAAATGCACCTTTGACTTCTTTGACTCCTAAGTCAACTTATAGACTCAATTACACAGGTTTGTGACCAAAATTTGACCCTTGACCTTTTACCAATTCATACTTGTGGTCCTCGGGATTTGACTAAAACTATACATAAATTCGGATTATGAAAGTTCTCGTCTCCCGGTACTCGATCTTTAAAACCTCATAACTTTTAGCTCGTTTTGAGTCACGGGCTCTACCTTATACCAAATTAAAGCTAAGAAGACCCTCTATGACTACATTTAGTTATCTAGACCTGTAGGAAAAATAATTTTTACGGAAAGATCCTAAACTTTCTGCCTAAAGTTGACCATACCAAAATCATGCTTAAGCTCGATTCCAAACCTATTAATCACCACTAGGCTTCATCCTAAGCTTCCCTAATCACAACCCAACACTAATTTTCAGTCCTAACCCCTATTGATCAACAATCTCAAAATCTAAAAATTCTAAAAACAAACATGCAACCACTAATACCCATCTAAAACACCCATAAACATAATACCAAACATAACAACAATGCTCAAATTCATCAACCACCATGGCTCCCCAAACACCCCCTTGTGCCGTGGGGTTTGGGTGACCAAATCACCACAACCAAATTAATTTTGGTGGGTTTTATTGGTGATTATACTCACACTATACATGAATTTAACATGCATCAATACAATTAGCCTCAAAAACGAATTTGAATGATCTTGAAAATTTTTGGAAATTTTTTTTTAATGCATGTTTAATTAAACCATGGATTAACACTCACCAATGAATTTTAGTAGGTGGTCTTAAGTTAGATTTTGTCAAAACTCAAGAAAAATGGTGGGTGGTGGTGGTTTTGGGTGTTTGGCCGTCGGCCTAAGAACAAGAGGGAGAGAGTTTTGATTTTTTTTTTGTCTAAATGTTTGTATGTGTTTGTGTTTGTGCCTTTTTGTGGTATTGGGAGGGACCAAAATGCAATTAAAGGTTTCTTTTGGCCTCAAGTAAAAACGTCCTTAAAACTTTGCGGGATCGACTCACTAGTCAATTTAGAAAATTTTACGGGAGTCGGAAATCATCCCGAACACTCTAAAATACTTTTGGGATACTTTAAATGTACTCGGAAGGCTATAAAACTCACCCGACTCAACTTAACACGAAACGTAAGTAAAATTCTCGAAAAATTACATTATCGATAAATCGTCAATAATTATAGAAATTTGGGCATCCATCGGTATCGTAATCGTCATCGTCCTTCTTGAATCGTCAATCGTAAAAATTATAACCTCGAACATCGGCTTTAACCAATATACTTATATATATAGAAATTAAAATTTATTAAAAATTTCAAAAATTAGCGTAATTTAGGGTAACATTAAATGACCTCGGTTCTAGGGTGTCACATCCACCCCTCCTTAAAGAGAGCGACGTCCCGGCGCTCGCCTCTTCTTGTACTCACATTTCGTTCTGCTGGAACAGATGAGGATACCTTTCCTTGAAAAAGTCCTCACGTTCCCAAGTGTATTCCGGTCCACGCTTAGAATTCCATCGAACTTTCACAATAGGAATTCTACTACGCTTCAGCCTCTTGACCTCTCGGTCTATAATTTCCACAGGTTCTTCCACAAAATGCATTTTGTCGTCCAGTCGAATCTCGTCCAAAGGAATCACCAATTCCTTATCCGCCAAACTCTTCTTCAGGTTCGATACGTGAAACGTGTCGTGAATAGCACTAAGCTCGCTCGGCAATTCTAACTTATACGCTACTGGTCCAATTCGTTCAACGATCTTAAATGGTCCAATATACCTTGGACTCAACTTTCCTTTCTTCCCAAAACGAATTACACCCTTCCACGGCGATACCTTGAGCATAACCATATCTCCAACTTCAAACTCCAACGGTTTCCTTCTGTTATCGGCATAACTCTTCTGTCGGCTTCTCGCAGCAAGTAGTCGGTTCTTGATTTGCACAATCTTCTCTGTCGTTTCTAAAACCATTTCGGGTCCAGTCAATTGACTTTCTCCTACTTCACTCCAACACACAGGCGATCTACACTTCCTTCCATACAATGCTTCGAACGGTGCTGCCTTGATACTCGCATGATAACTATTATTATACGAAAACTCCACCAGAGGCAAGTGGCGTTCCCAACTTCCTCCAAAATCAATCACGCATGCTCGGAGCATGTCCTCCATCGTCTGAATAGTTCGTTCACTCTGGCCGTCAGTTTCCGGGTGATAAGCCGTACTTAAACTCAATTCAGTGCCCATCGCACGTTGAAGCGATTTCCAAAATTCCGAAGTAAATCTACTGTCGCGATCCGAAATGATCGATAACGGCACTCCATGTCTGCAGACAATCTCTTTCACGTACACACTGGCGAGCTTTTCCATGCTGTCCGTCTTCTTCATAGGTAGGAAATGAGCAGATTTCGTTAATCTATCCACAATTACCCATATCATATCACATCCACTAGGAGTTCTAGGTAAACCCGTCACGAAATCCATAGCGATTTTCTCCCATTTCCATTCTGGGATCTCTGGTTGTACCAACAATCCAGATGGTTTCTTATGTTCTGCTTGAACCTTCGCGCAAGTCAAACACTTACTAACGTAACGAGCAATATCCGCCTTCATATTCGGCCACCAATAAACTTTCTTCAGGTCGTGGTACATTTTATCCGATCCAGGATGTATCGAATACTTCGACTTATGCGACTCGTTCATAACCAATTCTCGAACTCCAGGCTTTCCTTCCTCAGATGAACACAATGGTAACCAAATCCGATTTTCAAAGTATCTCAGTCCGTCTGACCTAATCACGAAAAGAGGTTTCAACATTCGTCCCAAGTTCTCAGCTTCAACATTCCCTTTCATTAGTCCCCTCTCTTGAGCCTTCAGTATAGTTTCGGTTAAGTCAACGCTCTCAGTCATCACTAAAGCTCTGACCCTCAAAGGTTTCTCCCGTTCCTTCCTACTCAGTGCATCCGCTACAACATTCGCCTTGCCAGGGTGGTAGCGAATTTCGCAGTCGTAATCACTCAGTAGTTCAACCCATCGTCTCTGTCGCATATTCAACTCCTTTTGATCTAAAATGTGCTGCAAACTTTTGTGGTCAGTGAATACAACACACTTCGTCCCATATAAATAGTGTCTCCACAACTTCAACGCAAAAACTACAGCTCCTAATTCCAAATCGTGCGTCGTGTAGTTCTCCTCATTCTTCCTCAGTTGCCTCGACGCGTAAGCTATCACCTTTTCACGTTGCATCAATACCGCTCCATAACCCTTACGAGATGCATCACAATACACTACAAAGTCTTCGGTTCCTTCAGGCAATGACAATATCGGTGCGGAACATAACTTGTCCTTGAGCGTTTTGAAAGCAAGTTCTTCCTCATTTCCCCATTCATACACCCTATTCTTTTCGGTAAGCCTTGTCAATGGTTTTGCAATCAACGAAAATCCTTCAATGAACCTTCGATAATACCCAGCTAAACCAAGGAATTCTCGAACTTCAGTCGGCGTTGTCGGTGCCGACCATTCCCACAATCACGTCAAACGATCCTAGCTCTATAGGCATCAAGTCGATTTTAAAAACGTAATTTCCTAACTTCAGGGTACACCCCTTTCAGTATAGAATTCGTACTAACAATTTTTCCATCGGCTAACTCAACGTTATAACTAGTCGCTAACAACACCGGTTTTCTATCGATATGACGACTAAATTTAACATCTACAAAACTCTTGTCGGAGCCAGAATCAAACAAAATACTAGCATAACAAGCGTCTAGCAAAAACGTACCGGTAACCACGTTAGGACCCTGTGGTTTATCAGCCGTCCCTACTTGATACACAGCAGCCGCATTGTTGCCTCCCCGCTTGTTTCCTGCCTTCGGGCAATTCACTTGCACATGGCCTCTCTCTCCACATCCATAACATCCCCTCATTCTGATAGCATTCGCCCCAGTGGCTACTCCTCCCGTTCGGCAACCAGATGTCCTATGACCTGCTTTTCCACATTTGCCGCATGCAGGCGGGCAATTCCCAACATGGTACAAATTGCACCTACCACAATGGGGATTCACTTTTACTCCTCTAGGGTTCGTCACGGCCCTCATCCCTTCATTCCTTCTTTGGTTAAACTGCTGGTTGCGGTTCTGACCATGGTTGTTTCGATTTCCACCTCGGTTCTGGCCTTGGGATTGATTGCTTTGTGCCGCTTCCCATTTCCTCTTGTTGCCTTCAGCAATGGAGTTCTGCTTGTCCTGGAGCTTGACGTCCATCAATGCGTGAGCCATCTGGACCGCTTCATCAAACGACCCAGGTTTTGACGAAGTTGTCTCACCTTTGATATTGCTGGATAAACCTTTTATGTACTGCTTCATCTTCTTGGCGTCATTGGCAAAAACGTCTGGACACAAAAGGCTTAACTCATTAAACCTCCTGGTGTAAGCAGCGATATCATTGTTCTTCAAGGTCAAGTGCCTCAACTCATCTTCCAACTGACCCAATTCCTCTTCCGGGCAAAACTTCTTAGTCAACAGAGCTTTTGTCGCAGTCCACGTCCTTGCATTCGCTACAGCCAATCCAACAGTAGCTACCTGGGTATTCCACCAACTTAACGCATCATCAAGAAACGTAGCAGCCGCAAACTTCACCTTGTCCGCTTCTGCACAACCGTTGATTTCAAAAGTACTTTCAACTTGTTCCAACCATCCTCTAAGTTCTAAAGCTCCACCCGTTCCACGAAATTGCGTGGGACCGCATTTCATAAAACTAGAATAGGTACACACTCTCGGGGCTTGCTGTCTCCCCGCGTTTCTACCCTGATCCTGATTTCTCCCAGCTCGGTCCGCTTCTAGCGCATTTGCTATAGCTTCCTGAATCATTGTGTTTACACGATCGGCGGTCAACTTTGGAGGCATGGTGTTATCGAATATCTCTTTCTGCAAGACAGGGAAAATAGAAAAACAATGTAAGTATACATATCAAGATTAAGATGGATTTCTCTTTCAAGACATAATATACATACAACGACACATCACTACAGAGTTACTAATATTCATCAATTCACATCACAAAAGATCAAATTTAAGACATATCACAGATCATGAAAGGTAACATGGATTGTATTGATAATTAACCAAAATCGTGACAAGTATTGCCACTACAATCGTTCACCACAAAACTTAAGTCCTCAAGTTTTTCGTCATAATGCCATCATACAAAAGTCTAAAACAGTTCTATTACAATGATCAAAGAAAAATAATACAAGACAAGTAACTAGGCATGTGGTGATCCACACGGCCTCTTGGATGGCGGTTCGTCATCATCTTCCTCGGGTTCCTCATCGCTATCGTCCTCATCCACATCATCCATTTTTCTCTTTCCTTTGTCATCCGGCCCACATTCCATCTCCTTTTTCGTCCCTGATGTAGACCCACACTCAATCGCTACCTGACCTCCCACAGTAATACAAGCACCTCTAGTAGGCGGCTGAATCATGTAGTCATTAGCCTCCATCTGCAAATCGTCCACGAATCTCCAATCTGGGGGCAATGATGCTCTCACTCGATGCTCCCAACTCTGCATCCTTGACAACCTCACTTGATCTTCCCTAACACGGTCAAGACTAGCGCTTAAATTTGCAACCATCGATCTTAGACTGTTGATGTCACTTTTGTTTACATTTCCATCATACTCAATTCTTGCAGTCCTTTCCAACAGTCTTTGGTGTTCCCTTTCATTCTTATCAAACCTCTTAATTACCCTGGTCTCAACTACAAACCGCTCATACATCAACCTCTCCATCCTCCTCAAACGACCTGCGGGATCCCAGTAGTGTCTTGGTCTCGGAAAGTAGACCCTTGCAATATTCTCATGAATCAATTGCGACTTGGATGAATTGCTGGACTCTCCACCGCTCCCATTACTTACTCGAACAAATCCTGGCACTGTTCTCAAATAGTCCTTACAATTGTCCATCAGACGATTAAAGGGTTGCTGTTCATATCGACCGGTTGGAGGTACTTCATAACCCTTTGGCGAATTCGGAGATTGAAACAAATCAGGTTCGGTCTGGCCTACAGCATTCTCGGGAATGCCATCATCCATTAGTTCCTCGGGCTCTTCCTCAGAATCCTCACTCTCGTCACTACTGATGCTAAAATTGTCCACCTCACTTTCATCATTGTCATTTTCCGGCCCTATTTCCTCTTCTGGAGCAATCCATCCATTATCATTGTCCGGCGGGTTCGGAGGAAACGGTCCCCCTTCGTGACCTACGACGTAATCGTTTCCATTATCATTAGGCGGTACCTCGGCCATTCCTGCAATAACAGCGAATTTCGGAGGGTACATAAGTAATTATACAATATTTATAAATACATGCATGCAAATGCAATGCAAAGGTGGTACATATGCCCGAAATGTAATAATATGATGCTCATGCATGATTAATACAAAAATTACGATGTCGGATATTCCACGTATAATTTCAACGTCTACATATAGTAATTTCCATACTTACGTAATAATTACCCACATATATACTTCAACTCAAAAGTATACGTCAAATGCCATGAATACAAAAATAAATCTTACCGGAGCCATGCAGGATAGTTGTGTGTGCTTGGACCATTTCTTACGACACCAAAAGTTATAGTTTAGGATTTTCAAAAATGACCTAGTTCTCTATAACTCATGGCTCTGATTACCAATCTGTAACACCCCCACAAATGCTATGCGCAGCGGAACTACAACATTGGGTGCTACACAGTATTCATTGCACACAAGATATATCAAACGACGCTAAAAAGACGTCAACATAAAACTTGAATTAAAAAGTGTTAGATGATACATGTCCACGGTTTTTCCAACCCCACTTGGTACAACAGAGTTTAGCGTTTTCGGTCCCCATGAATCTCAACCCAAGAATTTCAGTTTCACAACAACATAACATTAAAATTTAAAAATGTTTAAGTAGAAAAGGGAGGAAAAACGAGCAGACTCCAAGCCATACACACAACATCCATCCCATGCACGCTCCATGCTACACTTCAGCGGTTACCTGAAACACATGCCAAAATTTGGTCAACGAAAACGTTGAGTGGAATTCATAGGTTTTATAATTCATTTGAACGTATATAAAATAAAAACCATTCGTGATCATTCATAGACTTGTCGATCAAACAATCTATATTCAGGATACTGACAATTGTGTTTAAGCTCATGACACTAATCCGTTAACTCAATCACCCGCGTAATAATTACCGGCGTGATTCAGATGAAACCAGTGCCCCTTCTAAAGGCATCAGTTGCAATTATACCTTATCTCTCATACAAGATAATCTACCGCAGAACTTACTCAACGTACAGCTTCTCGGCTAGCATTGGGTCGTTAGCCCCGTAGTACTACAAATTTTATAAGCGGCTATTTCCCCCTACTCGAGGGCAGGACAATAGTTAATAGTTCATGAATTTAGGGTCTTTTGCAACTTGGTACTCAACACAATTTCTAAGGCAACATTCGGGTCTAACAATCATTCATGATATACGTTCCTTTTAAAACTAGCATGCATTTCCCTCGCGGGTAAAACAGTTTGAAATAAATATAAGCGAGGCTATAAATTCACACCTTATATATTAAGTAGTCGGTAGTTCGAGAGATGATCACTGACGACGATACGGATGCCCGGGTAAATCAACACCTATCAACAAATAACGCGAAATGAGTAATCTCATTTTAAATACCTTACGGTACTGTATAAAATACATAGATACTAGTCACTTAGGACAATTATAACTCACGCCAAAACAAAACAACAAGCATCACTCATTTTACACCATTCGTTCTTATTATTTACGTTATCCATTTTTATCCATTTTTGCCGGTACTCACCGAAAGTACGGGCTGTTTTACTATACTTAGCCATTCTTATAAAATTTGACAAAATTCTCAAAAATCCTATAAGACCTGTAGATAACACATTTTTAATCCCAATAAAAGTTTTTACTTCTACGACCCGTTACGCAACGCTTTTCCAAAACTACATTTTCCGGGCTGAAATTGTACTTCGACCAACTTGGACCTCTTTGACCTATATGAAATGCACCTTTGACTTCTTTGACTCCTAAGTCAACTTATAGACTCAATTACACAGGTTTGTGACCAAAATTTGACCCTTGACCTTTTACCAATTCATACTTGTGGTCCTCGGGATTTGACTAAAACTATACATAAATTCGGATTATGAAAGTTCTCGTCTCCCGGTACTCGATCTTTAAAACCTCATAACTTTTAGCTCGTTTTGAGTCACGGGCTCTACCTTATACCAAATTAAAGCTACGAAGACCCTCTATGACTACATTTAGTTATCTAGACCTGTAGGAAAAATAATTTTTACGGAAAGGTCCTAAACTTTCTGCCTAAATTTGACCATACCAAAATCATGCTTAAGCTCGATTCCAAACCTATTAATCACCACTAGGCTTCATCCTAAGCTTCCCTAATCACAACCCAACACTAATTTTCAGTCCTAACCCCTATTGATCAACAATCTCAAAATCTAAAAATTCTAAAAACAAACATGCAACCACTAATACCCATCTAAAACACCCATAAACATAATACCAAACATAACAACAATGCTCAAATTCATCAACCACCATGGCTCCCCAAACACCCCCTTGTGCCGTGGGGTTTGGGTGACCAAATCACCACAACCAAATTAATTTTGGTGGGTTTTATTGGTGATTATACTCACACTATACATGAATTTAACATGCATCAATACAATTAGCCTCAAAAACGAATTTGAATGATCTTGAAAATTTTTGGAAAAATTTTGTTAATGCATGTTTAATTAAACCATGGATTAACACTCACCAATGAATTTTAGAAGGTGGTCTTAAGTTAGATTTTGTCAAAACTCAAGAAAAATGGTGGGTGGTGGTGGTTTTGGGTGTTTGGCCGTCTGCCTAAGAACAAGAGGGAGAGAGTTTTGATTTTTTTTTGTCTAAATGTTTGTATGTGTTTGTGTTTGTGCCTTTTTGTGGTATTGGGAGGGACCAAAATACAATTAAAGGTTTCTTTTGGCCTCAAGTAAAAACGTCCTTAAAACTTTGCAGGATCGACTCACTAGTCAATTTAGAAAATTTTACGGGAGTCGGAAATCATCCCGAACACTCTAAAATACTTTTGGGATACTTTAAATGTACTCGGAAGGCTATAAAACTCACCCGACTCAACTTAACACGAACCGTAAGTAAAATTCTCGAAAAATTACATTATCGATAAATCGTCAATAATTATAGAAATTTGGGCATCCATCGGTATCGTAATCGTCATCGTCCTTCTTGAATCGTCAATGGTAAAAATTATAACCTCGAACATCGGCTTTAACCAATATACTTATATATATAGAAATTAAAATTTATTAAAAATTTCAAAAATTAGCGTAATTTAGGGTAACGTTAATGACCTCGGTTCTAGGGTGTCACACTACTATTCCTGAACCAAGCACAAGGGACTGGGCGGACACGTTGGAGATCGACGAGACTGCACCACCACAGGCTTGGATCACGGCAGCGGCGCAGTCAAAGATGTCTTGTATCTTCGTATCCGCAGTCCGATTGACTTATGTGCATTTCTTGCTCATGAGTATAAGACTTCGGTTACTCCATCTTTGGTGAAGAAAGTACTGAAGGATAAAAGACTTCGCGCCAAAACCCGGTTGACCCAAATGGAGTTCGAATATTATGCCGATGAGATCCTGAAGGCTCTGATACCAATTGAAGGTCTACGATTTCTAAGGATTTGGTAAATGACGGATGATCTATTGATTAGATGGTGGAAATGGGGAAGAAGGAGATGGAGTGTAGAGAGAGAAAGGAGAGAAAAGAAAAGTAGAGAGAGAAAGTGAAATTAGATTAAATGAAAAGTTATGAAATGAATGAACCACCAACCCCTCCTAACATGCTAGGAGGGGTATATATATAGCCCACCCTACATGTGGGCTATATGGACTATACATAACTAAGTGGACCACGAGCCCATTACATAATTATCGTTGGAGCGACCGATCCTTCATAAATACGTAAAACGTATTTCCAACAATCTCCCCCTAAGGGAGGTCGCTCCAAGTTACAAAGTTCTAAATATTCTATGGCTCGTGATCTATGCTAATAATGATGTGACCGAGACTTCCTTTGGGAAAACATATTTCCAACAATCTCCCCCTAAGGGAGGTCACACCATTTTACAAAATCTTAAACCTAGCATCTATGCTTGAGTCTTCGATCTTGTTCTTGTGAATATGCTTGATATGATCTTTGACTTTAATCTTGAGCATGTTTCCTTGCTTTGACCTTGTGCATTCATCACTTGTGAAATTTGCCTCTTCGTGACTTCATGTTCCACATACTTATACCTTTAAATTCTTGAAAGCTTCAGAGTTTGATACAGCGAAAGACTTGACCTTCAGACTTTCTTGAATTTGTTGAAGTACTAAGTGTATGTAGTATGAGCATGTGGTAACGACTTCTTCTGGATTGTACACCGCAATGCCACCTTCTTGTTACGCTGCATAAGACAGTTAGCAACAAACAATATACACGGATGAAATGGCCTTGAACATTTCATTCTAATTCGGTGGCATTTTACCTCCGGTCGGTGAAGACCGTCGGACGATATTAAATATCGTACTTGTGGCAGGTAGATTCAATAAAGAACCTCCTTGACAAGATTTCGCGGGTAAACCCGTTCTCTTTACTCGACCGTCCAAAGCTGACTGCGAACGTAAAGAGTGAATCATTTAGATAATATTATCCGCATGATTTGAAGCCGTCAATTCATGTTCCTGGAACAAGTGAAGTTCAATTAAGAACCGCACCATCGTTGGTTTCCAGTTGTCACGAGCTTGATTCGTATAGAATCTTGCAAGTTACCTACCAAGTGCTGTTTGATGTTAACACTAGAAGGATTTCCATTCGTCACTGTAAATACTTAATAGTATTACTCTGAATGTTCTGGCAAGATCACTAAGATATTGTGTAGAGGCCTGGAACGTGTTTAAATTCATTTAAGAATTAAACCACTGTTGCTTTCCAGTTATCACAAGTTTGATTCATAAAGAATCGCACAAGTCACCTACCATGAGCTTTTTGATATTCGCTCAAGAAGGATTTCCATCTTCATTGTAAATACTTTCGTATTATTCGGATGTTCAGGCAAGATCATGAAGATTTTGCGTAGGACTCTTAAGATCTTTCTTACTTTTCACATTGTGTGAACAAGCAAGGAATAATGAAAGTGTGTCCTAATGAGATATTTGATGATCTCAAATGGCTCTAGACTCGATCGTGCATTTTGGATTTTTAGTGATCGGAGGCTGGAGAGGAGTGCCACCTTTTCAATACCAATTTATTCGGAGTGAATAAATCAATAGATAATGTGTTGTCTCCGTGTGATTAAAACAAATATCTTTTAAGAGATATCTGAGTTAGCTGGGATGGGTTGTGCCTTGCATCACTGGGTCCATGATGTCTATCTTCAATATCAAGAATCATTAAAATGATCTCAATAGCATATGAATTGACCCGGTTTCTGCCTAAGTTGTAAGGAGGGCTTCTTTCTTTACACCCTTTATCTTTACAATTCTTTTTCATTCTTCAACCCCTTCAATGCTTACCAATACATCATAACTAGCACCTTGTTGTGATTGTTCCAGTGCTAACTTAAGTACTTGGTCGGCATTCAGCTACGTTCACAATCTTTCTCCATCTTTCCTAAGGACTACTATTTCTAGCTATGGAATGTCCTTGGGAAGATTCCTCCGGTTCTAGAGAAATCATTGGACTTTAACCTATCCTACCATCCTTATGTCACCACAATCTTCACCGTCGTGAATAGAGATGTTTTGGGTAAGTGTATGTCACCATGAAATCCATTTTGAAGTGCAAATCCATTTTGCTCCCGCTTAACATATGCTACGATATTCGAAAACATTTCGCACATGTCGGGATGAGCTAACACGTTAAGTCAAACCATTTGTGATTAGTCATTTCCCATATTAAATCACATTTTCTCCCCCATATTAAAAATATTAACCCAATCGATGTTTTTAATATCAATTGATTTAATAGCATTTTAAGAAAATTTGGGAAGAAAAATGTAAATCCAATTATCTTCATGAATTACACAAGCTCCCCCTCAAATTAATGAGGGTGTACTTGAAACGTAAATTAAATACCTTTTAAACACAAGTGTAAGGTATTTAACACGTGCAAAGATCATATATGATAATGTATTCACAAGATTAGCAATGTATGAGGTTGGACCTGAATAATGGAGAACAGCATATGAAAGAAGCACATGGTTCTTGTTCACGAATGTTGGTCACCTCGTCACGTCCCCGAGAAAATTAATTCCCGTTGTTGAGTCAAAGCTTTCCGGTGAAATGCTTGACTTGATTATGAAAAGCGGGTTGCTATCTGAAATAATAGCAAACCATTTTGAGCATGTTTTAAAAGTTTTAACTTCTGCTCGAACTTTATTTACAACCCCGTGTCATTATTGAATGACATTTCTAGGTTCGTAAATATTATCGATTCCAGAAGACATGCTCTTTTTATCAAAACATTTTTGAACACACAATTTTGAAAGATTTAGAAAAACCTTTTGAGAAATTCTCGAAAAATTGTGTTCAAAGTTTTGAAAACCAATTTCTTGAGCTTAAGATGTTGAATATCTTATAAAACGAGCTCAAGTCCGAGAAGTTGTAAACTTCCCGTTGTTAAGGATAAGTTTATCATCAGCGATAATCTTTCCTTTTTTCTGAAGAACGAGTCCTAAGCTGACATTTACTTAGAAGTCGTGTTCATGAGCTTGAAAACTTTGACTGTTTTAACGGAAAGCTCATGACCGAGAAAGGTTAATTTCTTGTTACGAGGAAAAGTTCTCTTAGTTAAAAGATACACTTTCCTTTCTGAGCTTAAACTTCGAATGTTTTAATACAAGCTCATGACCGAGAAAGGTGAATTTCTCGTTAAGAGGATAAGTTATCATAAAAGATAATCTTTCCTTTATTTTAAGTTCGAGTTACAGTCTGACATTTAACTGTAAGTCATTGTGCATGAGCTTAAAAACTTCGAATGTTTTTAATATTAGCTCATGCCCGAGAAAAATTAATTTCTCGTTGTAAGGATAAGTTTATCATCGGCGATAAACTTTCCTGCCTTTGAAGAGCGGGTTATAGAATGTCATTTATCTATAAGCCTTAGTGCATGAGCTTAAAAACTTGGAATGTTTTTGATGTAAGCTCATGCCCGAGAAAAATGAATTTCTCGTTTTTAGGATAAGTTTATCATCGGCGATAAACTTTCCTTTCTTTGATGATCGAGTTATAGTCTCTGATGTGACTATAAGTCCTAGTGCATGAGCTTAAAAACGTGGAATGTTTTTAACATAAGCTCATGCCCGAGAAAAATGAATTTCTCGTTTTTAGGATAAGTCATCATCGGGATGAACTTTCCTGTCTTTGGAGATCGAGTTACAGTCTGTTATGTGACTGTAAGTCCTTGATTGCAGCTTAACCATGAATCCCCTGAGACATTTGTTTATCTGATATCTGCTTCTTCAGCAACCAAACTCTAAGAGTGTCCTTAGTTGAACGGTACACAACGATTGGACCGCTTCGTTCTTTTGGAACATCAACTTTGGTACCTGCAATCTCATTAGTAATTTGCATGCTTTGACGTGGGTTAGCGATATCAATTATAGAAGCACATGGGGGTTCACAGTTGGCTTTACTTGTGTCAGAGGCGACCTGAGTAGATGATTCACTAGTCTTGGCTGGCAAACGTTTCCTTTTATAGAAAACCTTAAGTTTAGGCGTAAGTGAAGTATCATCTTTATCAGTTTCCTCCCTAGTAGACTTAGTAGAATCGGAGACTATCCTAGTTAAAGGGCACTCGTTTCCTACAAGAGTGAAAGTTCTACCAGTGGGGTGCCACATTTTGCCAACGGGTTTGATTTTAGCAACCCATTGGGATTTAAGTCTAGCACGGGAGTTCACCTCATTAAGCAATTTTTTGATACAGGAATCATGATTTGCCGTAAAGACACATTTTCTACATGTTTTACAAGTAGCATATTTAATGTCCGAGTAAGATCTAGAATCCCTAGATGATTGATTGATGCTCCTAGGATTGGACAAGCTACGGTTAGCAGTGTTGGGTAAACTAGAAGGCATCTGACTAGGTTTGAAATTCCTATCTCTTACATGTGTCTTTTGCTTAGCTTCCCTTTGACCAAAATCATGGCGCACATCATTTGAACTAGTTCTAGACGTGTTCATTGAACTATTCTTAGGGAAATTAGAGGCAATCATGTGATTAGGTCTTGCTAAAACTGATTTAGTCACATTAGGCCTAGTTGGTGGAGTGACAGTTCTATAAATATGACCCAAATCAACTTGGGAGGCAAACCGCGGTCTCGAGGATTGTGGTCGCTCGTATCTAAATGCAGTAGGTTGTCTGACAATCGGTTGTCTGACGAACTGATTTGTAGGCGGTTTCCCCAAGATTGATGGTTTTTCAAGCTTAGTGTCCACACTAGGTCCTCTATTTTTTCTTAACTCGTTTTTCAACGCAGCTATAGCAAATACCTTTTCCTGAACTTGGGCTTTTAACGTTTCATTTTCTTTGAGCAAGTTATCTTGGGATGCCAACTTAGATTCAAGCAGTTGAATTTGTTTCAAAAGATTATCCTTTTCAGCTTTAGAATCTAGAACAGTTTGATCCAATTTTCTTTCAAGAACAACGTTTGACTTTTCAAGTTTTTCAAAGTATGTTTCAAATTTGTCCGTTTTCTTAGAAAATTCAAGTTTGGCATCCTCAAGATCTTTTGATTGCCGAGCTACGATCGTTTCGAGCTCTTTAATCTTGGAATCAGAATCAGTTAACAAGGCAGTTATAAAGCATTTATCATGATGAACTATAGCATTCTGAATAATCTCTCCCCCATTATGACTTACATCGGATGAATCAGAAGTGGTATTGCTATCACTCGTTTCCATCCCATGTTTGTCATAATTAGGTTCAGAATTCTCAATATGCGGCATATCATCAGCATATACATCATAAACCACATTACATTGTACCATGTTTGCAGGATCTGCGTCATAAATGGGTAAGGTGTCATCAAGAGAAATCTCGTGAACATTCCCTGACGTGCCACTGGCATCATGTTGTCCTCCTGATTCTGTGCTCTTGGCATCGTTAGGCTCCAAGTTTTCAACCGTATGATCAGTTTTCTCTTGCATCGAAGAGTCTTGCACTCCATTATCATACCCTTGCTGAAGTCGAGATCTTTCATAAATCGAAGACGAGACCGAGGTCATGAGTTTCAATATTGTATCACGAAAAACTCGAAGCTCGGTATGTGTATCTCGAAGAAAAGATTGGCAAAGCATCGAACTTTCAGACTTGATGATATTGAATTGGAGGAAAGGCGTGAGTTGTGTCACAAGAGCCTTATAAGCAAGTGCCGATGCAGAGTGATTAAAACTTTCATTGTTGAGTTGCTCTGCGAGTTGGGTCAAGATGGTGAACATTGATTCCATGAATATATGACGATCTTGACCAAAGATTGTCACAAATTCGCTCCCTCCTTGAATCCCCGAAAGAGTGACAAGATGAGACTGAAGCATTCGAAATGAAGTGATGCCACTTTCGCTGACCTTGTCTTGCAAATTATATGATTCTCCCTTGTTTGATGTCGAATTCAAAAAATCCATTGAAAGTCGAAGAAAGATAATCGTGTTAATTGTCGAAAGACCAATACGATACTTAACAAATCGTGGATAAACCAAGAAAATGAAATTCACAGGATTTGAAGGCTCTGAATACCGTTCAACGGCCAGGTCTTCATGAATCAGAAAGAGCTCCACCTCCAATGGATCCTACTCAAGATAATCAGATTGCTCTTGACTTCTTCGTCACCAATGATCTTGTGTATCTACTGAAGGGGTCATCAAAGTACGCAACCTCCCTGACCTTGCTGAAAGCTGCCAACTGGGGGACAATACCCTTTATCGAGGAAAAGGTAAATCGACTCTGGGTCCCAAAGATAAATCGTAATTATGATATGTATGCTGTCATAGGTGCATCTCATTGGGACGAACGAGTCCGAAGGGCGTACAGGGGTTGCTGCCTAGTCAATTCTGGAAGCAACGTTAGATCCGACATCCGCATCTCCAGCATTTTAGGGATGAAAACTGAAGCCAAGAATGGCTATTATCATGTGACGGAGATTCGTTTGAAAAGGGAGGATGACAGGGAATACAAAATCCAGCAGGGAGATTTTTCCATCATTCGCCTTGAGGATATCGAAGATATGCTGCTTCTGATGACCCGAGATCAACTCACACATATTCCTCGTGAAGACCTCATTGCGTTGAATACAGCACTTCGTATGTTCACACGAAGCGTTGTCATCAAGGCACGAGTTGAAGATCTTCAGTTGGGAGTCGAAAGCTATCAAAGGAAGCTCAACCTAACCCGTCCAGTGAATAAAGTGCTACCTCAACATGTAGAAAGATGTCCTTATACCGGCATTTCTGTCCCGAATTACGGCATTTTCTACTTGAACAGTCGAGGTTTAATGAAGTTTATGAGGGTGGGTGAGCTCCATAAGTACAGTGATGGGACTTTTCTACAAGTCAGAGGAAAGTTGGAACATCTGAACTCGGGTGGGACTTTGCCAGAAATGACGGAGGATTGGCATCCGGGTTACCGGCAGATGGCGAAGTACGTGATCAAGAAGATCGATCAAAAGCTCCGTGAACGCAGATTGATGAGGAGCTTGGAAAGATTTGTGGGTGGTAGACCATATGGAGTGCACTACAGGACACTGCAACGATCCATCTAATGGGTCGTACATTTCAGGTCACTCTATATTGGTATTATTTGTGAATATGTATATTTGTGAATAATGTGCTTTAATGGCTTGTTGTAGTGTTAAGGTATGATAGTTTTTCAAGAATTTCTCACGAGATTCTAAATCTTTCAAAATATATCATACTAAAGCACTACAACTATCCCTTATTAATTTAAGGGGGAGCAATAACTTGTTCTATGGCCAAACATCGATTTCATTTTTACCCAAAGACCGGTTAATCCATTCAATATCCCAAATATTAATGGTTAACATTTTGGATAAGGGGAGAAAATGGGATTAAGGAGATTTAAATGATACTTGGCTAAAAGATGAAAAAGACTTAACGATTATCCAACTTAATATGTGTAAAGCACGTGTTAAGGGGGAGCGTTTTTGATGAACAAAACACCTAAGGTACAAAACTTTTGATTTCAATATCACAAGTACCTTAAGTGATTTTCAATGATTTTTCATGGTGGCAATTCCTTCCCAAAACACACTTAACTCACGACGAATGTGGTGACAAAAGGGTGGTAGGAATAGGTTTAGTCCAATGATTCATCAGAGCCGATGGAATCTTCCCAAGGAAAATTCCCTAGATAGAATTAGAAGTCCTAGGAAAGATGGAGAAAGATTGTGAACGTAGCTGAATGCCGACCAAGTACTTAAGCTAGCACTGGAACAATCACAACAAGGTGCTAGTGATGACGTATTGGTAAGCATTGAAGGGGTTGAAGAATGAAAAAGAATTGTAAAGATAAAGGGTGTAAAGAAAGAAGCCCTCCTTACAACTTTAGGCAGAAACCGGGTCAATACATATGCTATTGAGGTCATTTTTGCTAATGATTCTCGGTATTGAAGAAAGACATCATGGACCCAGTGATGCAATGCACAACCCTTCCTAGCTAACTCAAATATCTCTCAAAAGGTATTTGTTTTAATCACACGGAGATCAACACGTTATCTATTGGTTTATTCACTCCGAATAGACTGGTATTGAAAAGGTGGCACTCCTCTCCAGCCATCGCTCACTAAATCAAAACGCACAATCGAGTCTAGAGCCAAGAGATCATCAAAAGTCTCATTAGGACACTTTCCATTTATTCCTTGCTTTCTCACACACTGTGAAAAGTAAGAGATTTTCATGAGTCCTACGCAATATTCCTGTAATATTGCCAGAACATCCGAGTAATACGCAAGTATTACAATGAAGATGGAAATCCTGCTTGAGCCAACATCAAACAAGCTCATGGTAGGTTACACGTGCGGTTCTTTTAGAACCAATCTTGTGAAAAACTGGAAGGTAACAGTAGTTTAATTCTTAATTGAACTTAAACTCGTTCCAGGCCTCTTCGCATTATCATATGATCTTGCCAGAACACTCAGAGTGACTCTTTATTGACCACAGTGACGAGTGGAAATCCTTATAGTGTTAACATCAAACAGCACTTGGTAGGTGACGTGCAAGATTCATTATGAATTGAGCTCGTGACAACTAGAAAGCAACGATGGTGAAAATCTTAATTGAAATTCACTTGTTCCAGGTTTCATGAATTGACGGCTTCAAATCACAAGGATAATTTATCCAAGTGATTCACTCTTTATGTTCACAGTCAGCTTTGGACGGTCGAATAAAGAGAACGGGTTTACCCGCGAAATCCTGTCAGGAAGTTACTTAATTGAAACTATCCGTCACGGGTACGATATCTAATATCGTCCAACGGTCTTCACCGACCGGAGGTAAAATGCTACCGAATTAGAATAAAATGTTCAAAGCCATTTTATTCGTGTCGTTGTTGTGTACCTGTTAAAGACGGTGGCGTTGCTGTGTACCTGTTGAAGACGGTAGCGTTGCTGTGTACCAGTGAAGACGGTGGTGTTGCGGTGTACCTGTAAAAGTCGTTCCCACATGCTTAGGTCTTTTGCAACAAAGTTCAGCAAAAATTCAAGAAAGTACAAGATGAAGTCTTCCGCTGTACCAAACTCTGAAGCTTTCGAGAATCCAACAAAAAGACGTAGGTGTGTGAAACATGAAGTCACGAGGAGGCAAAGTTCACAAGAAAGGCAAAGATCGCACGTGAAAGGCCAAAGAACAATGCTCTCAAGTCAAAGCCAAAAAGATCAAACCAACATATTCACAACAAAAGAAAGAAAAGAAGAAAAGACTACGAGCTAAAGAACGAAGACTTAGTATAGTATGCTAGGTTTAGAACTTTGTAACGTGGAGTGACCTCCCTTAGGGGGAGATTGTTAGAAATACGTTTTAACGTATATTAGATGTATCGGTCACTCCACAATATGATTTATGTTGTAATAGCTCGTAGTTAGTAATTAGTTAAATGTTACTTATTAAGTTAAGTAAGAACCGGTCCATGGGCTTGTCATGGACCGGCCCAAGCCCAATGTTAGGCTTGGAGTATAAATACCCCTTTCCACCATGGAAAGTGGTTGGTTGTTGTTCCATTTACACTTTCATATTAATAAAATCATACACATTTTCTCTCACTTTCTCTCTCTAGTTTCTCTCACTAGAAAACATCAACCCACTTCATAGATTCATAGGTTATCAATATTCTACAGTAAGTAAATGGTGGAAGAGCTAATTGTCACACTTAGCCAACAAGAATGAAATGTAAACAACTAATGACTATTTATAGGGGAGGATTAGGAAGCTTCCTCCCCTCTTTCATTTCTTCTTAATTACAAGATTAAGTCCCTCCTTTTGTTAATCTTCATTAATTGCGTCATTAGTCCTTTTCTTCTAATCTTCTTTAAACTTGGACTTTAAGGACTTGTGGCTCGGGATTTCTTTTGAACTCGTCTTTTAATTCTTCGATAAAATAGACTTGAGTTTCTCGGCTTTTGATAAACTTCCGTCTTTTGACTTTTTCTTCGATAAATCTTCAGAATTGGTCTTGGACTTCCGTTCTTTTTCCACTTTTGACTTCTCGACTTCGTTTTTCATCCTTTTCTTCAATAAAAGCCGTGAATGCCCGTGAATGTCCGTGTTTTCTCCACTTTTCACCTTTTCGTCCTAAATCACAACAAAAACACAGACCACGCATAATTCCGACATAAAAGACATAAAATACACGTTTTGATCCGGTTATTATTGTAATTAAGTGGTAGAAAAGATGGGTGTTTACACACCTATCAATTAGTATAGACGTACTAGACTTCTTTTACGCCATGATAAGCTTACGGGTTGCATCCCGACTATCATGACATAGGGCCTTTGTACTTTTATTTCTTTTTCAGCTTTTGGTGATGTAATCCCGTACTTTATCTTTTCTTTTCTTTTGGACATGTAACTTTGGGATGTCATGTTTTAAAGACTGTGTGTATCATTACTTTGGACAAGGCCTGACCGGCCTATGACTTAGATTTTGTTATGCTAGATGAATATGAAATTTCTTATGGAAATAACATATAATCACTTTCTTTATTATATTTGCTGTGTAATGTATTATATTATAAGACCTTGACAGGTTATCCAAATTTGTTATGAAATCAGTGCATGAATTTTTCCCGTGCAAATAATATAAAAACTATACTAACGTTTGAACTTATAATCTCATTTTGTATATGATTATAGACAAATGGTGATTACGAGATCAAATCCCAATAATGCAACCACTTCCAATGCCGATAATGTTGAAACCCCAGAAGCTACTCGAAATGTTACTGCCGCACAACTACAGGAAATGATAAGTGAAGGCATCACAATAGCCATGGCAGCCAGAGGAGCTGACCCGAATGCAAACAATGATCCAAACTTTTATGCACGTAGAAACAAGACCAAAAAGGGTTGCTCTTACCTTGACTTCTTAAAATGCAAACCCTCATACTACCTCGGGAAAGAAGGAGTTGTTGAATTGATGTAGTGGTTTGAAAGACTAGAGACAGTTTTCCACATCAGCGGTTGTGCTGACGAGAACAGAGTTAAGTTTGCTACATGCACCCTACTCGAGAGCTCCCTTACTTGGTGGAACTCTGTGGTCGCCACCCTTGGATATGACACTGCCTATACTCTCACTTGGGCCAACCTCAAGGAGAGAATGACTGAGAAATATTGTCCTAGAGGAGAAATGAAGAAGTTGGAAGTCGAGCTGTGGGATCTAAAGTGTAAGAACAATGATATCCTTTGATACAATAAAAGATTTCAAGAGTTAAGCTTGATGTGCACCAAAATGTTCCCTCTAAGGAGTGACAAGATTGAGAAGTATGTCAGCGGACTCCCTGACAACATCCATGATAGTGTGCTAGCTTCACGACCCACTACCGTTGAATGTGCTATGGAATTTGCGACTAAGCTGATCAACAAGCGAGTCCGCAATCTGTCCGAGAGGCAAACGGACAACAAGAGAAAATCCGATGAAAGCTCTCGTTGCCAACAACAACAACCATCCAAAAAGCAAAACGTTGGGCAAGCTGATGACACTACTCTCACAACCCGCACCAAGAACTACTCGGGATCCAAGCCCAAGTGTTCAAAGTGAAACTATCATCATGTCGCTGGAGGAAAATGCTAAGGATGCTACAAGTGTGGCCAACAAGGCCATTTTGCTCGTGATTGTCAAACAAATGTTGCTACCCCGGGTCGACCCAATACCAATCCCGGAAACAGCAACAAGGGCAAGTCCAATGCCCGTGGGAGTAGAAGTGGGCAGCAGGGAAACCGAATCCCCACATGTGGGAGCAATAGTGGACCAAAGAAAGCTGTGGTATGTTACGAGTGTGGAACCCCTGGGCATGTGAGACCCCATTGTCCCAAGTTGACCAACCAGAAGAAGGACAACAAGGGAACTCCTTCGCAAGTGTACATGGCCGGAAATGCCAAAGCTAATCCAGGCTCCAACATCGTACCTGGTACGTTCTTACTAAACCAATGATATGCATCTATCTTGTTTGACACATGGGTAGACTAAAGCATTATATTTGCTAAATTTAGTAAGGTATTGGAAATCCCTCCGTTAGTTCTAGACTCCTATTATACTATGGAATAGTCGACGGAAAAGTTAGAATGGTTAACACCATCATTCGAGGTTGTTCCTTAAAACTTTCCAATCACCCGTTTTACATCAATCAGATCCTAGAATGTCTTGATAGCTTTAATGTCGTCATTAGCATGAATTGATTAGCAAGTATCATGCAGTTATCCTATATGATCAAAAATTGGTTCGTGTACCTTGGGGAGATGAATCCTTGATTATACTAGGGGACCATAACCCCGATATAGTTAACACTAGATTTAGTGTCCTTTCTAGCACCAACACGCCAGAGAGTACTTGGTCCGGGGATGCCCCATTTCCCTAACCTGTTTCTCCAACCCTAAACCTGAAAGACACATCCAACTCACAATGGGTGTATTTTGTAGGGTTATATCCGCCACTTAGACAACCCCAAACCTAAAAGACACATCCAACTCACAATGGGTGTATTTTGTAGGGTTATGTTCGACATCCCTCGTAAAGAGAAGTTGAATGTCACATGTTATTGGACATTCCTTTTTCCTCTTCGGGTCCAGCCAGTTCGACAATACCATCATTCACCAGACTCTAGAAGGTGTAACTTCCTCTATTTAGAAGTCAGAATTTGTGTAAATTTTGAACCAGTAATACTGAATGCATGACCCTGTTGCGGCACCCCGCACGGCGCGCACTTATTTATTCTTGGTATCTTATTTTATTTCCACCATTTGAGGTACTTATTTTCTGCGCCCCTCTCGCTCAGCCCCGCGGCGAATGAAGCAGATTCTTTGCAACTTTTTACCCAATCGACATCAACAATAATCTTAACCTCTCTGTTGGGTAAGAACTTTAGTACTAGTAATTGATGTTTGTATCCCACAAGCTTGAGTTATAATTGTAAGTCTATTCTTAAAGCTGTTGATATATGAGGGGTTATAGTTAAAATATTTTGTTTTACCTTCAACCCCCAATTTTCATCATCGCGTGTGGAGATATAACCTGTATCTCACCCGTGAAAAGGATGCAGATATAGTACATCCCCGAATTCCCCGACATATAAAACATGTTGGCGTTTCCTCCTAATATCAGAAACCATTTGCAGTGGATTTGTCCTCCTAACCAAATCCACAACACCATTGGTCCTCTCCCAGCTCTTGAAAGTACATAACTACAACTCCCGTTGAGAAGCCCGCGTCTATCCATCCATAGCAGCAGTCTCCTTTACTACTCAATCGGATGTATAGTGAGATCCGAATAAAGATCTCTTTGCATTTCCTGCTATCCATCCATAGCAGCAGTCTCCTTTACTGCTCAATCAGATGTATAGTGCGATCCGGATAAAGATCTCCTTGCATTTCCTGCTATCTATCCATAGCAGCAGTCTCCTTTACTGCTCAATCGGATGTATAGTGCGATCCGGATAACGACCTCTTTGCATTTCCTGTTATCCATCCATGGCAGCAGTCTCCTTTACTGCTCAATCGGATGTATAGTGCGATCCGGATAAAGATCTCTTTGCATTGCTTCCTATCCATCTATAGCAGCAGTCTCCTTTACTGCTCAATCGGATGTATAGTGCGATCCGGATAAAGATCTCTTTGCATTGCTTCCTATCCATCTATAGCAGCAGTCTCCTTTACTAATCAATCGGATGTATAGTGCGATCCGGATACAGACCTCTTTGCGTTTCCTGCTATCCATCCATAGCAGCAGTCTCCTTTACTACTCAATCGGATGTATAGTGCGACCGGATAAAGTTCTCTTTGCATTTCCTTCCTATTCATCCATAGCAGCAGTCTCTTTTACTGCTCAATCAGACGTATAAGGATAACTTAGGTGTAGACCACTTCACGTTCATGCCATCATCCGTACCTGAGAGAGTCTGAAATGAATCATATACTTAGAACATATTTCACTTAAAAGATAACTACGTTTTTAGTAGCTTTGAGGACAAAGCTAAAATAACGAGGTGGTGCTGTAAAATCTATGATTTTACCATGACTGAGTATAATAAATTTCCACCCCATAATCCTAGAACACTCATTCATGTGTTATATCTCCTTAAGATGTTTGTGAACTTGTCCATTAGGTACTTATACCTTTACATTCGTATTGGTTGTAAATAAGTTACATAGCTTAAACCTTGTACTTGAAACTAGGGTTAGCAAGTAGTAAGATGTATACTTAATATTTGAAATATACAACACTTAACAAAAATTGGAAATATACTACAATTAGGTATGGTAGCCATGATATGTGTGTAAGTAGACTAGGAGTTTACTTAACTCTTGGACTAGCCTAAGAATAGATGCCATTGTGTGCAAACCCAACATAAGCCCAACGCAAGGCCAACCTACCCTTTTGGATAGCATTACACGGCACCCCACCTTAGGTGGAAGGAGAAGAGATGCATGGGAAACATAAAGGCATACACTTGGCAAGAATTCTCATACCAAGACAAGTCATGCCTTTTGCCCTCCTCTCTCTCTCTCCCCTTTTAGCCGAAAAACACACACACATACTCACTCATTCTCTCATACAATCCAATCTTATTTCACTCATCCTCTTCTCTCTCAATCATACGGCTTAAAGCCATATACATCTAAAAACAAGAATTAAATCCACCAAGATCTTTGTCTCATCTTTACTACTAATCATTTAGTAGCATCATTCTTTTGGAATCAATATAAACAAGCCCTAGCCGAATCCTTAAGGCCACGGCTTGGTTTGTATTAGGGTTTTCTTCATCAACTAGATTATATCTCTAATCTCCTTGTTCATCTAGATCATCTTTGGTACATTTAAGCAAGAAAGGTATACACCTCATGCTCTTTCATTTCTTCAAGCATGCATCATCATACATTTATAAACATAAGTAATTAACATGTTAAAATCAAGATTTGATAAAGCCATGACCATTATAGGTCACGACATATTTATGAAAATCATATCTATGATTAAAAATCTTTTAATAAGAAACCTATGACTTGTATGCTATGTTTTAAACTTGATTTAAAAACCCTATGAGACATTTTATGAATCTATATGTTGCATGGGTACAAATCTTGTTTTATGGTACTTTGGTTAACCAATAATCATAGATCTCATAAAATGAACTTGTGTAACTTAAAAATCATGAAGACCATGACCTTAAAGGTCACGGCTAAAATAAATGACGACCATATGATTTGTCTACTAAGTTTTAATAATGGAATATGAAATGATACATGTTAAATGGATTATTAAAAATCACAAAATATAACTTATGTGTATATATGTAGCCGTGGGTTGACCTAAAATGGGTTAGATGTACATGCATGCTTATATAAACCATAGATCTAATGATAGAGTTAACTTGAGCACAATAAACATAAAACAAGCTTATAAGAATCTTATGGGAACCTTGGGAGAAGATAATATAGCCGTGGGCTATATGTAGCCTTCTTGGAATAATAGTAACCTTGGAAACATGCATGTAACTTAGATAATCATGATGTATTTTTGTAAATATTTACAAGACTTAAAACTAGCTAATATGTTCATCTTGGAAATACCAAGATTTAGAAATATAGCTGTGGGCTATTGATGTAGCTGTTTTTGTATATACTTTATTTTAGGAAAAACAAAGCAACACAAAAAGCGGTAAGTATTAAGCGTCGGTTTAGGAAAACCAAGCACTTATGACCCTTAAGAAGGTGGGATCGTTCTCTCGAGGAGGCACGTGTGTTGTGTAATGAATTGATTGATTTTGTTTTTATTTTATTGATGAGAAGAAAAGAAGAGAAAATGACGAAGACGAAAAAAAATTAGAAAAATAAGGCAAAACACTATTAGAAAGTTACGACGAAGAACGAGAAAAACACAAAATTTAAAATTTAAACCTAAAAATTCCTAAAAAACACTAAAAACTCCCAAATAATATTCTAAGGGTTTACAAAAAATTTAAACTTGCCAAAACCTTTTAATTAATTTAATAATGACTTTTTAATGCTAATTAAAGCCCTAAAAATCACTTTTAAATATTAAAAAGCCCTAAACAAGATTTAATAGTTTGTAAACCTCAAAAATGACTTAATTAAACTAAAAACTATTTTTAAAAATTTTAAAAACAAATTAAACTATTTTTAAACTCCTAAAAACTATTAAAAACTATTAAATCTTAAATTAATTCTAAAAATTAATTGAAAAGCCTAAAAATTATTCTACAAATGGGAAAAGTCCTAATTAATGCTATAGAATCTAGGAAAAATGAAAAAGAAATTAAAATAAAACTTTTTATTTTAATGAATAAAATAATATTAAAATATTCTAAAAAATTAAAAGTTCTTAAATAAATTCTAAAAAATTCTCAAAAATCCTAAATATTCTAACTAAGAAGAAAATGTAAACAAAAGTTTCTAAAACCTCTTAATGAATTTTATATTAATTTTCAAAGTTTAATAAAAAACCTAAAATCAAATAAAATCAAAAAATTAAAGTTTTTGAAAACTTTTTCACATGTAAACCTCAAAAATGTTAAATAAAACCTAAAAACTATTTTTTTGTATTTTTTTACTACTGTTTAATATTTTTAAATGACTTTCTAAATTAAAAACTAAAAATAATCCTATTAAATAATTTAATAAAAGGAAAAATAATATTTTTGGACAGAAAAATCCCTAAACCTATTAATATCCTAGGAAAAATGCAAAGAAGCTAGAAAGCTTAATGAATAAGCTAAAAATAAGCAATAAGCCCACGGCTTATTTAGAAAAGCTAAACTCAAATACTCCTTAAGTATAATTCAAAACCAAGGTTATTGATCAAAGTCCCCAGGGCGCGTTGGTTGAGGTGTTGGTGTTGTGAACGGGTGGTCACGGGTTCGAGTCCTGGCACCCTTTTTTTTTATCACTTAGTTGCGCCGCAGCGCTTGTCTTGCGCCGCAACTAGTGTTGCGAGGGTACCCTGGGTCTGTTGGTCCTTCAGTTGCGCCGCAACTATTAGGACTTGCGGCGCAATTTGTGAAACGAAAGCAATCTTGGTCTGTAGGTTCTTGTCTTGCGCCGCAACTAGTAGGTCTTGCGGCGCAACGTTTTTACTTTTTTTGCTTTTTAACTCTTTACAACCCAACACTGACACTAATAAAGCTTAAAAACCAGTTCCAATCCCTTTTAATCAAGTTTGAACAATAATCAAAACCAAAAACGTGCCAGATTGCAAATGATGAACACAAGCTTTTGGACTTGTGTTTTCTTTCTTTTGATTCAGCCAAAGGATTGGCTTGTGTAGCTTATTTGGATGCTTATTGTTGGAGCAATGGGCACTCTTGTGTTCTTTGGAACACAAGAAGTCAAGCACACAAGTAAGATAAACACCTAGCAAGCAATAACACACAGAATCAATGCACAAACTGGTAAAAACAATGCACACAAGCCTAATGCTATTCTCTGTGACAGAATATCAAGACAGTGGGTATATTGAGCTTATAACATGCATTCTAGGGAACTTCAATCAACAAAACTGAGCACACACACTCTCCTATATGCACTTAAGCAATAACAAACATAAAATCTCCCTAACACTAACAAGTAATCAAGGAATCAAGCACAAAAATCATGAGAAAACCAAGCAATAGTGGCATACACAGATTTTACTACCCTATATCCTTTTAAAGCTCACCAAACAACTCCAAACTTGCTTCAAAATTAATCTACTAACTATCTAACAACTAACTTAACCAATTTTAAACTATCTAACACCTTTTAAAGTCACTCAACAAGGATTAAACCCTGCTAAAACCTGATGCCAAACACCACATTAAAAATTTGAAAAACGATTTTAACACACCAAATTACTCTAACACTTAGCAAAACTGATTCCAAAACTCTTAAACATGCAAAACAATATCGCATGAGTGCAAATCCAACAGCTAAACACACCAAGAACCCAAGATCAATCAAACTCACATACAACTTTACTTTTTGAAATTTAAAAGGGAAACAAGAGAGTTACCTTAGGGCTTTATCATCCAAAGCCCTAGAGAGTGTGAAACTCTCCTCCAATCCAACTCGGGTTGGAGCTGAACAAAATCAACAAACTTTCTCAACCTGCTTGAAATCAAATCAAAAAGAAAACACGAACAACATACAATCTTATATTTTTCTGTTTACTTTCTACCTTTTTAAAACACTTTCCAAAATCTTCCAAATCTTACCAACACGTTTTAAAACCTTTAAGAATTTACAAATCAGTTTCTTTGTCCACTTTCACTTCCAAAAAAAACAGATTTATGAAATTTTCAAACTTTTAAAACCTTTTTGAATTTCTCAAAATTCAACAAACCTTAACAAATAAGATGGAACTCAGCCTTTTGCAAACAACTATACACAAACTTTTTATAAATATTAAAAGTAATTACAATGAACTTTAACAAATACCAAACTTCAATTTTATAAAAAAGGGATTACAAGTTGTGCAAAAACTGGAACAAAGGAATGAACAAGTCTCATTCTCTTTTTATAGTGATAAAAAGACTATTCTAGAAAACAGAAAAACTTAAACCCTAATCTATGGAAATGCCTAAAAAACCCTTGGACGAATTTGGTCAAATTTAGCTCCCATGTGATTCTATTGGTGTCTTGTGAAGATGCCAGCTGTGATCATTCAATCTTGAGCGTCAATTTAATCTTGGGGACCAAGGAGTGGAGTTGGACCATTGATTTGGTCAAGTGCCATGTGAGAGGGTGGCAGGGGAGGGGACAAACAGTACAGGAGTCGTTTTCTGGGTGTGTGGGTATGTTGGGATTGGGGTTGTGAGTAAAACCCCTAATATTAATTAGGGTTTAGGTTAAACATGAAGGTGATTAAAACTGGGTTTTTGTTAGGGTTGATGGGAAGAAGGAGGGGATTAGATCCGATTTTGGAGATTAGGGAGTTTAAATTACTTGTTTAGTGGGAAAGTCCAAATTGACTTTTTGACCAAGTAAAATAAACGGGGTATTAAGGGGTGGGGAGATAATGGGCTGGTTGGTTTATTGGGCTTGTGGGTGAGATTTTCATTACCCGTCCTTCATTTGCTAACAGCCATTAACTTCTTTTCGTCCCTAGTCCATTCCGTTTAATCTTTTACACCACAAGTCCAAAATCAATTGCAAGGTTAGTCCTTTTGTGTCATTTGACTAACTTTAGAACATTTAATCCAATTCCAAGGGCATTTCTTGTCACATCATCAATCTTCAAGGGTCACACTTGCACATTTAACTTTTTGGAGGGTTAAAAGTGACAAGTTCTTCAAAGATGAGGGGCCATTTTTGCCAATTCTTCAAACTTGAGGGGTCTTTTTGCAAAATTCCAAATTGAGCTTGGTTCATTGTGCGTCTTCGTTTCCCGTGTTCGTTTTTGATTGATTCTTGTATTCTTTTGCCAATTCCACAATATCCATACCTAAAAATACACAAGTAACAAACACGAGCATATATTTGGCATATTTTATGATATTTTATGCATTTTAAGGCCGATTTGGACGATGAGACCATGTATAAAAGCGGTCTCATCACTCCCCCATACTAAACCATTGCCGTGCCCTCACGCAATGCTAAGAATAAAGTATCAAAGCATCTCCAAAATTTAATTTTATGACTTTTATTGAAATGATAACTAGCTACACTATGATTACTACTACTACTTGCGTTTTAGACATAATGTATGATTTTCATCGCAAAATGGGACGTTTAGGTTCATAGAATAAGAACACGTGAATGCTTCGTTAGAAATAATTTCATCGTCCTCGATTTTCACTTTAATTCCATGCCAAGCGTGTAACGAGATCATTGTCATTATAAGTTAGTAATGCTAACACTACTCATATGCCCTAATCACGTACTTATTCTCCCATTATTCCTAAGTTGTATCTCTTATATTTTATTTTGTCTTAATGATCACGAGGATACATTGTTGACTTATGCGATGATAGAGATTTAGGTCTAAAAATAGAGTCCTAACGGTGTAACTAAGACCATCAAATCAATAACCCCTCCTAATAGACAACGATGTTAAAAAATTAAGTTGACAAGAAGAATCGATAAACACGGTTTTATAACGGTTTTGAACATGAGACTTATTACCAAGACTTTTATACGCCCCCTAACGGAAGGGCCTTATTATCTTTGGTTTACCTCCATCTTTTATTCAACTTCGCCATGAAGCTTTTATTATGACTTCGGTCTTGCCTTGCCTTTTATTATCCGCCATCATCGGTGGTTTTATTAGCCAAAGACGTATATCCTCACGCTAAAGCGAATTTTGGATCTTTAAAGCTTCGAAGATTAAGGCTTGATTCACTTTCAATTTTGCATAGATTTTAGGCCTTGTGGGGCTTCAAATTGTTTGCTTGATTTAGGTGAGCACTTGAAATCTTATTATTAGGTGAAGCTTTCGATTATTCGGGTTGCCAATACTTCAAAACCGTGACGCTGGCGATACCTTAATGTCTTCCCAATTTAATTACCCGGAAGCTACTAGAAAAGACTAGAAACCCAACAATCAAAACTAAACCGCTAAGTCAATATTTATTAAGCAAAAATATTTACATGCGAAGGGAGAATAAGCAAACAACGAGAACACATGAGTTTTTGAAAGAATACGAGTACTCTACGTTTAGCATAGTAACTTATAATTAACTCTATCATTTCTCGTCCTCATTTAAGAGACTTAGCCTAATGTGTAGTTAAGGAACCAAAGCTAAGTGCTCAACACGCACGGTCGAGTCAAAAATTACTCTTATTCTCGCCATCGGAAAATCTACATTCGTGTCTTCAAACACTTATGAAACATGAGAAAATTTTTAAAATTTGGCCATTTTTAGCCTTATTTTGCAAGAAAATGATAACAAAACGATAAACTTTGGAAAGCGTGAAGGTTTGGCAAGGCAAGTATCTATTCACCCCCCCATACTAAAGTTAAACATTGTCCTCAATGTTTCGAGTCTAGGGGTGCAAACACCCCCATACTAGAGACGTAGTCGAATGCCTAATCTAGCATGGAAAGGGTGTAACCAATAAGTAATAGCCGTTTATGAAGTGTGCTATAAAACCTAAGGTTAGAACATAAAAGGATATCATATGATGGATATTGGGAAAGGCCTCCAAAGCAAACGATCGAGTGCTCCCATGAAACGAACACGAGAGGCTCCAATCGTGAAGATGATGATCTAAAAGACACAATGCACAAACAACCACGGAACAAAGGTTGGAAGGGCACAAATCCCCTCACATTAAACTAATTAGAAAGCAATAATATGTACATGGATAAGCATGGGTCTCCCCCACGAGGCACCTTGTTTTTGATAACCGAGTCAAAAGCTCGACTCGAATCCCCATAAATGTGATCATTTAGGGATAATCATGGTATGGTCAATTTTTGGGTGGGGCTTACATGATAAACAAGGCCCAAAAGCAACCGGTATTAAGGACTAAGTCCTTTGATGATGCAAAATACCGGGATCAAAGATGGCGTTCTCGTTTTCTTTGGAAAAACAAATCAACGCCACTTTGTCGTGTGTCAACACAAACTCAAAGAGTTTCAAGAAAATAGATGAGAAGAAATAGAAGGGTGGGACAATGGGTAAGTCTCTAAAAACATGAGCTACTCGAGGTAGACTCGCACCAATCAAATGAAAAGATTTTCCATTTATTGCATCGGTGGAAGACCGAGATTTCCCTATATAAGCAATTCCGGGATCAAATATCTCGTCCTCGGTGGAGAAAGGGGAGGGAACATAAGGGGCTTCCCCCACACTTGGTCCACACAAAGCATCGTCAAAAGGAAAAGACGAGCTTGTAGCACTCAAGACACGCGGTGATGACGGAGTTAGGATTTTAGAAAAATCTTTTAAATTAAATTCAAAATCTTTTCCTTTTTCATCTTTAACACTCTCCTTGTGAAAACCCGATTTAATTATGTCGAAAATATTTGGTGTATCTAAAACAATGTTAGTCACACTAAAAATTCTCACATTTTGAAAGCGTTTTGGTTTAGGTGGTGGCAAGTTTTCAAATCTTTTGTCAACAAAGAAAACCTCCCCATCGGGATCAACGTATTCATCATCCGAAGAATCACTCGAGAATGGAATTATAGGCTTAACATTCTTAACCTCCATCGGCGGAGGGGACGGAACTTCATTTTTATCAACTCCTAAAACTCTATTTGAAATCTTTTGACACATGTTTTTGATGGGATTGACATTGTACAAAGATGTGATCGAATAAACATGAGAAAGCGTGGAGTTTTGGGTTGCATTAATGACGAGTTCTTCCTCATTGAAACGAAGAGTGATTTTTCTTGCATGCACGTCGATAAGCGCTCTCGAGGTATCCAAAAAAGATCGACCTAAAATTAACGGAACTTTAGGATCGATGGGAATATCAACAACAATGAAGTCCACGGGATAATAGAATTTCCCAACTTTCACAAAGACGTCCTCGGCAACTCCACAAGCTAGAATCGTAGAATGATCGGCCATTTCGATTGACATTCTTGAAGGAGTGAGATTTGGAAGATTGAGCGACTTAAAAATCTCGAGAGGCATCAAATTAATACTAGCACCAAGATCGGCCAAGGCGTAGCATTCTTCCATGTCTTGGATAGCACATGGGATTAAAAACTTTCCAGGATCACCGACTTTTTGAGGTATGCGGCTTAGAAAAACCGAAGAACAACTAGACGATTTTTGCAATTTTTCTTTGTTATTCAACATACTTTTGAAGTTCGCGGCAAATCGAGGCATCATGACTAAGGCGTCGGCAAAACTTATGTTGAAATGCAAGTCACGAAACATTTTCATAAAAAGTTCAAATTGATAATTATTTCGTTCTTGTGCCTTTTCCTTGTCTCGTCTTGATGGGTAGGGTAAAGGTGGTGTGGGTTGGGGCAAATTAGGCATAGGCATCGGCCTTGGAATCTCGGGTTCCATAATGGGTATTGGTTCAACCGTAGGTGTGGTTTGAGCGGTACTTCGTGGGCTTGAGATGTGCTCCTTTTCAACCACAACCTCGGGTTCTTTCTCTTTTTCCTTCTCCATAGAAGTACTTGGACGAGAAATTGGTTCTTTGAAAGTTTTACCACTACGAGTGGTAATAACCTTCAATTCTCCTTTCGGGTTCACGATGGTATCACTAGGAAGACCACCCGAAGAAGAGGGCTTACACATGATAGCTTCAAACATTTTAGCCATACGATCTTCAAACTTAGATTGCCTAGCATCCGCTTTCAACAATTCTTGCTTAATCTCATGTTGTCCTTGCTCCATTTTTTGTTGATTTTGTTGGAGTCGTGTGACATTTCCTTCCATTTTATTAGCATGAGTTTTAAGTTCATTAGCAAGTTCGGTTTTAAGCTCATTTTTCAATTCGGACCTTAAGCTAATCATCTCACGTTGCATGTTATCAAACTTAGCATCATTAGCCTTAGCATAATCTAAAAATTCTCCTTGCAAATTTTTAGTGTGAGCATTTTGAAAACCTTGGGCATTAGTTTGAAAATCACGGTTTTGGTTTTGGTTTGAAATTTGCCCATTTCCACTTTGGTAATTACCTTTGTTATAGTTCCTTTGATTTCCTTGGTAATTTCCACCTTGATTGTTGTTGTTGCGATAATTATTAGCATTTTGATTGGGTTGAGCTTGATTTGAACGTGAACCTTGACCTATTTGGTTATAAGTTCCCGTGGCTACAAAAGCATTCGAAGTGTTACCATCCGCGGTAATGCACTCGGATAAATCATGAGCTCCCCCACACGACAAACAACTTTTAGAAACCGCTTTAACCGAAGCGGTGTTGGAAGCTTCTTGAGCCTTCCAATGGGACATAAGAGTCGAAAACCTATCGAAAAACCGATTCTCCTCATTTGCTTCATCTTGCAAGGCATTAATGGAACGAGATGATGACGAGCCCAAATTGGCAACACTCGGTGTGTTACGAGGGCTATAGACCTTAGACCTATTTTCTATGATTTTCAAAGCCTCATTGGTCGTTTTGCACAAAAAATTACCACCCGCGGCGGCATTTAAATAATCTCGTTCATGTTCATTAAGCCCATTATAAAAAGTGTCAATTTGATGCAATTCGGAAAAATCATGGTGTGGACATTCATGTAACATTTCTTTAAATCTCTCCCAAGCCATTGAAAAACTTTCATTTGGTCTTTGTGTAAAACGTGAAATCTCGTTTTTCAAATGTGTTGTCTTAGATGGTGGAAAAAATTGATTCACAAATTTAGACACGAGATCGGCCCATGTCAAAATCGAATTTGGCGGTTCTTTCTCAAGCCAAATCTTGGCGGGTCCATCTAACGAGTAAGGAAACAACATCATCTTAATGGCATCGTGTGGTACATCCTTAAACTTGCTTGTCGCGGTGAGACGATTAAATTGCCTAATGTGATAATGTGGGTTGTCTTTTTCATGACCGCGAAACTTGTTTGCTTGTAACATAGACATTAAACCCGTTTTGATTTCAAAGTTCTCCACAAGGATGGCGGGAATCACAATGGCCTCTCCAAAACCCTCGGTGGGTGCTTGAAGCAACTCCATCATAGTACGATTAGCCATGATAGCTTCTTGTTCTATAATAGGTTCCTCAATTGGAGTCTCCTCACTAGAAGGAGTAGTCGATTTGTTTCTTCGTTTACGAGCACGTCTAGCTTTAGAGCGAGTTTGCATAAACGTCACGTACAACGAGAAGGCGAGCAAAGAAGATTCTTTTTGATTTTTTTGTGTTTTTTCAATTTTTTTGTGGTTTTTGATGGTATTAACTTTTTTTGGAAATTGGTGAAATGTATTAAGTAGACAACAAGTCCACAAATCTCCTCACTTAATCAAATCTCTTGATTAAAAAGGCCTCAAGGAATGAAAACGATCACGTGGAGTGAACGCCTTCGATGACTTTAGAACGATGGTGGAACACCAAATCGTTCAAGAGGGTTTAATCAAATGAAACCAAGAAAATATATATGATATGTAGTAATACTTTGGGCGGCAAAACCCTCGATTCACTCTCAAAATCAAATACGCACAAGCAAGCGGAGGAAACGAGGCGGCGCTAAGCACTTAAGAGCCTTTTTCCTTTAGGTTGTGAAATACAACCGCCTTATACCCACCTTATAGTTTGTATTATCAAGATTAAGCTTCACGAAAGTATTTATCTATTTTTGCCTTTTTCTTTGGTTTGAGATTCGAATACAATGATCGAGTGATGAAATCCCGAATCAAGGTTGTGATTGCTCACGTATTTGGAGTACTTGTGTATTTATTGTTCTACGTATACAATATACTAATAGTATTCACACAAAAACCGAAAAACGATAATACGTATTAATAGAGTGCTATTAATACAATTATATTTATGGCTAATATATAAAAAACAACAATGGTCAATCAAAACACAACACGCCTCCCCGGCAGCGGCGCCAAAATTGATGTAGCTGTTTTTGTATATACTTTATTTTAGGAAAAACAAAGCAACACAAAAAGCGGTAAGTATTAAGCGTCGGTTTAGGAAAACCAAGCACTTATGACCCTTAAGAAGGTGGGATCGTTCTCTCGAGGAGGCACGTGTGTTGTGTAATGAATTGATTGATTTTGTTTTTATTTTATTGATGAGAAGAAAAGAAGAGAAAATGACGAAGACGAAAAAAAATTAGAAAAATAAGGCAAAACACTATTAGAAAGTTACGACGAAGAACGAGAAAAACACAAAATTTAAAATTTAAACCTAAAAATTCCTAAAAAACACTAAAAACTCCCAAATAATATTCTAAGGGTTTACAAAAAATTTAAACTTGCCAAAACCTTTTAATTAATTTAATAATGACTTTTTAATGCTAATTAAAGCCCTAAAAATCACTTTTAAATATTAAAAAGCCCTAAACAAGATTTAATAGTTTGTAAACCTCAAAAATGACTTAATTAAACTAAAAACTATTTTTAAAAATTTTAAAAACAAATTAAACTATTTTTAAACTCCTAAAAACTATTAAAAACTATTAAATCTTAAATTAATTCTAAAAATTAATTGAAAAGCCTAAAAATTATTCTACAAATGGGAAAAGTCCTAATTAATGCTATAGAATCTAGGAAAAATGAAAAAGAAATTAAAATAAAACTTTTTATTTTAATGAATAAAATAATATTAAAATATTCTAAAAAATTAAAAGTTCTTAAATAAATTCTAAAAAATTCTCAAAAATCCTAAATATTCTAACTAAGAAGAAAATGTAAACAAAAGTTTCTAAAACCTCTTAATGAATTTTATATTAATTTTCAAAGTTTAATAAAAAACCTAAAATCAAATAAAATCAAAAAATTAAAGTTTTTGAAAACTTTTTCACATGTAAACCTCAAAAATGTTAAATAAAACCTAAAAACTATTTTTTTGTATTTTTTTACTACTGTTTAATATTTTTAAATGACTTTCTAAATTAAAAACTAAAAATAATCCTATTAAATAATTTAATAAAAGGAAAAATAATATTTTTGGACAGAAAAATCCCTAAACCTATTAATATCCTAGGAAAAATGCAAAGAAGCTAGAAAGCTTAATGAATAAGCTAAAAATAAGCAATAAGCCCACGGCTTATTTAGAAAAGCTAAACTCAAATACTCCTTAAGTATAATTCAAAACCAAGGTTATTGATCAAAGTCCCCAGGGCGCGTTGGTTGAGGTGTTGGTGTTGTGAACGGGTGGTCACGGGTTCGAGTCCTGGCACCCTTTTTTTTTATCACTTAGTTGCGCCGCAGCGCTTGTCTTGCGCCGCAACTAGTGTTGCGAGGGTACCCTGGGTCTGTTGGTCCTTCAGTTGCGCCGCAACTATTAGGACTTGCGGCGCAATTTGTGAAACGAAAGCAATCTTGGTCTGTAGGTTCTTGTCTTGCGCCGCAACTAGTAGGTCTTGCGGCGCAACGTTTTTACTTTTTTTGCTTTTTAACTCTTTACAACCCAACACTGACACTAATAAAGCTTAAAAACCAGTTCCAATCCCTTTTAATCAAGTTTGAACAATAATCAAAACCAAAAACGTGCCAGATTGCAAATGATGAACACAAGCTTTTGGACTTGTGTTTTCTTTCTTTTGATTCAGCCAAAGGATTGGCTTGTGTAGCTTATTTGGATGCTTATTGTTGGAGCAATGGGCACTCTTGTGTTCTTTGGAACACAAGAAGTCAAGCACACAAGTAAGATAAACACCTAGCAAGCAATAACACACAGAATCAATGCACAAACTGGTAAAAACAATGCACACAAGCCTAATGCTATTCTCTGTGACAGAATATCAAGACAGTGGGTATATTGAGCTTATAACATGCATTCTAGGGAACTTCAATCAACAAAACTGAGCACACACACTCTCCTATATGCACTTAAGCAATAACAAACATAAAATCTCCCTAACACTAACAAGTAATCAAGGAATCAAGCACAAAAATCATGAGAAAACCAAGCAATAGTGGCATACACAGATTTTACTACCCTATATCCTTTTAAAGCTCACCAAACAACTCCAAACTTGCTTCAAAATTAATCTACTAACTATCTAACAACTAACTTAACCAATTTTAAACTATCTAACACCTTTTAAAGTCACTCAACAAGGATTAAACCCTGCTAAAACCTGATGCCAAACACCACATTAAAAATTTGAAAAACGATTTTAACACACCAAATTACTCTAACACTTAGCAAAACTGATTCCAAAACTCTTAAACATGCAAAACAATATCGCATGAGTGCAAATCCAACAGCTAAACACACCAAGAACCCAAGATCAATCAAACTCACATACAACTTTACTTTTTGAAATTTAAAAGGGAAACAAGAGAGTTACCTTAGGGCTTTATCATCCAAAGCCCTAGAGAGTGTGAAACTCTCCTCCAATCCAACTCGGGTTGGAGCTGAACAAAATCAACAAACTTTCTCAACCTGCTTGAAATCAAATCAAAAAGAAAACACGAACAACATACAATCTTATATTTTTCTGTTTACTTTCTACCTTTTTAAACACTTTCCAAAATCTTCCAAATCTTACCAACACGTTTTAAAACCTTTAAGAATTTACAAATCAGTTTCTTTGTCCACTTTCACTTCCAAAAAAAACAGATTTATGAAATTTTCAAACTTTTAAAACCTTTTTGAATTTCTCAAAATTCAACAAACCTTAACAAATAAGATGGAACTCAGCCTTTTGCAAACAACTATACACAAACTTTTTATAAATATTAAAAGGAATTACAATGAACTTTAACAAATACCAAACTTCAATTTTATAAAACAGGGATTACAAGTTGTGCAAAAACTGGAACAAAGGAATGAACAAGTCTCATTCTCTTTTTATAGTGATAAAAAGACTATTCTAGAAAACAGAAAAACTTAAACCCTAATCTATGGAAATGCCTAAAAAACCCTTGGACGAATTTGGTCAAATTTAGCTCCCATGTGATTCTATTGGTGTCTTGTGAAGATGCCAGCTGTGATCATTCAATCTTGAGCGTCAATTTAATCTTGGGGACCAAGGAGTGGAGTTGGACCATTGATTTGGTCAAGTGCCATGTGAGAGGGTGGCAGGGGAGGGGACAAACAGTACAGGAGTCGTTTTCTGGGTGTGTGGGTATGTTGGGATTGGGGTTGTGAGTAAAACCCCTAATATTAATTAGGGTTTAGGTTAAACATGAAGGTGATTAAAACTGGGTTTTTGTTAGGGTTGATGGGAAGAAGGAGGGGATTAGATCCGATTTTGGAGATTAGGGAGTTTAAATTACTTGTTTAGTGGGAAAGTCCAAATTGACTTTTTGACCAAGTAAAATAAACGGGGTATTAAGGGGTGGGGAGATAATGGGCTGGTTGGTTTATTGGGCTTGTGGGTGAGATTTTCATTACCCGTCCTTCATTTGCTAACAGCCATTAACTTCTTTTCGTCCCTAGTCCATTCCGTTTAATCTTTTACACCACAAGTCCAAAATCAATTGCAAGGTTAGTCCTTTTGTGTCATTTGACTAACTTTAGAACATTTAATCCAATTCCAAGGGCATTTCTTGTCACATCATCAATCTTCAAGGGTCACACTTGCACATTTAACTTTTTGGAGGGTTAAAAGTGACAAGTTCTTCAAAGATGAGGGGCCATTTTTGCCAATTCTTCAAACTTGAGGGGTCTTTTTGCAAAATTCCAAATTGAGCTTGGTTCATTGTGCGTCTTCGTTTCCCGTGTTCGTTTTTGATTGATTCTTGTATTCTTTTGCCAATTCCACAATATCCATACCTAAAAATACACAAGTAACAAACACGAGCATATATTTGGCATATTTTATGATATTTTATGCATTTTAAGGCCGATTTGGACGATGAGACCATGTATAAAAGCGGTCTCATCAGCTATACATGAGTATACATGGATCTATGATTTATTTTTAGGTCTAGACATAGTTTAGATCTCATTTTGGACTTGTGACTTGTTCTCTTGATTTGTACATAGCTAGATCTTAATTTGGACACTTATAATAACATGCAACCTTAAAATAAGTTTTAACTCATCTTAATAAACTATAATTAATTATGGTCGTGAGTTATAAGCTCATATTAGGGCTTATGACTTGTATGCAACCTTGTAACACACCTATATCTAATTTGGAACATCACATAAAACAAACTATAAGTTTTATTCCTTTATTTAGATTTAAAACTAAATATGAATAAGCTAATAATAAGCTTATAAGAATATCCTAAGTTAAAACTTACATAAAATGTAAAGTAGTGTTAATGGACTATTTAAGCCCATGAAATGTTTATCCAAGACTTAATGGACCCAATAAGCCCATTTGATAAATCTTAGTATCTTAATGGACTTAAGATTTCACTTAGGCCCATTTAACTAATTAAAGGACTTAAAAATGTATTTAAGCCCAATAAATGATTTAAAGGCCCATTTAAATAAATTAGTTGACTTGAGATATATTTAGGCCCACTAGATAACCCATTAGATGTTTATCCCATTTAATGAGCCCATATAATGTTTAAATGTTAAAATAAAAGTTTTTATAATAAAATATAACTTATAAAAACTTTTTGGATTAAAATGAGAAATTATGAAACTTAAGGACTAAAACCGAAACTTATGAAACTTGTTTTGATGATTAGTAAACACAAGGACTGAAAATGTAATTATCCAAAAGTCTAGGGTTTAATGTGACAATCCGTCAATTTATGATTGATATTTTAATCTCAGATATTATTTAAAAACATTATTTTAATGTTATAATATGAACTCACTTATTTTTGGGAAGTAATTTGGATTTACGTCTTGAAGTAGCATCGACTACGTCTAAACCGGAGGATTCAACGTTACGTGCTTACGTTTACATACACCGTCCTTGGTGACAGTCCGACATTTCAGAAAATAAATTTATCTGTGAATATTATTTTGGAGTTTTAAATTTGTGTTGGTTCATAAACTCACAAATTTACGAGAAGAGATTAGGACTTACGATTTTAATTTGACGTCCTTTACGACTAAACCGGAAACCTTAGGATTACGAATTTACGTTTTCGAACTCCTTTTTTGATGAGACAATTTTTATTAGATTCGTTTTGTGCCGTTGATTCATAATTTATAATAACGTTTTTCGTAAAACGACCCGAGAGCACGCAAATCGAGGAAACTAGAATCGAGGAATACCCGTAAATTAGCGGGATGGGACAAAACTAGTTTATCCCACCCCACTAACTAGGGACACCACATCAAAGATGTGGCATCCTTACACTAAACTAAGTTACACTTGTAACTTAGCTTCATTTTGAAGCTTCTCTTCCCACTAAACTAACAAAACCACTAGACATTACCATTTCCTTCCATTTTCACATGCAAACCACCATAAACACTCTCCTCTCTCTCTAAATTCGTCCCATATTCATCAAGAACAACCCTCATTTGATCAAATTTAACCATGAAATCATATGTTATTTACATATATGATGATGCCCTTTTGAAAGCCCTATTGATTGGTGCAAGTTATAACATCCAAAGACGAGTTGCTATGGAGTATTGGGGCTGATATTCCACAAGGTGTTCATGAAGAATGGTGGTCTTGAAGATGGTCTTGGTTATTCACAAGTTTCTCCATCAAAATCCATGTTTTGATCACAACCTACATCATCATGGTGGTATAAAGATTGTTCTCCTCATCCTCTTGTTATTTTTGATTATGTAATCTTGTATTTCTTTTACTTATGTATATGTATATGATGATGAATGATGATTAAAAATATTGTGTGGGGATTTGGTGTTAATAAACATGCTTAAAAAGATGAAAAACTATAAGAAACAAGGCTAAAATCTTGTTTAAATTGTTGGCTGTATAAAACAGTAAAGAATCATATGATGAACTGATAAAAATAGCATAGATTAATAGATATACAGTAAATAATATGTCTTATACACATGTGAGAGTTGGCCATGCAATGGAATCATTGTAATGAGTGAGATATCATCAAAACAAGTTTAAAGTACAAATCTGAGTTTACTGTTTTGGACGATTTTTAGAAAATACTTAGAGGCTGATTCAACAGTAGCTATAAAGGAGTTAAATGGAGCACATATCATGTAGTGGAATAATATGTTAAAGGTTAAATAAATGGATAAATTATAACAACAGTAGCTAACTCATGAATTTTATTTATATAAATATGTTAAAGGTTAAATAAATGGATAAATTATAAAAATGGTAGTGGAATAATATTTATAAGTTATAAAAACTATAAACTTGATTTTTACGACTTTTTCGGCTATTACCGTAAAATTAACGTTTTCCGCCAATTAAAACTTAGACGATCAAACCCGTCTAATGTAAAGTTTTTAAAAGTCATATACTGATATATAAGTATCTAATACAAGTAAAAACCGTTAAAACCCGAACTATAGGACATACGGACATTAACGAGCTAAGTAAACATATTGGACTAATAATTGGACTAAATAAGTTAAACTCTTATAAAAAGAACTTATTGGGCTTAACCCATTTGGGCCCAACTTGTAAAGTTTAAATACTGATAATATAAGTATAAAATGGATTAAAACAAGTTAAAGAACTTATAATAAGTTTATTGGACCTAAGACACGTAAATAGGTAAAACAAGTAAACTAGTAAGAAGTTACCAATACGTAAACACTAAAAAGAGTAAAAGAGAATATGTAAACCCACTTGATCATCATATATATAAAATCATCATATGTATACATAATTATTATTTTGATAAAGTCATTGGGCAAGAGCCTAAGACGAGTATTATTTGTCTAGGTTTTCGTGATTGAAGCACGTACCGTACATCCGAATTGCCGATAACCCGCCTTCCCACATCAACGTGAGTTCATAGCCTCGCACTCTTTTAAATGTTTTTATGAAATGTTTTATAAACCCGCGAGGGAGATAACATGTTAGTTTTTATAAAATAGGACACTATTTGTCCCGATTCTTTGTTTATTGATTTGGACCCGAATGATTGAATGACCCAACTGTATGACCCGATAAATGATTAAAGGACCCGATAGATGAAATTAAATGGATTATTAAAGTTAGGTTATGTCACTAAAAGTCCCATTAGCATGAATTGTGAACTACCGGGATTTGGTAGACGCTTATGCATATAATATTACTATTTGGGGACGATCACCCCAGTTCACGCCTTGACGGTTGATCCCCGTCGTGCCACATTGATTGGTAAGCGAATTTATGTATGAGAAGATTTCCATAGCATGACCTTTGTGACGACACTCTAATTTAGATGGGCAAATTGAGTTTCGGGCTAGCTACCCGTTGTTTGGTTTAGTAAGGTAACAATGTCATGCGGCTTATAATAATCCAATTAACGAAATACTGCTATACGTACCGAATTACGATGTATTGCCTGACTAGCAATACAGGGTCATACTATTGATATTATGTTCGTGTTTTGTTTTTTCATAACCATATTCATATAACGATTTTTATTTTTATACAACGTTATTAACGTATTGTATGATGTTTTTAACGACAATGGTTCGTATAATGATTTTAAAGGCGAAAACCCATATTATGATTTTAATAAGGAGACTTTGGCTATTTTATGGCCTATTACAATGATTTGTACAAAATGATTTTCGGTAATAATTTTATACCGATGTTACATTGATGGATTTTATTAAACTCTATGAATTCACTCGGCGTTATCGCTGACCTTTTCTTTTAACATGTTTTATCTCAGGTACTTGAAGGTAATTCTCGGGAAGACGACAAGAATCATGGCCCGCACTTAAATAACAATTTCCATTCAAATCTTTGTAAAATTGTATGAAATGATTATGACTTGGGACCTATGTAAATTTGATATTTATGAATGGAAATGCTTTTCTTATTAAACGACACGATTTTTAATCGTTGTCTATGATGTGAGTAATGTGCTATCCCGTAACACCAACTAGTCTTCCGCTGTATTGAGTAGTATAAATTTGGGGGTGTTACAGTTTGGTACCAGAGCTCTCGTTATAGAGAACGAAAGATTTTAAAACCAAGGTTTTGAATAAAACATTTCAGAATCTTTTAACTATAAACATTTTTCTCAAAATGTCTAAAAATCTTTTTACTATAACGGTGCCGAAGAATTCCCGAGTTACCGACAAGGCCAGACTGAGAAGTGTTATTTTAATATATATAACTTTGATTATATATATGATGTAATTTGATTACATGATTATTTCATGATTATTTTGATATTTATACGAGGTATTTATACGACGTAGATTGTCACAAGGAACCCTAAATTCCCTAGTAAATTAATCGAAGCTATTCTCGTAGGAATTCTAGCTATCCTAGATCTTAACCAAGTTGTGGATATTTATGATCCCGACAAAATGGTTGATATTCGTAGAAATGTAGATATTAGTTGATTGTGATATTGAAGAAGAATTGGCGAGATTAACACTGATATCAATGTCATGACGATCTTTTCTTATAGAGTGGAGTTGACAAAACGTTACCACCTAGAAAGATGTCATCTGATTCGTTGTCATCCAATTCTTAAATTTAAATCGAAAGGGTGAATGTTGCACTTGAGGCTGTCATTGGAACCATTACCCAAAAGCCTCATGCCACTAATACCTTTCCGAGAAGTGTAATTGAATGATCGAGTCATTTTACACTAGTGACTCAGTTGATAACTATTGATGAAGGAGATATAGGATTGGAAATTAAGTGTTGATCATATCGAGCTTTTATTGCCCTATTTAAGGTTTATAAATAAGGTTGAAAGTATTGGAGAATGAGGTAGGATATCGAATTGAGTATAAATTGGTTAGAACTTGAATAAAGTAAATTTAACCCGTATGGAATATGAGATTGTTAGGAGGAAGTCGTTAAGTCCTGTGATTGAATTATAAGGTTTTGATTGATTGATAGTTCCTGTTAAGGGTTGTTCCTAGGCCATTGTCCAATAATGAGGATGCCTAGTGTCGAGGAAATAAATTGAAGAAATCTTCTTCTGAATTGGAACTGATGGATCTTCCGGGACATGTGGAACACCTAATGACTCTTGTAGATTAGTATTCGTTGTGGTATCTTTTAAGAATCCCTAACTTAACTGAGATATCAGTTGGTAGGACGAGTTCTGAGAATTGTATGACATAGTGACGCGTAATGTGTTACGGTACAATTTTGACTTGTTTGTGATTAATGAAAAGACTACATTTGATTGCTAAATTCTACATGTATCGATAATATCTATCTCTTATTGCTTCATCCTAATGCTCGCATTAGTGATGCAACCATTGAACAAGTACTCATCTTGAATTGAGTTACGTTGTGGATTAGTCTCTTTGTATTCCTGAGTGCCATCGAGGTCATGAACCTCATTATTGATTGGCTAAGCTTATTTCCTATCATATCGTAGTTAATTCTTGGTGAACAAGCTTTCATCACTTTTCTGCAGATCACTCATTGTTTTTATAAGATAAAACAGTATCATTTGAGGAAATTGAATTTTCATCACTATAAGGATTAGTCAAAGTGAGATTTATAAGTGATTGTTATCGAAATGAAGTTGTTTATAAAACACCTTGGAAAACTTAATTGTTTTCATAACAAGGAAAATCTTTGTAAATTATTTTTGATTCTTATTTAAGAATTAAGCATGAAAATGTTTTTATTATAAACATGATGATAAAATTTTGACGAACTGAGTATTGCATCGTTAATCTTGAAATTGTATATAGTTGCGCGCCTACATACAATTTGGAATGGACCAGGCAAGGCTGATTAGTAGTCACCATGAAACTGATTAATAAACACTAAATTTTCTTTGAAGATTGTGAAAGATTAAAATTTATGAGATCTGCAAGAAGTGAAAAATAGCGACATAGTGTTAGGAACACCTACATATGTGCCTGTAGCATCTATTCTTCTGAGTTGAATTTACTCATCAGTGGAAATTGTCTTATTTGACAATTGACAATTCTTTCTTGTCCAATTCTCCCGTAGTGAGATTCTTAGGAAAAGTATATAATTACCGAGTGTTGATACCCGACAGGATGTATTGACGTTCTTATCATTTCTTATGATTTGATTTCATTCGAATGACATGGCTAACGATCCGAGGAGCTTTCGAATGCGTACTCAAATTATGAAAACATGGGATATATTCATATTCGTTAAATGTTTTCGTCTGTATCTGATTTGAAATTCTCTAGCATGATTTATGAGTTGACCTTACTCTTTTAATAGTAGTTGTGTATCCTAATATCCCTGAATTTGTGAAAGATTATGAATTATTATTATTCTTTTGAGAAGTTCACATCTTATCGACGGCAATGAAACTGAAAAGTTGATAATGCCGGTAGAATGGATTGATTGATTATGACATGACGACATTGTCTTAATTGATGGGAACTCGAATAGAATTCCCCTAAATAATAAGATGTTGATTATCAAAAGTGATGATGACCATATCCTGCATTTATACTTGAAATTATACCATGAATGGTTGTGAACTAGTTATAGATATTGTAATCTAGAAGAACCTAATATGAATTTATTAAAAGATGTTTCTGTTATCTGAAACTTTAGGAAGTATTTATTGCTGAATTACCTAGACTTTTGCCATTAAGGCAGATTGAAATTGGTGTTGATTATATTCCCAGTGCTGCACCTGTGGCTTGTGCACTGTACGTCAGCACCATCTAAATTAAAGGAATTACCGTACAACTGAGGGAGTTGTCGGAGAAAGATTTTATTCTACCAAGCTCGTCATTATAAAGAGCTATGGTGTTATCATTCCTTATATTTATAGATTACTATGAACTGAGTAAATTGACAATCGAAAACGATATCCATAACTCGAAATGGAAGATTTGTTCGATCATTTACAAGGTTATAGCGTATGTTTTAAAGATTTGATCCATGGCATGGTTATCATCAACTTCGCATCTGCGAAAAAGATTATCTATTCCAATCACCACATCCGGTACTTGTAATGAACATTATGAGTTTTACGTGATGTCGTTTGGATTGACCAATGCACATGTAGCATTCATAAATTTGCTGAATCACGTGTGTAGGCTGTAATTTGATAAAGTCATGCTTGTGATCATTAAGGACCATTTGTTTGTTTCTAAGAATAAGAAAGAGTTAATAATTATTTATAGATTGCCCTGAATTGGCCGAACAATGAAAACTTGTACCTTGAATATTTAAAACATGAGATTTAAGACTTAATCCTTTACATTATTTGACCGTGTGATTAATAAAAAATGGAATATATTGACTCTTCAATAATTTGAGCCATTTAAGATTTTGGGTTTTACCAAAAAGAAAGTGGAAATATGTTTTGACAAATAATTTATCAAGGGATTTTTAAGAAATTATTCCCTTATACACAAATCATTTAACTAAACTCCTGTTTAGGGGTAAATGTTTGTGTATACCTCAAGAAAACCTAAGAGGGATTGAGGAAACCATTTAAACCTTGACTTGAATTTGAAATGACAATTTTTGCTTTTCAACTAAGAAAATTTCGACCAAAGTATAAACAAAGAATTTTTCAAACATTTACGAATCTTATTAATTATTTTCGATAAATCAACAAAATCTTGTTAATTAAATTCAAATTTATTTTGAACATTTTTATAATTGGTCGAACTAAGAAATTTAATAATTTTTACGTTTACGTTTCATAAAAATTAAATATTTATTATTTAATTACTTGTAATATTTATCGACGCTTTAAACGTCGGATTGAGCAAAACTAATAAAAATGATAGTTGAGACGAAACTAAAACATAGAAAATATGAAGAAAGAATTTATGAGTAAATTGTGGACATGATAACTATTTCATTAGGAAAGATGAATGTACATACTGACGCATTATGTAAAAAGGATAAAGAATCAATTAGGATTTATTCCTTAGTAATGAACGTGCAAAATAAATTGCCGAATAATATAAAAATAAACGATGTTTGTAAAAAGGATAATATAAATAATAAAAAGTGGTTCGTGGCTAATGGAACCATTAGAATTGAGAAGCCGATAGCGTTAAATGTTTTAAAGGGCCGTTTATGGTTGCCTAAATATGGAAGATTGTGAGATGTAGTTAAATTGGAAATCTTGTAAATATAAGTATTATATGTATGTCATTTTTTACTAAAAGTATCTTTGTCTGAAGAAGTTGTACTAATGACAAATTATGAAGGCAGACATCGCCTCATACATTGGTAAACGTCTAGCTATTGCAAAGGTCATCATCTAAAATTGATTCGATTTGGGTCATCGTCGACAGACTGACCAAATCTGCTAATATCATTCCCGTTAATGATAAATGCAAAAGAGTTATGTAAACATGGTGTGCCTGTATCAATCATCTCTATCAAGATCCTCGCTTCGCATCGAATTTCTAGAGATTTGCTCAGAAATCATTGAGAACGAACCTTGATGAGAGTACTATGTACCACCCCAATCGAATGGACGAGGTAAAGTAACGATACAAAGTAATATAAGTGCTGCTTTATGTTTGAATGAATGACCTTTGGTAATAAACTGTAAAATCGTTTTCCTTTGGAGAGATTATCATTGATAATCATCATAATAGGATCGAGATCGAACCTTGTTAAGATTTATATATTAGAGCATCTGTAAGCAGGAGTTGGGATGAAGACACCCGACATACACCCATTGTGAGTTGGACATGTCTTTTAGGTTTAAGGTTCCCTATGATGGAGAACCTAACCTTACAAAATACTCGACCCACGAGACCTGAAATGATTGTTGAAATTAGGATCTGATTATTGACTGCCGATAATGGGTAGGAGGTTATGTGAATATGAAATGTAGATCTTGAAGTGCCAGATGGGTAGCGAAGTTATGCCAAAAATTTTAACCATGGAAAATGAATTGATGATCTGGAAGATCATGGGATATAAGTCCTCGTTGTATGGGACCATTGAGATGATGTAAAAGAATGATTTGAAAGGCATATAAGCTGGATCTACCCTAGGACTTCAAGAGTTGGGTGAATTATGTTTCGTATATCGAACTTGATAAATATCTATCAAGTGAAAATCTGAATTCTTCTTGATAAAGTTTAGATCGGCGAAAAGTTGCATTCATCAAAAACCCGTGAACATCATGGATAGAGAAAGTAAGTCAACATTAAGCCTGATCGTATTCCTGTAGTTATGTTTGATGAAACTCGCGTATTGTAATGAATTACACTTGTGAGAAAAGACCGAATGTGGGGGAAATACCCACATGGCTTTAACTCTATAAGAAGCGAGTAGTAAGATAAGATGATCTTTGAGGACAAAGATCCTGTTTAGGGGTAAATGCTGTGACAATCCGTCAATTTATGATTGATATTTTATTCTCAGATATTATTTAAAAACATTATTTTAATGTTATAATATGAACTCACCTATTTTTGGGAAGTAATTTGGATTTACGTCTTGAAGTAGCATCGACTACGTCTAAACCGGAGGATTCAACGTTACGTGCTTACGTTTACATACACCGTCCTTGGTGACAGTCCGACATTTCAGAAAATAAATTTATCTGTGAATATTATTTTGGAGTTTTAAATTTGTGTTGGTTCATAAACTCACAAATTTACGAGAAGAGATTAGGACTTACGATTTTAATTTGACGTCCTTTACGACTAAACCGAAAACCTTAGGATTACGAATTTACGTTTTCGAACTCCGTTTTTGATGAGACAATTTTTATTAGATTCGTTTTGTGCCGTTGATTTATAATTTATAATAACGTTTTTCGTAAAGCGACCCGAGAGCATGCAAATCGAGGAAACTAGAATCGAGGAATACCCGTAAATTAGCGGGATGGGACAAAACTAGTTTATCCCACCCCACTAACTAGGGACACCACATCAAAGATGTGGCATCCTTACACTAAACTAAGTTACACTTGTAACTTAGCTTCATTTTGAAGCTTCTCTTCCCACTAAACTAACAAAACCAATAGACATTACCATTTCCTTCCATTTTCACATGCAAACCACCATAAACACTCTCCTCTCTCTCTAAATTCGTCCCATATTCATCAAGAACAACCCTCATTAGATCAAATTTAACCATGAAATCATATGTTATTTACATATATGATGATGCCCTTTTGAAAGCCCTATTGATTGGTGCAAGTTATAACATCCAAAGAGGAGTTGCTATGAAGTATTGGGGCTGATTTTCCACAAGGTGTTCATGAAGAATGGTGGTCTTGAAGATGGTCTTGGTTATTCACAAGTTTCTCCATCAAAATCTATGTTTTGATCACAACCTACATCATCATGGTGGTATAAAGATTGTTCTCCTCATCCTCTTGTTATTTTTGATTATGTAATCTTGTATTTCTTTTACTTATGTATATGTATATGTATATGATGATGAATGATGATTAAAAATATTGTGTGGGGATTTGGTGTTAATAAACATGCTTAAAAAGATGAAAAACTATAAGAAACAAGGCTAAAATCTTGTTTAAATTGTTGGCTGTATAAAACAGTAAAGAATCATATGATGAACTGATAAAAATAGCATAGATTAATAGATATACAGTAAATAATATGTCTTGTACACATGTGAGAGTTGGCCATGCAATGGAATCATTGTAATGAGTGAGATATCATCAAAACAAGTTTAAAGTACAAATCTGAGTTTACTGTTTTGGACGATTTTTAGAAAATACTTAGAGGCTGATTCAACAGTAGCTATAAAGGAGTTAAATGAAGCACATATCATGTAGTTTATGTCATAAACATTTGAGCTTCTATCTCCATATAGAACTCTATATATGGTAGTTTTGGTGAACATGAAAATAAAAATCAGATTTTGAGAATTAATGTTTATTACTATTATATAAGCACTCAAAATTATATTGTGTAAAATATAAAATTAAAACCCACTAACTCATGAATTTTATTTATATAAATATGTTAAAGGTTAAATAAATGGATAAATTATAAAAATGGTAGTGGAATAATATTTATAAGTTATAAAAACTATAAACTTGATTTTTACGACTTTTTCGGCTATTACCGTAAAATTAACGTTTTCCGCCAATTAAAACTTAGACGATCAAACCCGTCTAATGTAAAGTTTTTAAAAGTCATATACTGATATATAAGTATCTAATACAAGTAAAAACCGCTAAAACCCGAACTATAGGACATACGGACATTAACGAGCTAAGTAAGCATATTGGACTAATAATTGGACTAAATAAGTTAAACTCTTATAAAAAGAACTTATTGGGCTTAACCCATTTGGGCCCAACTTGTAAAGTTTAAATACTGATAATATAAGTATAAAATGGATTAAAACAAGTTAAAGAACTTATAATAAGTTTATTGGACCTAAGACACGTAAATAGGTAAAACTAGTAAACTAGTAAGAAGTTACCAATACGTAAACACTAAAAAGAGTAAAAGAGAATATGTAAACCCACTTGATCATCATATATATAAAATCATCATATGTATACATAATTATTATTTTGATAAAGTCATTGGACAAGAGTCTAAGACGAGTATTATTTTTCTAGGTATTCGTGATTGAAGCACGTACCGTACATCCAAATTGCCGATAATCCGCCTTCCCACATCAACGTGAGTTTATAGCCTGTCACTTTTTTAAATGTTTTTATGAAATGTTTTATAAACCCGCGAGGGAGATAACATGTTAGTTTTTATAAAATAGGACACCATTTGTCCCGATTCTTTGTTTATTGATTTGGACCCGAATGATTGAATGACCCGATTGTATGACCCGATAAATGATTAAAGGACCCGATAGATGAAATTAAATGGATTATTAAAGTTAGGTTATGTCATTAAAAGTCCCATTAGCATGAATTGTGAACTACCGGTATTTGGTAGACGCTTATGCATATAATAGTACTATTTGGGGACGATCACCCCAGTTCGCGCCTTGACGGTTGATCCCCGTCGTGCCACATTGATTGGTAAGCGAATTTATGTATGAGAAGATTTCCATAGCGTGACCTTTGTGACAACACGCTAAATTAGATGGGCAATTTGAGTTTCGGGCTAGCTACCCGTTGTTTGGTTTAGTAAGGTAACAATGTCACGCGGCTTATAATAATCCAATTAACAAAATACTGCTATACGTAGCGAATTACGATGTATTGCCTGACTAGCAATACAGGGTCATACTATTGATATTATGTTCGTGTTTTGGTTTTTCATAACCATATTCATATAACGATTTTTATTTCTATACAACGTTATTAACGTATTGTATGATCTTTTTAACGACAATGGTTCGTATAATTATTTTAAAGGCGAAAGCTCATATTTTGATTTTAATAAGGAGACTTTGGCTATTTTATGGCCTATTACAATGATTTGTACAAAATGATTTTCGGTAATAATTTTATACCGATGTTACATTGATGGATTTTATTAAACTCTATGAATTCACTCGGTGTTATCGCTGACCTTTTCTTTTAACATGTTTTATCTCAGGTACTTGAAGGTAATTCTCGGGAAGACGACAAGAATTCATGGCCCGCACTTAAATAACAATTTCCATTCAAATCTTTGTAAAATTGTATGAAATGATTATGACTTGGGACCTATGTAAATTTGATATTTATGAATGGAAATGCTTTTATTATTAAACGACGCAATTTTTAAGCGTTGTCTATGATGTGAGTAATGTGCTATCCCATAACACTAACTAGTCTTCCTCTGTATTGAGTTGTATAAATTTGGGGGTGTTACATTTAATAAATACCTTCCGTGGCAAATTAAACCTTAAGGACCATTTTGGGAAGTTTCTAAAAGTTATTTTGTCATTTTGAAACCCTAGGGACCATTGTTGTGTTAATCTGAAACTTAAAGAAGCCCTAGGGGCTGTTTTTGTCATTTTAGTAAAGTTACAAAACCTAGATATAACTAGGGGGACTAAATCTGCTATAAGACGAAACATTAACAAGCCCTAGGTACCAAATGTGTAAAATCCGAAAGTTATACTTGTTTAAGATATGGAGTGACTAGTTTTGCCATGTTCCGAAACATTAACAAGTCCTAACCCTAAAATCTATTTTAATTATAATAAAACATAATTAAACACTTAGACCATAAGAACTAATGTAAAAATTCTTAAGTTTGTAATTAATAAATTATTTTATAAATGTTAAAATAATTTATAGAAACTTTTAAGTTAAATAAAATATTTTATTTTATTTTTTCAAATTAAAATATTTATATTTTCTTTAGAGAGTAAATTGTATAAAAAATTATGAATATGTATTATTAATGCATGAACTGATATACTTTTAGAAAATAAAATTTATATGAACGTTGGATAAATTGAATACAAATATTTAAGTAGAACACCTTATGTTTACTTAAAATATGAAACCTAATAGTAATAGTAAATGGATGATTATGATACATGAACTACGAATGTAAACTAATATTAAGTAGAACTTTTTATGTTTACTTAATAAAGAAACGTAATAATAAATGAGTGATTATAATACTTGAACGGAGAACGTGAACTAATATTTTAAGTACGACATTTTATGTCTACTTAAATAAGAAACTTAATTGTAAGTTGAATGATTATTATTAATACATGTATGCTAACTGATATTAAAAGCTAAACATTTTATGTTTACTTAGAAGTGAAACTTATATAAGTTTAAATGAATAATGTTGATACTTGAACTACGGTTATTTAGATAAATACCGTAGCATAAATGAACTAACTAAAATCTGTATAAGCATACATATATGTTCTTTGTACTATCTATTAAGACTGTACTATTTGATTAGGCATAACTTTTGGCGTGAGCTTTATTTGGATATTCGTATTAAACAGCTATTGCCTACTCCCAGGTGAGTTTACAGCCCCATATAAACTTTTGATAAAACTTTTCCTTTATAGGAAAGAAAACATGCAAACACTTAATGGACATAACAGAATTGTATAAACTTGACTATGATTGATTGTTATTGGAACTGTTTAATTGTTGTAAATCACCCGAATGTTATAAATAGATCTATTAGGGATTGACCATCCCCATCTGGGTGAGTCACACTCATTGTGTCTTGGCCGGGACAACAGATGTATACCATGTTGGAACTGGGTTGGGTGCCTTTTTGTAAGACACTACGTCCTCATCTGTTAAGGACTATGGAAGGTTAAGCTTCAGTTTCTAATAATAAATAAATGTAATCTATATTTTAGTAAGAATGCTTTATGCATTGTTACTTCTATAATTATTGTATGTCCAAACTAATAAATGTTTAACCTGTAAATTCACCAACTTTATGTTGACCCTCTAGCATGCTTTTCACAGGAAAATGAAGTTAGTATGTGGTGTGTGCATGGTCTCCAGCATCTTAGTAATCTACACCGTAGGACTCGTCAGGGGTTCTATCTGGGAAACATAAACAATCACCTTCTATCATGTTTAAGACAATTTTTATTTATTTGTTTATCAAACACGTAATCTGATTTGAATAACTCTTTATCTTATGGTCTATGGACTATATGCTATCGATCCACCCTAGTGACATCTCCGTGGATATTTCCGCATATTTTGACCCTACCCGGGGTGTCACACATATGGTAGCTTCTGACAACAGTTTTCACGGGTATTTGCGGTGGGTGCAACTTCTAGTGTAAGATTTTGGTTACTCCTAGTGGAAGTCTTATGCTCCTAGTGGGTACAAACCCTTATACTTCACTTGTGGTTGGCTTCTAGTATCAATTTTGGGTCACTGTTCACTTTGTTGACTTTCGTTGACCACTTGGGGCTCCTAGTGTTGACCTTTACGCGTTTTTACTTTCAATCAACGCGAGTTACTTCTGGTGTATATCTTTTTGTTTTATCTTTGGTAACTGGGATTTGCAAATAATGGTTTAAGGGGCAAGTGGTTACTCTTGCGTTAATGACTTAATTTTGAAAGGGAAACCCCCATAATTAGGGGTCAATGAACAATTTTATGACTATTATTTATGGTTAAATCACTCATTTGACTCAATCATCCCAACCATACACACACACATATGCTCCTACCCTTCACCCTCTTCAATCAATCATCTTCCACTGCTTCAATCATTAACAATGGCCATACTCCAGTACAAACCCGATCATAACAAGGTGGCCTATCTTGGCGAAGGTACTAAAAGAGAAGAGTTCACAAATATCCTGGAATACATTGAAGCTTCCAATCTAAGGTATGCTCTTACTATTTGACCCACTGTGTATGATATTGTTATACGTCAGTTTTGGGCAACTGCCAACCTCGTTGATGTTTTGGTCGCCCACTAGAGCTCCATGATAATATAGATGGTCGCTCCTGTGTGGTGTCTGAGGCATCCATTAAATCTGCCCTTCATCTCCAGGATGAAGATGGCATTGTCTCTATTCCCAATTCAGAGGTATTGGATGGTATGGTTACTTTAGGTTATAAATATGGGGGAAGTTTAACTTCCAGAAGAATAGATTTTCCCCTCAGTGGAAGATACTAGTTCACTTCTTGATTCATTGTTTGAGTCCAAAGTCTGGGAGTTGGGATGCGTTTACCATCCCCATTGCTACTGGTTTGATTTGTCTTGCTCAGGGTCGTACTTTTAACTTTTCTCGTTACTTGTTTGATGGCATGATTTGTAACCTTAGTGATACTGGCTCTAGGAAGAAGTTCTTGATGTACCCTAGGTTTTTGCAGCATGTTCTTATGTGCCTACCTAGGAATAGGGAGGAATATGTGCCCCCAAAGCTTACTTCAAAGGTGTATGCGAATATGGCACTTGGATATATGGGTCCTATGAGGCCTCTTACTAATGCTATGCTGGGCCTTGCCCAAGGGGATACCAATGTGATTCCTCCGGCAGATGAAGCCGAGAAGGAACTCCATTGGAGGATGATATTATGGAGGAGGAGCTCCCTGCCACTGGTGTGCCTCATGTGGAGGTTGAGGAGCCAGCTAGAGAGGTGGTGGTAGAAATTCCATCTACCTTAAAGGCTGCCCCCTCTTTTCGCCCACATGAGTCCCCATTTGCTGATACTCCCCTCCCAGCCCAGCTCCACACTCTGCTGAGAAGCCTTTCTAGCTCTCATGCTCATATGGATGACCCATCTGTTGCTTCTGGTCCAAATGACGCATCTCCCAAGCCAAGTCCTCTTGGTGGGGAAGCTGAGGAACCTGTTACTCTAACTTCTTTGCTAGCTCTTATGCACAGGTATTATGCGAGGATTGTTTCGTTGGAAGATGAGCTCAACCAGTACCGTAAACTCACACGGGATTTCGTGCTCCCACTGGCGAACATGGTTAAAGCATTGGAGACACAGCTAAGGCGCCAAAGGAAGAAAGCAGTGCTTTCTGATTGAAGATGTTGAGGAGGATGGGATGACCATTTTGGCCAAGGCTGCCTTTGCTGGTAAGCCGAGTGAAGACTTGCCTTCTCCTCCTAGTCCTTCATGCATTCCTAATGCTGCTGCTAGTCCCAAACCTATGGATGACTCTGCTGGTCCTTATGCTGGTCATTCGCATGATCCCAAGGGTAAAGCCCCTATGAACGATGCACCCTCTCCTCCTAGGAAGCGTACTCGCAGAAAATTAGAGGAAGAAAGATTGGGGGAAGAGGCTGCTCAACGATTACAAGAGGAGCTTGACCAACAAGCCAGGGCTGAGGATGAAGCTCTGCAACAGCAAAGACGTGAGATGTTGAGGCACAAAGCCATGCATTGGGATGACAATGACTGGATGAAGGTGCTTACCATCCTTACTTCTGACTACTATCAGTTCACTGATTTGTTATGGGCAGATGTGAATCAAGGAAATTGTGTTCAACGGGCAATGGATTTGATGCGTAAACAACAGTTATCTCTTTCTGTCCAACTTCGTGAACAACACCGTAACATACCTTTTTCGTGTACTGAGGAGAGAAGGTTGATGCAGCAATATGTTAAGAATCAATCGGCTGCTTACTATCAGACAGGATGGACATGGGAAAGTGTGAGGAGGCTGTCTTTTGATGAGCTTAAAGATCTTTACACAAAGATGATCAAGCGTCAAAATACACCTGTCCCTAAACACTTGATTTATCGCCCACCTCCTCGTGTTGTCCTCACTTCTAAGCCTGATGCTGCTCCCACCTCTTCGTCGGATGTTGACAAGGATACTTCTGGGGTTCAATCTTCTAGTGCTCCTTCTACTGTTGTTCCTACCACCACAATCTTAAATGTTGATCCTAATCGCTCTCATGTTGATACTACCACCACCAATCCTGCTACTAATCCCACTCCTGTTACTCTTGCTGTGAAGCCAACATCAACAACGATGATTGAACCACTTCCTACTTCATCAGCTGGTGCAGCTACTTCTGATCCTATGGTTGTTGAGGACTTTGTTCCTACTGCTGTTTTCAAGGTCAAGGATGAATCTTCTTCTGGTGTCCCCACACCTCGCCGTTCTATTAGGAAGAAGAAGGCTCGTCGTGGTAAGTCTGTCTCATTTGAGAAGAGAGATCCTGCCAATCTCATTGATGTTGCTTCTGATAGTGAGACTGAGTTGCACCTTGGCAAGGGTGTGATTGTATCTTGGGAAGTTTGGCCATCCCCCATTTCTCGTGGTAGCTTTACTTACAAGATTACGACTAGTGATGGCTACACTCGATATGTCTCTAGATTGCAAAATATTTTGACATGGGTGGAGCGTCATGATCTTATGTTGCTGTATGGTTTGTTGGATGCTGAGATTTCTAAGTCTCCGAGTGAGCTTCCTAACTAGCCTAGGTTGACTATTTGGGGTGATTTGAAGCTGATGTTGGATTCCCCTCCTGATTATCCTTATGTTGGTGTATGGAAGGATCAACCTCGTTGGGTGATAAGGAGGTGGAAGTTGTATGCTTGTTGTGGTGTTCATGTGTTAGAGCTTGAGTGTGGTTCCGTTGTGTTTATGCTTAATAATTTGGAGTATCCATTGACCATTGCTACCATGGAAGGTATGCTGGAGTGTCATCTGCTGGTGTCTAATGCTCCTTCTGGTAATGAGTCTGCCATGGCCATTACCTTAGTTGAAGGTATTCAAGCCCGGCTGCATGCAGACAAGGTTGTAGCTTCTGGTATATGATTGGTTTGTTTCTTCTATTCTTGTGTTATACTTACATTCTTTTCACCAATATGTACAGTGATTGGTGACTCACATTTTACTTTTGTTAGTTAGTAAAAAAAATACTTTTATATAATATTTGCTTATACTTTAAACATGTGATGGAATTTCAAACTTGTAAATAATATAATATCTACTTATACTTTTCCATCATGACTTTGTTTTCCACTTGAAATTTTCACACTTGGGCTTTTTTGAGAAGTACTTTTGGTGTTGGACCTAGTCCACACAACAAATGGTGCTCAACTCACCATGTCTTGCAGACAAGAAAGAGTTGATTCACCATGAGGGTATGGCTCTGGTGTGATTATCAAATTCGTTGATGGTTGCCAGGTTACCTAAAGCTGGATGGTTTTCACTTGCCTTGGTCCTAGACTGAAAAGTGGCTAGTCCAAGGGGGTACGAATCTTGGTAAAGATCTATATCAAATCCGTTGATAGCTGTAATAGCTTGCTCAAAGCTATAGGGTTTTCAACTCACCGATGCTTAATTGCTAAGAGTTGGCTAGTCCATAAGGGTACGACTTCTGGTAAAGACTTATATCAAATCCGTTGACGGCTGTGATGATTTGCCCAAAATCATTAGGGTACCCCCACTAACCATTGATTTACGTTCTAAGAGTTAGGCTTGGTTCTGGTCTCCCAGGGTGATGCTTATTCCACCACAAAGACTAGCTAGCCCAAGAGTAAGCAACTACTTGGTAAAGGCTCATTAAATCTGCTCATGTTGCTGTCAAGATTCAACAAGGTGCAGATTTGTTTCAAGCTTTCAAGAAGCTTCTAGGTGTTACTCGTTGTAGCAGTCTTTGTGTGTTCAATGTTGATGGTTATATTGCTGCTGTTTGTGATGTTGTTTCAATCCTCAAGCTGTTTTGCAAGACCTACCAAGAAACTTGAACTCAACAAGTCAAATTCAAGTTTAGGGGAGGATTTTTAGGACCTCTGGAATAGATATTTGTAATAGATAAGCTAGGAGGTATGTAGTTCCTCCCGGTCCTAGTAGTAGTAGGAGCAACACGTGCTCCTGGTCTAAGTAGAAAGTCAAACATTATTATTCTGAGTAGTTTGTTAGGATATGCATGAGATATGTTAGGAAAGAATATGAATATCAGAAGTTACACGTTTTGGTTTAATGTAGTATTATGGTTTCCTTGTAGTATAAAAGGAACCATTGGCCGAAGGGTTAGACACACCTTCATCAAACATTATTCATTTCATATTAATAGTAGAAATCCTTAGTAAGGATCAAGTTATTTAGTTATTTTGTTTCTTTTTGTTCATAGTATTTGTATTCCGCACTTATACTATGTGTTTCATCTAGAGTCTCTGTGTGAATAGACTTGTGATTACAGAAGTCGTTCACCATCCTTAACAGGCTACAAGATCCATATCTAGTGGACCCAACAGAAGAAGAAGAAGAGCTTGGTTTAATGGCTCTCTCACATGAAGATACTAAGGTACATTCTTGTTCTAAAGACTGTGTTCTTAAATTTAATAGCTTAAAAGTAGAACTAGAGGAACAGTATCAGAAACTCAACACATGCACTATAGAATTAAATGCTTTTAAACAGGGTGTTGTTAAGTTAGAAGAAAATATAGTTTTATATAAAAAGGCTCAACAAAACTATGAAGAGAAAATAAGAATTTTAACTCTTCAAATGAGGGAAAAAGATGTGGAAATTAAAGCATTTGAAAGACAACTTTTGAAAGTGTCAACAAAAAATGAAGCTTTAAAAGCCAGTATTTATAATGAAAGGGAAGTGATTAATCATTAGCAAAAGTCCTCTAAAGGATTGGTAAAACTGATTAATTCACAAATGGGGGTATTATGATAAGTCAGGCCTATGATATATTAAGGACCAACCTTGGATAACTTTAACTGACAGGGACTTATCAAAGTGGATTTTTGATAGTTCTAGTGAGTTGGATAATACACCTGAGAATGATAGATATGCTGAAGGAATGAAGACACTTCCTCCACCACTATCAGGAATTTTCATGCCCCCTAGTCATGATACAAGTATAGAGTTAGAAGAACCAAAGGTTAAAAATACCTCAAACTCTAGTACTTTGTCCCAAGATAAGACTGTTGTGACCAAGAATGTTGTTTATCCACCTTTAATGAAAATTTTGTTTCTGAAGAATCTAAGACTAGTTCTACTCCCAAGCAGGTAAAAACTCCTAGCAAGATATTGGAAAATGATGTAAGACATAATAAAACGAAAAGGGGTGGGCTAGGTTTTGAGAAAGTTAAGTCAAAACAACCTTTTAGGTCTTCTTTAAGAAGAAAAGGATGTTATGTTTGTGGTAGTCTAAGTCATTTTATCAAAGATTTTACTTTACATGAAGATAAAATTGTGAAACAAAAGGCTACACAAAGGGTCATGAAAAATAGTAATGGGAAAAATGCACAGGTTAATAGGAATCAGAAACTTAAGAATGACAAACCTAAGTTTGATCACTCAAGGGTGGCCAAACAGGTTAAAAATAACTCTACCAAAAGTTTTATTCCTAGAGCAGTACTTATGAAATAAGGTCTAGTACCTTTGATGTGACAATCTGTCAATTTATGGTTTATATTTTATTCTCAATATATATTTGAGAACATTATTTTAATGTTATAATATGAACTCACTTATTTATGGGAAGAAATTTGGGTTTACGTCTTGAAGTAGCATCGACTACGTCTAAACCGGAGGATTCAACGTTACGTGCTTACGTTTACATACACCGTTTTGGTGACAGTCCGACATTTATAGAAATAAATTTATCCGTGAATATTATTTTGGAATTTTAAATTTGTGTTGGTTCATAAACTCACAAATTTACGAGAACAGATTAGGACTTACGATTATAATTTAACGTCCTTTACGACTAAACCGGAAACCTTAGGATTACGTATTTACGTTTTTGAACTCCGTTTTTGATGAGACAATTTTTATTAGATTCGTTTTGTGTCGTTGATTCATAATTTATAAAAATGTTTTTCGTAAAACGACCCGAGGGCACGTAAATCGAGGAAACTAGAGTCGAGGAGTACCCGTAATTAAATGGGGATGAGACAAGATAAACTTGTCCCACCCCCACACATGGGATGGTTAACAAGTCTCCACAAACACCATTAGGTGTCAAAATTATAAGCCATGAGTAACACTTGTTAACTCTAGCTTAACTTGTAAGCAATACCAACATCAAAACTACTAGCTACAAACTATGTTTCACACACACCACATGTAAACCACTCTCTCATCCTTCCTCTCTCATGGTGAACGTCCAAACACCACCCCAAATCACCCATCATCATCATCAATTTAACCATAAACTTCATCTATATTCAATATATGTTGATAACCCTTTGAAAAGATGATGATTGGAGGTGATTTTAACAACTAGCAAGGATTTTACATGGAGATCAAGGGCTGATTTTCAGGAAGGTATTCAGGCATATGAAGATCTCAAGGAGTTCATTTTCCAAGTTGAAGGTTTGGTAACAAGGAACCAAACCTTGTTCATCAAAAACTCATCATTTCATCACTTTGGTGGTATAAAGATTGTTCTCCCCCATCCTCTTGTTATTTTGATTATGTAATCATGTATTTTCTTTCTTATTGGATATGTATATGATGAATATATGATGATAAAAATGTTGTGTGGGGATCAAGTGTTGATAAATATGATTAAAAAGATGAAAAACCATAAGAAACAAGGCTAAAATCATGCTTAAATTGTTGGCTGTATAAAAACAGTAAGTAACCAAGTTATGAACTGATAAAATTGCATGTTGTAATCCATTTACAGTAAGTGTTAGATGTCATACACATGTGAGAGTTGGCCATGCAATGGAATCATCAAGATGAGTGAGATATGATCAAAACAAGATGAGTGTACCAATCTGAATAGTCTGTTTTTGTAGGGACTATTAAGGATAGTTAGACATGGAATAAGAAGTAGCTATAACGAACTTATTTGTAGCACATAATATGAAGTCTATGCCATCCAAAAATGAGCTTCTATCTCCTTATAGAACTCAAGATATGATAAAAATGGTGAAAATGAAACTAAAAATCAGATTTTAAAGAATTAATGTTTAATAGTATTATATAAGCACTCAAACTAATATAGTATAAAATGTGAATTAAAATCCACTAACTTATATATTACATTTATATAAATATGTATAAGGATAAATAAATGGAAATTTTCTAAAAATGGTAGTTTGGTAAGTTTTATAAGTTATAAAAACTATAAACATGATTTTTACGACTTTTTCGGCTATTACCGTAAAACTAACGTTTTTCGCCAATTAAAACTTAGACTATCAAACCCGTCTAATGTAAAGTTTTTAAAAGTCATATACTGATGTATAAGTACCAAATACAAGTAAAAACCGATAAAACCCGAACTATATGACATACGGACATTAACGAGCTAAGTTAGCATATTTGGACTAATAATTTAACTAAATAAGTTAAACACTTATAAAAATTACTTATTGGGCTTAAACCATTTGGGATCAACATGTAAAGTATAAATACTGATAATAAAAGTATAAGATGGATTAATACAAGTTAATGAACTTATAATAGGCTTATTGGACCTAAAACATGTAAATAGGTAAAATTAGTAAACTAGTAAAAAGTTACCAATACATAAACACTAAAATGAGTAAATAAGAATATATAAACCCACTTGATCATCATTATATGTACAAAATCATCATATTTATACATAATTGTTATTTTTATAAAATCATTGGACAAAAGTCTAAGACGAGTATTATTTGTCTAGGTTTCCGTGATTGAAGCACGTACCGTACATCTGAATTGCCGATAACCCGCTTTCCCACATCAACGTGAGTTCATAGCCTCGCACTCTTTTAAATATTTTTATGAAATGTTTTATAAACCCGCGAGGGAGATAACATGTTAGTTTTTATGAAAGAGGACACTAGTTGTCCCAATTGTTTGTTTATTGATTTGGACCCGAATGATTGTATGACCCGATGAATGATTATATGACCTGATGATGAAATGAAATGGATTATTAAAGTTAGGTTATGTCACTAAAAGTCCCATTAGCATGAATTGTGAACTACCGGGATTTGGTAGACGCTTATGCATATAATAGTACTATTTGGGGACGATCACCCCAGTTCGCGCCTTGACGGTTGATCCCCGTCGTGCCACATTGATTGGTAAGCGAATTTATGTATGAGAAGATTTACACAAGCGTGATTATTATGACGACACGCAAATTTAGATGGGAAAATTTAGTTTGGGCTAGCTACCCGTTGTTTGTTGTAGTAAGGTAACAATGTCATGCGGCTTATAATAATCCAAATAACGAAACTACTGCTATATGCACTGAATTACGATATATTGCCTGACTAGCAATACGGGGTCTTATTATTGATTTTATGTTTGTGTTTTGGTTTTACATAACCATATTCATATAACGGTTTTTATTTAACTATATACAACGTTATAAAACGTATTGTATGATGTTTTTACGACTTTGGTTCGTATAATGATTTTGAATGCAAAAGACTATATTATGATTTTTGATAAGGATTTGTATAAAATGACTTTGGCTATTTTATGGCCTATTACAATGATTTGTACAAAATGATTTTCGGAAATAATTATATACCGACGATATATTAATGGTTTTATTAAACTCTATGAATTCACTCGGCGTTATCGCTGACCTTTTCTTTTAACATATTTTATCTCAGGCACTTGAAGGTAATTCTCGGGAAGACAACAAGAATTCATGGCCCGCACTTAAATAATAATTTCCATTCAAATTATTTGTAAAACTTGTATGAAATACAATGACTTGGGACCTATGTAAATTTGATATTTATGAATGGAAATGCTTTATTATTAAAGGACGCGATTTTTAAGCGTTGTCTATGATGTGAGTAATGTGCTATCCCGTAACACCAACGAGTCTTCCACTGTATTGAATTGTGTAAATTTGGGGGTGTTACAGTTTGGTACCAGAGCTCTCGTTATAGAGAACGAAAGATTTTTAAAATCAAGGTTTTGAACAAAATATTTCAAAATCTTTTAACTATAAACATTTTTCTAAAAATGTCTAAAAATCTTTTGACTATAACGGTGCCGAAGAATTCCCGAGTTACCGACAAGGCCAGACTGAGAAGTGTTATTTTAATATATATATATATATATATATATATATATATATATATATATATATATATATATATATATATAACTTGGATTATATATATGTATATATATGATGTAATTTGATTACATGATTGCTTGATGATTAATTTTATATTTATACGAGGTATTTATACGACGTAGATTGTCACAAGAAACCCTAAATCCCCTAGTAAATTAATCTAAGTTATTCCTGTAGGAAATCTAGCTATTCCAGATCTAAACCAAGTTGTGGATATTTATGATCCCAACAAAATGGTTGATATTCGTAGAAATATAGATATTAGTTGATTGTGATATTGAAAAAGAATTGGCAAGATTAAATTTGATATCGATGTCATGACGATCTTTCCTTATAGAGTGGAGTTTGACAAAATGTTACCACCTAGAAAGATGTCATCTGATTCGTTGTCACCCAATTCTTAAATTTGAAATCGAAAGGGTGAATGTTGCACTTGAGGCTGTCATTGGAACCATTACCCAAAAGCCTCATGCCACTAATACCATCCCGAGAAGTCTAATTGAATGTGTGAGTCATTTAATACTGGTGACTCATTTGATAATTGTTGTTGTAAGATCTATAAGATTCGAAATTAAGTGTTGTTCATATTCAGCTTTTATTACAAGGCCGAAGAATAAGGTTGTAAATATTTGAGAATGAGGTAGAATATCACATTGAGTATAATTTGGTTGAAACTTGAATAAAGTAAAATTTAACCCGTATGGAATATGTGATTGTTAAGAGGAAGTCGTTAAGTCCTGTGATTGAATTATAAGGTTTTAAATGATTGTAGGTTCGTGTTTAGGGTTGTTCCTAGGCCATTGTCCAATGATGAGGATGCCCAGTGTCCAAGAAATAAATTGAAGAAATCTTCTTCTGAATTGGGACTGATGGATCTTCTGGGACATATGGAACACCTAATGACTCTTGTAGGTTAGTATTCATTGTGGTATCTTTTAAAAAACCCAACCTAACTGAGACATCAGTTGGTAGGATGAGTTCTGAGAATTGTATGACATAGTGACACGTAATGTGTTACGATGCAATTTGACTTGTTTGCGATTAATGAAAAGACTACCTTTGATTGCTAAATTCTACATGTATCGATGTTATCTATATTTTATGCTTCATCCTAATGATCGCATTAGTGATGCAGCCATTGAACAAGCACTCATCTCGAATTGAGTTACGTTGTGGATTATTCTTTTTGAGCGCCATTGAGGTCATGAACCTCATGATTACTTGACTAAAGCTCATTTCCTATCATATTGTAGTTAGTTCTTGGTGAACCACTCCTCATCACTCTTTTACAGATCACTCATTGTTTTTATAAGATAAAACAGTATCCTTTGAGAAAATTGAATTTTCATCACTACAAGGATTATTCAAAGTGAGATTTATAAGTGATCGTTATTGAAATGAAGTTGTTTATAAAACACCTTAGAAAAACTTAATTGTTTTCACAACAAATAAAATCTTTGTAAATTTATTTTTGATCCTTATTTAAGAATTAAGCATGAAATGTTTTTATTATAAACATGATGATAAAATTTTGACGAACTGAGTATTGCATCGTTAATCTTGAAATTGTATATAGTTGCGCGCCTACATACAATTTGGAAGGGACCATGCAAGACTGATTAGTAGTCACTATAAAATTGATTAATAAACACTACATTTTCTTTGAAGATTATGAAAGATTAAATTTTATGAGATCTGCAAGAAGTGCAAATTAGGGACATATTGATAGGGACACCTACATATGTGCCTGTAGCATCTATTCTTCTGAGTCGAATTTACTAATCTGTGGAAATTGTCCTATTTGACAATTGACAATTCTTTCTTGTCCAATTCTCTCGTAGTGAGATTCTTTGAAAAAGTATCTGATTACCGAGTGTTGATACCCGACTAAATGTATCGACGTTCCTATCATTTCTTTTGATTAGATTTTATTTGAATGACCTGGGTAACGATCCGAGGAGCTTTCGAATGCGTACTCAAATTATGAAAACATGGGATAAACTCATATTCGTTAATGTTTTCGTCTGTAACTGATTTGAAATTCTCTCGCGTAGATTTTGTGTTGACCTTACTCTTTTAAGGTTAGTTATGTCTCCATATATCCTTGAATTGTGAAGGATTATGAGTTATTATTAGTCTTTTGAGAAGTTCACATCTTATCGACGGCAGTATAACTGAAAAGTTAATAGTGCCAGTAGAATGGATTGATTGATTATGATGTGACGACATTGTCTTAATTGATGGGAACTCGAGTAGAATTCCCCTAAATGATAAGATGTTGATTATCGAAAGTGATCTAAATAATTCTTGATGGATGACCATATCCTGTATTTAGACTTGAAATTATACCGTGAATGGTTATGAATTAGTCATAGATATTATAATCTAGAAAGAACCTAATATGAATTTATTAAAAGATGTTTCTGGTATCTGACACTCTAGGAGGTATTTATTGGTGAATTACCTAGACTTTCGCCATTAAGGCAAGTTGAATTTGGTATTGATTATATTCCTGGTGCTGCACCTGTGGCGTGTGCACTGTACGTCAGCACAATCTGAATTAAAAGAATTACCGTACAACTGAGAGAGTTGTCGGAGAAATATTTTATTTTACCGAGCTCGTCATCATGAAGAGCTATGGTGTTATCATTCCTTATATTTGTTTAAATACCGTGAACTAGGTAAATTGATGATAGAAATCTATATCCACTACCCAAGATGATAGATTTGTTCGATAATTTACAAGGTTCTAGCGTATGTTTTAAAAATTTTGATCCTCGGCATGGTTATCATCAATTTCGCATCCGCGAAAAAGATTATCTATTCCAATCACTACATCCGGTACTTGTAATGAACATTATGAGTTTCAAGTTATGTCGTTTGGATTGACTAATACACATGTAGCATCCATAAATTTGATGAATCACGTGTGTAGGGTGTAATTTGATAAATTCATGCTTGTGATCATTAAGGACCATTTGTTTATTTATAAGAATAGGAAGGAGTTAATAATCATTTATAAACAGCCCTGAATTGGCCGAGTAGTGAGAACCTATACCTTAAATATTTAACATGTGATTAAAGACTAAATCCTTTACATTATTTGACCGTGTGATTAATAAATAATGGAATCTATATTGACTTTGGGTTTTACCAAAAAGAAAGTGCAAATATGTTTTCACAAATGTTTTAACAAAGGATTTTTAAGGGATTATTCCCTTATACACAAATCATTTAACTAAACTCCTGTTTAGGGGTAAATGTTTGTGTACACCTCAAGACAACCTAAGAGGGATTGAGGAAACCGTTAAACCATGACTTCAAATTTGAAACGACAATTTTTGCTTTTCAACTAAGAAATTTTTTACCAAAGAATAAACGAAGATTTTAGAACATTTACGGATCTTACTAATTATTTCCGATAAATCAACAAAAATTTTGTTAATTAAATTCAAATTTATTTTGAACATATATAATTGGACAAACTGAGAAAATTTAAAAACTTTTTGCGTTTACGTTTCATAAAAATTAAATATTTATTATTTAACTACTTGTAGTAATTATCGACGCTTTAAACGTCGGATTGAGTAAAACTAATAGAAATGTTAGTTGAGACGAAACTAAAACTTAGAAAATATGAAGAAAGAATTTATGAGTAAATTGTGGACATGATAATTATTTCATCAGGAAAGGTGAATGTAGATACTGACACATTATGTAGAAAGGATAAAGAATCAATTAGGATATGTTTCTTAATAATGAATGTGCAAAATAAATTGCCGAACAATTTAAAAATAACTAATGTTTGTAAGAGGGATAATATAGATAATAAAAAGGGGTTCGCGGCTTATGTGAACCATTATAATTGAGAATCCGATGGCGTTAAATGTATAAAAGGCCACTTGTGGTTGCCTAAATATGGAGATTTTGAGATGTAGTCATGTTGGAATCTCGTAAGTATAAGTATTCTATCCATGACATTTCTGACTAAATGTATTTTTATCTAAAGAAGTTGTACTGATGGCAAATTATGAAGGCAGACATCGCCTCATACATTAGTAAACGTCTAACTATTGCAAAGGTCATCATCTGAATTTGATTTGATTTGGGTAATCGTCGATAGACTGACCAAATCTTCTAATATCATTCCTGTTAATGATAGATTCTTGATGAAGAAATTGACTCTTTTGTATTTAAAGGAGTTGTGTAAACATAGTGTGCCTGTATCGGTCATCTCTATCAAGATCCTCGCTTCGCATCAAATTTCTAGAGATTTGCTCAGAAGTCATAGAGAACGAATCTTGATGAGAGTACTGTGTACCACCCCAATCGAAGGGACGAGGTACAGTAACGATACAAAATGCTAGCAGCAATGTTTTATGCTTGAATGATTGACCTTTGGTAATAAACCGTATAATCGCTTTCCTTTGTAGAGATTATCATTGATAATTATCGTATTAGGATAGAGATTGAATCTTGTTAGGATCTAAATATGAGAGCATCTGTAAGCAGGAGTTGGGATGAAGACACCCGACATACACCCACTGTGAGTTGGACATGTCTTTTAGGTTTAAGGTTTCCTATGATGGCGAACCTAGCCTTACAAAATACTCGACCCGCGAGACCTGAAATGATTGTTGAAATTAGGATCTGATTATTGACTGCCGGTAGTGGGCAGGAGGTTATGTGAATATGAAATGTAGATCTTAAAATGCCAGATGCGTAGCGAAGTTATGCCAAAAATTTTAACCATGGAAAAAAAATGAATTGATGATCTGAAAGATCATGGGATATAAGTCCCCGTTGTATGGGACCATTGAGATGATGTGAAAGATTGGTTTGAAAGGTATATAAGCTGGATCTACCCTAGGACTTCAAGGGCTGCGTGAATTATGTTTCGTATATCGAACTTGATAAAATGTCTATCAAGTGAGAATCTGAATTCTTCTTGATAAAGTTTAGATCGGCGAAAAGTTGCATTCATCAAAAACCCATGAACATCATGGATAGAGAAAGCAAGTCAACAATAAGCCTGATCTTATTCCCGTAGTTATGTTTTTTGAAACTCGCGTATTGTAATGGATTACACTTATGAGAAAAGATCGGATGTGGAGGAAATGCCAAATGGCTTTAACTCTATAAGAAGCGAGTAGTAAGGTAAGATGATCTTTGAGAACAAAGATCCTGTTTAGGGATAAATGCTGTGACAATCCGTCAATTTATATTTTATATTTCATTCTCAATATTTATTTGAGAACATTATTTCAATGTTATAATATGAACTCACTTATTTATGGGAAGAAATTTGGGTTTACGTCTTGAAGTAGCATCGACTACGTCTAAACCGGAGGATTCAACGTTACGTGCTTACGTTTACATACACCGTTTTGGTGACAGTCCGACATTTCAAGAAATAAATTTATCCGTGAATATTATTTTGGAATTTTAAATTTGTGTTGGTTCATAAACTCACAAATTTACGAGAACAGATTAGGACTTACGATTATAATTTAACGTCCTTTACGACTAAACCGGAAACCTTAGGATTACGTATTTACGTTTTTGAACTCCGTTTTTGATGAGACAATTTTTATTAGATTCGTTTTGTGCCGTTGATTCATAATTTATAAAAACATTTTTCGTAAAACGACCCGAGGGCACGTAAATCGAGGAAACTAGAGTCGAGGAGTACCCGTAATTAAATAGGGATGAGATAAGATAAACTTGTCCCACCCCCACACATGGGATGGTTAACAAGTCTCCACAAACACCATTAGGTGTCAAAATTATAAGCCATGAGTAACACTTGTTAACTCTAGCTTAACTTGTAAACAATACCAACATCAAAACTACTAGCTACAAACCATTTTTCACACACACCACATGCAAACCACTCTCTCATCCTTCCTCTCTCATGGTGAACGTCCAAACACCACCCCAAATCACCCATCATCATCATCAATTTAACCATAAACTTCATCTATATTCAACATATGTTGATAACCCTTTGAAAAGATGATGATTGGAGGTGATTTTAACAACTAGCAAGGAGTTTACATGGAGATCAAGGGCTGATTTTCAGGAAGGTATTCAGGCATATGAAGATCTCAAGGAGTTCATTTTCCATGTTGAAGGTTTGGTAACAAGGAACCAAACCTTGTTCATCAAAAACTCATCATTTCATCACTTTGGTGGTATAAAGATTGTTCTCCCCATCCTCTTGTTATTTTGATTTTGTAATCGTGTATTTTCTTTCTTATTGTATATGTATATGATGAATATATGATGATAAAAATGTTGTGTGGGAATCAAGTGTTGATAAATATGATTAAAAAGATGAAAAACCATAAGAAACAAGGCTAAAATCTTGCTTAAATTGTTGTCTGTATAAAAACAGTAAGTAACCAAGTTATGAACTGATAAAATTGCATGGTGGATTCCATTTACAGTAAGTGTTAGATGTCATACACATGTGAGAGTTGGCCATGCAATGGAATCATCAAGATGAGTGAGATATGATCAAAACAAGATGAGTGTACCAATCTGAATAGTCTGTTTTATAGGGACTGTTAAGAATAGTTAGACATGGAATGAGCAGTAGCTATAAATAACTTATTTGTAGCACATAATATGAAGTTTATGCCATCCAAAAATGAGCTTCTATCTCTTTATAGAACTCAAGATATGATAAAAATGGTGAAAATGAAACTAAAAATCAGATTTTGAAGAATTAATGTTTAATAGTATTATATAAGCACTCAAACTAATATAGTATAAAATGTGAATTAAAACCCACTAACTTATATATTACATTTATATAAATATATATAAGGATAAATAAATGAACATTTTATAAAAATGGTAGTTTGGTAAGTTTTATAAGTTATAAAAACTATGAACATGATTTTTACGACTTTTTCGGCTATTACCGTAAAACTAACGTTTTTCGCCAATTAAAACTTAGACTATCAAACCCGTCTAATGTAAAGTTTCTAAAAGTCATATACTGATGTATAAGTACCTAATACAAGTAAAAACCGATAAAACCCGAACTATATGCCATACGGACATTAACGAGCTAAGTTAGCATATTTGGACTAATAATTTAACTAAATAAGTAAAGTATAAATACTGATAATACAAGTATAAAATGGATTAATACAAGTTAATGAACTTATAATAGGCTTATTGGACCTAAAACAGGTAAATAGGTAAAACTAGTAAACTAGTAAAAAGTTACCAATACATAAACACTAAAATGAGTAAATAAGAATATATAAACCCACTTGATCATCATCATATGTACAAAATCATCATATGTATACATAATTGTTATTTTTATAAAATCATTGGACAAAAGTCTAAGACGAGTATTATTTGTCTAGGTTTCCGTGATTGAAGCAAGTACCGTACATCCGAATTGTCGATAACCCGCTTTCCCACATCAACGTGAGTTCATAGCCTCGCACTCTTTTAAATTTTTTTATGAAATGTTTTATAAACCCGCGAGGGAGATAACATGTTAGTTTTTATGAAATAGAAAACTAGTTGTCCCAATTGTTTGTTTATTGATTTGGACCCGAATGATTTAATGAACCGATGAATGAATATATGACCAGATAGATGAAATGAAATGGATTATTAAAGTTAGGTTATGTCACTAAAAGTCCCATTAGCATGAATTGTGAACTACCGGGATTTGGTAGACGCTTATTCATATAATAGTACTATTTTGGGACGATCACCCCAGTTCGCGCCTTGACGGTTGATCCCCGTCGTGCCACATTGATTGGTAAGCGAATTTATGTATGAGAAGATTTACACAAGCGTGATTATTGTGACGACACACTAATTTAGATGGGCAAATTGAGTTTCGGGCTAGCTACCCGTTGTTTGTTGTAGTAAGGTAACAATGTCATGCGGCTTATAATAATCCAAATAACGAAACTACTGCTATATGCACTGAATTACGATATATTGCCTGACTAGCAATACGGGGTCTTATTATTGATTTTATGTTTGTGTTTTGGTTTTACATAACCATATTCATATAACGGGTTTTATTTAACTATATACAACGTTATAAAACGTATTGTATGATGTTTTTACGACTTTGGTTCGTATAATGATTTTGAAGGCAAAAGCCTATATTATGATTTTTGATAAGGATTTGTATAAAATGACTTTGGCTATTTTATGGCCTATTACAATGATTTGTACAAAATGATTTTTGGTAATAATTATATACCGACGATATATTAATGGTTTTATTAAACTCTATGAATTCACTCGGCGTTATCGCTGACCTTTTCTTTTAACATGTTTTATCTCAGGTACTTGAAGGTAATTCTCTGGAAGACAACAAGAATTCATGGCCCGCACTTAAATAATAATTTCCATTCAAATTCTTTGTAAAACTTGTATGAAATACAATGACTTGGGACCTATGTAAATTTGATATTTATGAATGGAAATGCTTTATTATTAAACGACGCGATTTTTAAGCGTTGTCTATGATGTGAGTAATGTGCTATCCCGTAATACCAACGAGTCTTCCGCTGTATTGAATTGTGTAAATTTGGGGGTGTTACATTTGAAGTCTGGTAAACCATGTACCGACAAGTCTAGACCTGCAAGTACTGCTAGACCAAACTTAAGTATTGTTGGTTTAGAGTCTTTCAAACCAAAGTTCTCTAGGACTTCTAAGAATGTTGTTGAAAAAGCTAAAATATCTAGAAGTAAGGCTAATAACAAACCAGTGCAAATGTGGGTTCCTAAAAGAGAAAAATCATGTGTTAAAGCATGTACGGCTAAAGTATTACTTAAGGCAAAGAAGTATGAGCACATAGAGTCACCCTATGTCTTTGACTACATAACTGAAACCATAAAGTATAAGAGCAAAAGCATCATTACTGGGAATGCTTCTGAACAGACTCTTAAGTGTGTAGGTCCCACAAGATCCTAGCCAAATGTGGCTTGGGTCCCTGTTAAAAACTAATAAGTTTTGTTTGTGTGCAGGGGCATCTAATTGATGAATTGAAAGACAAAGGTATAGTAGATAGTGGATGCTCAAGACACATGACAAGAAACAAAGATTTTCTTGCTAAATTTGAAGAATTCAGAGGAGGACCAGTAGCCTTTGGAGGTAGCAAAGGTAGAATCACTGACAAAGGGAAAATCAACACAGGGAAGTTGGAATTTGAAGATGTGTTCTTTGTGAAAGAATTGAATGAGTTCAATCTCTTTTCTATATCACAAATGTGTGATAAGAAGAACAAGGTGCTGTTCACAGACAAAGACTGTTTGGTGCTGTCTAAAGACTTTGAGATGCCTAAGGAATATCAAGTACTGCTTAAAGTACCCAGGCAAGAAAATATGTACATCTTTAATCTTCATACTATTACTCCAACAGGTGGTATTACATGTTTGCTAGCTAAGGCTTCTTTTGATAAGTCTAATGTATGGCATAGAAGGTTAGGTTATGTGAATTTCAAGAATCTTAACAGGTTAGTGAAGAGGAATTTGGTTAGAGGGTTACCTAACAAATATTTTCAAAATGATTTCACATGTGCTACTTGTCAAAAAGGTAAACAACATAGAGCCTCTTGTAAGACCAAGACTGTCAATACTATGACAAAACCTTTGCAACTCTTGCATATGGATTTGTTTGGTCCAGTTTCTATAAGAAACATTAGTCATAAGACCATTTGTCTAGTCATAACTGATGATTATAGTAGATTCAGTTGGGTTTTATTTTTATCTCTTAAGAGTGATACCAATGAAATAATTAAGGATTTTATCACTTTAGTTGAAAAGCAGTTCACTAAACAGGTTTTAATCATTAGGAAAAATAATAGGACATAATTCAAGAATGCTGAATTTGATGAATTCTGTAGGTCTAAAGGAATTAAGAGACAATTTAGTAATCCTAGGACTCCACAACAAATTGGAGTAGCTGAAAGGAAGAATAGGACACTTGTAACACCCCCAAATATACACAATTCAATACAGCGGAAGAGTCGTTGGTGTTACGGGATAACTCATTACTCACATCATAGACTACGCTTAAAAATCGCGTCGTTTAATAATAAAGCATTTCCATTCATAAATATCAAATTTACATAGGTCCCAAGTCTTAGTATTTCATTCAATTTTACAAAACATTTGAATGGAAAATGTTATTAAAGTGCGGGCCATAAATTCTTGTCGTCTTCCCGAGAATTACCTTCAAGTACCCGAGATAAAACATGTTAAAGGAAAAGGTCAGCGAAAACGCCGAGTGAATTCATAGAGTTTAATGAAATCCATTAATATATCATCGGCATAAAATTATTACCAAAAATCATTTTGTACAATTCTTTGTCGTAGGCCATAAAATAAGCCAAACACATTTTATACAAATCTTTGTTGTAAATCATACTATAGGATTCTGCCTTCAAAACCATTATACGAACCAATGTCGTAAAAACATCATACAATACGTTTTATAACGTTGTATAGAGTTAAATAAACACTGTTATATGAATATGGTTATGTAAAACCAAAACACGAACATAATATCAATAATAAGACCCCGTATTGCTAGTCAGGCAATATATTGTAATTCAATGCGTATAGCAGTATTTTCGTTATTTGGATTATTATAAGCCGCATGACATCGTTACCTTACTACAACAAACAACGGGTAGCTAACCCGAAACTCAATTTGCCCATCTAAGTAGCGTGTCGTCACCAAAATCATGCTATGGAAATCTTCTCATACATAAATTCGCTTACCAATCAATGTGGCACGACGAAGATCAACCGTCAAGGTGCGAACGGGCGTGATCTTCCCCAAATAGTACTATTATATGCATAAGCGTCTACCAAATCCCGGTAGTTCACAATTCATGCTAATGGGACTTTTAGTGACATAACCCAACTTTAATAATCCATTTTATTTCATATATCGGGTCATATAATCATTTATCGGGTCATATAATCATTCGGGTCCAAATTAGTAAACAAAATCGGGACAACTGGTGTCCTATTTTTATCAAAACTAACATGTTATCTCCCTCGCGGTTTATAAAACATTTCATAAAAATATTTATAAGAGTGCGAGGCTATGAACTCACGTTGATTGGGAAAGGCGGTTATCGGCGATTTGGATTTACGGTACGTGCTTCAATCATGGAAACCTAGGCAAATAATAATTGTCTTAGACTCTTGTCCAATGAATTTATAAAAACAATAGTTATGTATACATATGATGATTTTATAAATATGATGATGATCAAGTGGGATTGTACATCTTTATTTACTCATTACAGTGTCAAGTGTTGGTAAATTTTTATACTAGTTTCTCTAGTTTAACTTCTTCACATGTTAAGGCCCAATAAGCCCATGATAAGCCCATTACATTTTATTAGTCCAATTAAACTTTTAATATCAGTCCTATACTTACATGTTGGGCCCAAGTGGTTTAAGCCCAATAAGTAAGTTCATAAGTGTTCAGCCAACTTGTCGCGTTAATAGTCCAAATAAGGCTATTTTGGCCCGTTAATGTCCATAAGTTATAAAGCTCGGGTTTTATTGGTTTTTACTTGTAATATGTACTTATATATATCAGTATATGAGTGATAAAAAGTTTACATTAGACGGGTCCGAACATCTAAGTTTTAATTGACGAAAAGGTTAATTTTACGGTTTTATCCGAAAAGACGTAAAAATCATGTTTATAGTTTTATAACTTATAAAACTTATCAAATTGCTATTTTTATAAAATGTATCATTTATTTATTATTGTACATACTTATATAAATGTTATATATAAGTTAGTGGGTTTTAATTTTACATTTTATATATTATTTACTTGAGTGCTATTATAATACTATATACTTTAATTTTCACAAATATGATTTTTAGTTTCACTTTCACCATTTTTATCATATCTTGAGTTCTTCAAGGAGATAGAAGCTCATTTTTGGACACCATAAACTAAATGATATGTGCTACAATTAACCTAGTTTTAGATACTGTTCAATCCAAATCTAAATATCCCTAATAGTCCGTCCAAAACAGACTATTCAGATTGGTATTTCAATTTTTTTTTGATCATATCTCACTCATTATAATGATTCCATTGCATGGTCAACTCTCATATGTGTACAAGTACTAATACTTACTGTATATTGATTCAACTATACTATTTTATCAGTTTAACATAAAGTTCTTTACTTTTTTATACACCCAACTATTTTAAGCATGATTTAACCATTTTTACATATAGTTTTCAATCTTTTTAACCATGTTTATCAACATATGATCCCCACACAATATTTTTATCATCATTCATCATCATATAAATACACATAAGTAAAGAAAATACAAGATTACATATTCAAAATAACAAAAAGGATAAGAAGAACAATCTCTATACCACCAAAGTGATGAAAAGATGGGATTGATGATGAACAAGGCTTGGTTTTAGGTACCCAATCTTATGAGATATTAACACCACTTCTAGGATCACCAAATATTTATAGACTTCTCCAAAAATTAACCCTTGATCTCCATGGAAACTCCTTGCTAGTTGTTAAAATCACCTCCAATCAACAAGTCTTCAAAAGGACATAATTATATGTGTAAATAACATAAGATTTTATGGTTAAATCAAGATTAAATTGGGTGTTTTTGGGTGATATGGGACGGCAAGATTGAGTGAGAGAGATGAGAGAGTTGTGAGATTTGCATGAGTTGAATAAATGAAGTTGTTAGTTTGTGTTGAGTGGTTTTGTTGTGCATGTAGTTTGTGTAAGTAACTAGGACAAGTGTCCTAGCTTACTTAGTAAGCTTTGACACATGAGGTGTGTCGCGTAGCTTATTTAGACGCCACATGTATGGGGGGGGCAAGTGTAAACTTGTCCCATACCCATTAATTTACGGGTACTCCTCGATTCTAGTTTGCTCGATTTGCGTGCCCTCGGGTCGTTTTACGAAAAACATTTTTATAAATTATGAATCAACGGCACAAAACGAATCTAATAAAAATTGTCTCATAAAAAACGGAGTTCAAAAACGAAAATATGTAAACCTAGGGTTTCCGGTTTAGTCGTAAAGGACGTTAAATTATTCACGTAAGTCCTAATCTCTTCTCGTAAATTTGTGAGTTTAAGAACCAACACAAATTTAGAATTCCATCATAATATTCACAGATAAATTTATTTCCTGAAATGTCGGACTGTCACCAAAGACGGTGTATGTAAACGTAAGCACGTATCGTAGAGTCCTCCAGTTTAGACGTAGTCGATGCTACTTCAAGACGTAAACCCAAATTTCTTCCCAAAAATGAATGAGTTCATATTTTAACATTAAAATAATGTTTTTAAATAATACTTGTGAATAAAATATCAACCATAAATTGACGGTTTGTCACATCATTTACCCCTAAACAGGATCTTTGTCCTCAAAGTCTTACTACTCGCTTCTTGATATGAGCTAAAACTCATATCCATTTATCAACAAATAACCCTAAAACATGAAGCAAAATACTAATTTATCTTGCAAAAACAGTGTTATGTGGTATGTTTGTGTTTGTGTTCACTTGTGTAGGTAAAAGGATACATTTTCAAGCAAACAAGGAAAAATCAAGCTTAAATTGATGAAAAAGACAAAGAAGGATCAAAAGTGTCAAGACTTTGAAGTACAAGGACCTATCTTGACAAATTGCCAAAGTTGAAGGACTAAAGTGTAAATATTATATAAAGTCAAGATCAAAGTCAAATTTGGTCAACTATCAAGTCAACAAAGTCAAAGGACCAATTCTGCTCAAAGATGAAGTTGGAAGGACTAAAAGTGCCAAAGAAATGAAGTTACAAGCCTTTAAGTGTAATCTGCCAAAGTTCAAGGGTTAAATCTGCCAATGTTAGAAAGTTTACTAGCTTAATCCATGTGATCAAGTTTTGGGCCAATAAGAAGAGAGAGAAAGGAGCACACGGATTGCCACATGGGTGCATTAATTTCCCACTCAGCCGCTTTTGCATTTAATAACGTATCACAACAGTGTGATCCGTGTGACTTTGTTTCAACCATTCAGAGCATGCCACGTGTCACTTTCAAGCAACCAAAAATTTCCCAGGATCGTTTTTGAGCTAGACTGAATTTCATGAAGAGTTGTAAACATCAAAAATGCTTATTTTTGAGAGACGAACACAATGGTAATCATCAATCAACAAGAAATCAACTCAAGTAGAAAGCCCCAATTCATGTTCATACTTTGAAGATCAACTTTGCAGAATTGTGCCATGTGGAGACCTGGGATTGGTCTCAACACGTCATCATCCCCAATAAACTTCCTACTCAAGCCTATAAATAGCAGCCTAGGTCCTCATTTGCAACTAGTAGTTAAATTTGTAAAAACACACACAATTTACATTTCCTTTCATCTTTCTTCCTTTTTAGCTAAACTACTCAAGAGTTTGACACACTCTTGAGTTAGTTAGTTAGTTAACATCATTTCAACAACTTTGTAACCAATTTCCATTAATAAAATTTGAATTCTTCATTTCCCGCCAATTCTTATCCTCACTCAACTGTTCATATCATGCTTCTTCTTGATACTTGTGTTGCTGCATTGAGTTTGTTATGATCATTCATTGATCATAACTGACTTTGAAGGAGAATTGTAGCTGTTTGATTGATTTCAGTTCAAGCCTTAGCATTTTTGAAGATTTCATGCCATGATGATGATTTCTAGTTGATTTGTAGCTGTTGTTGATAGTAGATTGGTTGATCTAGTGCTAAGGTGGTGGTTAGCACTAGGATAGAGAGTTCAGCACTCCTCTACTTCCCAATGGTTACTACAAAAGGTTTTAAATGTTTCTGATTTTGGTTCCACTCAATTTGTCAACTGCATGCTATTTTTCCTAGTGTAAAACTTGATGATTGCATGATCAAAGTTGTTTAGCTTGGCTGTTGTTTGATTGTGTACTTGTTTGTAGCTTAATTCTTGTTTAACAACTTTTAATTTTGGATTGTGTTCTAGTTATAGCTTATTTCAGTCAAGTTTAGTCTAATTGCCTTAATTGAGTTCTAGTTGCTTACATTGCTTGCTTTTAGTTCTAAAACATTTCATTTTGAAAACAAAGTTTGGTTTGATAAAGGATTGTACTCAGCTTTAACTAGTTCTATAAAAGCCTTTGTAATTTTAATATAGATCAGATAAAGTGGTGTTTGGCATAAACATTTGTTAAGTTTTCAAGTGTTGGTTTTTGGAAAATTGATGTTCATTTTCAGTCACTAGGTAATAACAAGTCATTTTGAGTCATTTTCCAGTCAAATCTTAGGTCAATCAGGCAATTGGCAAGAAAAAGATTGGGTCTATTTTCATTCAGTTTTGCTTAAAAAAGTTGCCAATTTCATTTGCCTGGCATTTGTTAGATTCTTGATGAAAGTTAACCAAACTAGCTCTCAGTTCTAGTTCAATATATGAAATTTCAAATTCCAAAAGCATTTTATACAGTATTCAATAAGCTTAGAGAAATAAGCAAAATTCTGAATGCATAAGCAAAGTAATGTTTCTGTAAATTGAAACTAGATTTTCAGATCTTTTGATTTCATTCATTAACCAAGCCATTTTCTTTCATAAATCCACTTAGTATATGGTATTGCATGATATTTGAGAGTTTCAGCTTTTTGTCAAAATTTTTGGTCAACGCTTGGTCAACGATAAGCCAATTTTAGCTTAATTCGAATTCCCAGCTTATTACTTGATGAAATTTGTTTTGATTTGATTTCCCGTTCTTTATTTGAGCTTTTTAATCAGTTTAGGCACAAAAATCAAGTTGTGCTTGTTAAGATTGTCCTAGAGCTTATTTTGAGCTTATTGTGGAGTGCTTATTTGCTTATTTGACATTTTCAGCCAGATTCCTTTTAGAGACTTAGCTTAATTTGAATTTGAAAAGTTTTGCAATTGGTTTGAACCATTTTGATCCAATAATAAGCTCAAACGAGCTTATTTGTCTAGTAAACCCGTTTTTGCTTAAAAGGTTTTAAAAATTGCATTTTAGTCCTTCTTGTTTTAAACAGTTTCTAAACATGGCTAAACTCACATCTTTTTAGGGTTTTCACATATTAGTCCTTTCAGTTTTGAGTTTGTTTAAATTCAGTTAGCAAATTTGGAATTTTGTTACAATTTGGTTAGTTTGTTACATGTTTTACATTTTTGATCCTATTAGTTTGCTGATTTGCATTTTCAGTCCCTATACTTGTTAGAATTTTCTTTTTAAGCATTTGTATTTCATAGAATTTACATTTTCAGTCCTTTTAGTTTTAAAATTTGCATTTTGGATCTTAGTTGAATAAAAATTTGGTAAGTGCACTATGTTTTACATATAAGTAGGTAATATTTTTCAGTTTTGGAAGGCTTTGTTGAATTAGCAAATAGAATATCCAAAAAAGATTAACAACCAAAAACAGTTAAAAACCCGATATTGATTGGACTTTCAATTAGCAAGAACTGAGAAAAACTAACTGCATTATACACAATTTCAAATGGCGCCGCTGCCGGTTCTTTGACTTTACGAGAGACTATCGATTGACGGTTTTCATTGGCTTTTGGGATCCGTTCACCTTGTGAACGTTATTTTTACGTATCATAAATAAAAAACAAATAAAAAATAAAAAATATAAAAATATATAAAAACTAAAAAATTAACAAAACAATTCTTTTCCTAAAGAATTGACCAAAAAAGTTAAAAAATTCAAAAAGCAATCTTTTTCCTAAGAGATTGCACTCAAAAATATATATTATTGGATTCTCTCGGTTTTTATGTACATATAGTATTTTCTCTTAAAAAAGCTCATAAATACAAAAATATTTTCCATATATTATTATAAGTAAATACGTATACGTATAAGAACAACCAATCTACATATTCTCCATAAGTATTGCCGAGGCAATACACCGTGTTGAGGGGCGTTCCGGTCCTTGACACGTGTATCGATCAAACAAAATAAAGCAAGAATAGATAAATACTCTCAATAAGCAACAATTCGAAGAATACGAACATTTAAGTGAATAGAAAGGCGATGTGCTGGTCAATAGGTACTTAAGTGCTTCGCGCCACCTAACCCCCCGTTCACTTGTAAGTATTCTAAGAAGGAAGGCTTCGTTGGGGGTCTTGCACCCAAGTAGTACATACGTATATTGTTATTTTCTTGTGGATATTTAATATTGAAACTCGAAGAGGATAATCCATTTCTCTTCAAAGTCACACGAGAGCTTCTCTCTCATTCCTCGTATTGAGTTGCATGCTCACTCGCGGGCGTGCACAAATACCGATTGGTGTACAACCTCTTCCTTCGAAAAGGAAGAAAAAGAGAAAGAGTAAGACCACCACCGTCCACCAAGACGATCACGAGAATCGTGCTTTGACTCCTCCACCACAAGAAGCCATGGCTATTGATAATCGCTCTTTGATGGAACGTATGCAAACCAATATTCATGGATATGCTAGTGCTATTAAGATTCCCGACTTTCCCGCAAACACATTTGAGCTACACACATCTATGATTACTATGGTTTCACAATCACCTTTCTATGGTAACAAGAATGAGGATCCTCATGATCACCTTAAGAGATTCATTTCTCTTTGCAATACCATTAAGCACAATGGAGTTCCCCATGAGGTTATTAGGTTGATGTTAGTGTCATTTTCCCTAGAGGGACCCGCTAAGCATTGGTTAGACACCCAACCACCCGATAGTATCACCACATGGGATGGTTTCACCACTAAGTTTTTGAACAAGTTCTTTCCTCCACATAAGACCATGGCCTTGAGGACCTTAATTATAGGCTTTCAACAAAAACCTAGTCAATCCTTTAGTGATGCTTGGGAAGAGTATAGTGAGTTATTGAGGCGATGCCCTAACCATGGATTGGATGATGTTCACCAAATCAATACCTTCTATAATGGCCTTAAACCTCACCACCAAGATTCACTCAATGCTTCCGCGGGAGGAAATATTCTTCTTAAATCCATGCAAGAGCCCTTGGACATCATTGAGACTAAAGCAATGGTTCAAACAAACAATCAATTTGAAGAAAGGGTTCATGTTATCCAAAATAATTCTCAAATCCCTTGTGACAACCAACTCCTCAAGTTTCAACAAGAGATGTTTTAAAGGATGGATAGAGATAGTGAGAGGAATTTGAAAGTACAACAAGAAATACTTCAAGCTTTTAAGAACATGTCCTTGAACAATTCTTCAAATGATGTGAATGCCATTACCCTTTCTTGTGTTACTTGTGGAGGTCCCCATTCTTATGAACAATGTGATAAGGTGCATGGTTATCAAGGGGAATGTTATGCTTACCAAGAAGAACATCGTGAACACTTCAAGCCAAATATTAATCCAAATAACCTTTCTTACAAGTCCCAAAACTACCTTACTCCACCCGGATTCCCACCCCAACCACCCACCCAAATTCAACAAAATCCTCCTCAAATTTTACCAAGGAATCAAGGGCAAAGACCACCTTATCAAGGAAATAACTACAAGGCACCCAATCAATTTCAACCTCAAGCAAATACCTTTTATCCACCAAATCAAGGATTTAATGCCCCACCTCTACCTTTCCAACCTCAAGGTTTTCAAGGATATGTGTCACAAGATTATAACACAATGGATTTCTTGCACAAAATGAATCAAGAGAATGAAAGGAAGTTCCAAGCTATTGAGAAGAAAATGAATGACCAAATGAAACGTATAGCGGAGGAACAAACCAATAGGGTTTTAATGGCATTAAATCAAAGACCACAAGGAGATTTACCTTCCAACACACAAACTAATCCAAGGGCAAATGTCAATGCTATTACAACAAGGAGTGGAACAACAACAAAGGATCCTTCACCTCCTAAACCTACTATTGTTCAACCCACATGTGCTCCTACTTGTGACAAGCCTTCTACCTCTACTTCACCTCCTCAAAATGCTCCTATTCACTCAAACACACCTTCTCAACCTCTTCATACTTCTTCTTTACCTTCCACACTTCCTAATGAAGAAGCTAACAAAGGCAAATCTTCCACTACAACACCTATTCCACCTACACCAAAACCTACTCTTCCATATCCTTCAAGGTTGAAAAAGGACAAGTTAAAGAACAAGGATGACATCCAAGTCTCCAATTTCTTAAGGATGTTCAAGCAACTCAACATCAATATATCCTTTGCGGAAGCTCTTGCTTATATGCCAAAGTTTGCTAAGATGTTCAAAGATTTGCTCTCAAACAAAGAAAAATTAGTTGATTTGCCCAACACATCCCTTAATGAAAATTGTTCCGCGGTGTTACTTAAAACCTTACCAACAAAACTTGGAGATCCGGGGCACTTCTTGATACCTTGTAATTTTCCCGGTGTTGAAAATTGCATGGCTTTGGCAGATCTAGGGGCAAGCATAAACCTCATGCCTTTATCGGTTTGGAAAAAACTCTCTCTTCCAGAGCTCACTCCCACTAGGATGACTCTTGAACTAGCCAACCGAACCATAGCTTACCCCGTAGGTATAGCGGAGGATGTGTTTATAGGTGTGGATAAGTTTACGTTTCCGGCCGACTCTGTAGTGGTTGATTATGACATGGATCCTAGAGTGCCTTTGATTGTTGGTAGACCGTTTTTGAGAACGGGTCGTACTTTGATAGATGTGGCGGAAGGAGAACTAATTATGAGAGTAGAAGATGAGAGAGTGGTGTTTAAGTTAGGGAAAGTTTGTAATAGGAAAGAGGTTAAGGAGTCTAGAACTTATGAGACTATTAACATTGTTGATGTGTTAGATGAAGTATGTGATGAACACTTTCATGATGCTTGTAAGAGTACTAGTGATGAGATGCCCCATGTTGAAACCGTGGCCTCAATTGCTCCCTCTTTAACACCTTTTAGAGAGAGTGATTTCCTCTTGGAGGAATTTGAGTCAAACTTTCTTGGTGATGATGATTCTCCCATTAATTGGGAAGAAGATATTCTTACAATCCAAAAGTTGCTCAATGAGGACCCTATTCCTTCTCCTATTCCACAAGAGATTACCATTGAGGAACCTTCCATAGTAAAACCTTCCATAGAAAGTCCACCTCCTATTGAACTTAAGGACCTTCCATCCCACTTAGAATATTCTTTCTTAGAGGGCAAAGACCAATTACCGGTGATCATTGCTAAAGAGTTAAAAGAGGATGAGAAGGAGCAACTTATTGAAGTTCTTAAGAAACACAAGAAAGCCTTAGCATGGAAAATATCCGACATAAGGGGCATTGATCCACATTTTTGTACACACAAAATCCTTATGGAGGATGACTATAAACCCGCCATTCAAAACCAAAGGAGAGTTAACCCAAAAATCCATGAGGTTATTAAGAAGGAAGTGATTAAACTCTTAGATGCGGGTATGATTTACCCCATTTCCGACTCTCCATGGGTTAGCCCGGTTCATTGTGTTCCAAAGAAGGGTGGAATCACCGTGGTGCTTAATGAGAACAATGAGCTTATTCCCACGAGACTTGTGACCGGTTGGAGAGTTTGCATTGATTATAGAAAACTCAATGAGGCGACTAGGAAAGACCATTTCCCGCTTCCTTTTATGGATCAAATGCTTGAACGCTTAGCGGGAAATGAGTACTATTGTTTTCTTGATGGCTTTTCGGGTTATTTCCAAATACCCATTGACCCTAAGGATCAAGAAAAGACCACATTCACTTGTCCTTACGGTACATTTGCTTACAAGAGGATGCCTTTTGGCTTATGTAATGCACCGGGGACGTTCCAAAGGTGCATGATGGCGATTTTCCATGACATGATAGAGCAAACCATGGAGGTTTTTATGGATGACTTTTCTGTCTTTGGAAATTCATTTAGCTCATGTCTCACCAATCTTGAAAGAATGCTTAAGCGTTGTGAGGAAACACGTTTACTACTTAATTGGGAGAAATGTCACTTTATGGTGAAAGAGGGGATTGTTTTAGGACACAAAATATCTAACAAGGGATTAGAAGTTGATCGAGCTAAAATTGATGTGATTTCTAAGCTTCCCCCACCCACCTCGGTTAAAGGTGTGAGGAGTTTCTTAGGTCATGCGGGATTTTATAGGCGCTTTATACAAGATTTTTCTAAGAAAGCTAGACCGATGACTCACCTCTTGGAGAAAGAGGCTCCTTTCATTTTTAACCAAGATTGTTTAGACTCTTTTGAGACTCTTAAGGAAAAATTGACTAAAGCTCCCGTTTTGGTTTCTCCAAATTGGGAATTACCTTTTGAGCTTATGTGTGACGCTAGTGATTATGCGGTGGGGGCCGTCTTAGGACAAAGAGTTAATAAGCATTTTCAACCTATACACTATGCGAGTAAAACCATGACCGGTGCACAACTTCATTACACTACCACGGAAAAAGAGTTGCTTGCTATAGTATATGCTTTTGAGAAGTTTAGACCATATCTTGTGCTTTTCAAAACAATAGTGTATACGGATCATTCCGCTCTCAAGTATCTTATGACAGAACAAGATGCTAAGCCTAGGCTTTTGAGATGGGTTTTGTTGCTTCAAGAGTTTAAGATAGAAATTCGTGATAAGAAAGGGGCCGAGAATTTAGCGGCGGATCACTTGAGTAGACTTGAGCATCCTTTTCAAGGAGATTTACCACACCAAGAAATCAATGAATCCTTTCCATTAGAGGAGCTCATGTCTATCTCTTCCCAAGAGGATGCCACTCCTTGGTTTGCGGATATCACAAACTATCTTGTGGGCAATATGCTTATTGAGGGTCTTACTTATCAACAAAAAAAGAAGTTTCTTAAGGAAGTTAAGTATTACTTTTGGGATGATCCATATCTTTTTAGGCAATATGCGGACCAAATCATTAGACAGTGTGTAGATGGGCCCGAGGCATTTAAGATCTTAGAAGCGTGTCATAAAGGACCTACGGGTGGACATTTTGGGCCTAACTATACCGCCAAGAAAGTCTTTGATTCGGGTTACTATTGGCCTTCCATTTACAAAGATGCCCATGAAATGGTGAATTTTTGTGATGAGTGTCAAAGACAAGGAAAAATTACACAACATGATGAGATGCCACAATATTTTATCCAAGAGTGTGAGATATTTGATGTATGGGGTATTGATTTCATGGGACCTTTTCCATCCTCTAAGGGAAACAAGTATATACTTGTGGCGGTAGATTATGTGTCTAAATGGGTGGAGGCTAAAGCCTTACCTACCAATGATGCTAGAGTTGTTGTGAAGTTTTTGAAACAATTGTTTGCTAGATTTGGAGTACCTCGGGCCATCATAAGTGATCGTGGTACGCACTTTTGTAATGATCAATTCACAAGAGTGATGAAGAAGTATGGAGTTAATCATAGACTTTCTACCGTGTATCACCCTCAAACAAATGGTCAAACCGAGGTCACAAATCGTGGTTTAAAGAGAATTTTAGAGAGAACGGTGGGAGAGCATCGAGCTTCTTGGTCGGATAAGCTTGATGATGCTTTGTGGGCATTTAGGACGACTTTTAAAACACCAATTGGTTGTACGCCTTATAGGCTTGTCTATGGAAAAGCGTGCCATCTCCCATTCGAGTTAGAACATAAGGCATCTTGGGCTCTCAAATGGGCTAACTTTGATTTAAACCAAGCCGGTTCCCATAGGAAAGATCAACTCAATGAGATGGATGAATTGAGAGCCAATGCCTATGAAAATTCTTTGCTTTACAAGGAAAAGACTAAGAAATTGCATGATGCTAAGATCAAGAATCGTGAGTTCAAAGTTGGAGAGCCGGTTCTCCTCTTTAACTCAAGATTGAAACTTTTTGCGGGCAAGCTTAAGTCGAGATGGTCCGGTCCATTCACTATTGCTCAAGTGTTTCCATATGGAACCCTTGAGTTGTCACAACCCGATGGTCCAAATTTTAAAGTGAATGGTCACCGTGTTAAGCATTACTTTGGGGAGGACATTTCCGTTGAAATGGTCCAAGAGAACCCCATTTTCCCCATGAATTAATTCATTGAGGGACGAGTCGAGCTAGAGACTCATTAACTCAAGCATCGTATAACTAGGTTTAGAGTGTTGTAGGTTAGAAATAAAGGTATAGACTTGGAGATAAGTGTAAGGGAGACCTTCTTTTGTCTTCATGATTGTTTGTAGGGTTTCTCACTCATCTCATGCTTTGGTGCTTATGGAGGAGGCCCTTGTATCCGGTTCACTTCGTTACTATAGTGATTTTTCATTGACACCTTGTGCTTAAACATGATTTCACTAATAGTTGTCCTTTCCTTAACTTGGGTTAAGCAAAGTCTATTCATTGTCATAAGTGTAGGGGAAGTTTTTATACTTCCATGCTCTTAAACATTGAGGACAATGTTTAGCTTAAGTGTAGGGGGGTCTTCTATCGAAGTGACCTTACCTAGAACTTGTCATTGTCTTGCATGATAACAAGGAAAATTGATTTTTCAACATTTTTCAAATTTTTGATCTACTTTGGCCATCAAAAATATGCATAAATAATTTTTGCATCAATCATTTTTCATTTTGCATAACACATTTGCATTGTATATATTTCTTCTTTTATGTTTCATCAAAAATATGTAAAAAGAAAAAAATATATAATAAAACATGGTTTTAACAAGTTTAGATTTCTTTGACATATTAGGCCCGCCGTGGATATTTTGACTCAACCCAAGTTTGCTTATCTTAGCACTCTCTAGCTAGTATCCTTAACCATGTAGTCCTTCATTGGTCTATTAGGCTAAGCATCCACCAATCTCATTATTTGAGATTTTAAATTTGTGGAGAATAGGAAATGATAGAGTTGAAGCAAGTGTAACAGGGCTAGATAAACTTCATGGCAATTACTTGTGGCTAAACCCTTCTCTTCTTAACCTCTATTTTCTTCGCATGTATATAATTGTTAATAAATAATCAAGAACGGTTTTAATCGGTTTGTAATCTCTTATGCATTTTTGGCTAATCATTCATGGTTGATATAAGTACGTCTTAAGATTCTAAGTTAGAACGTTTTATGTGTACTAGACTTATGACATGCTCAATATTTAGCGGGTGTTTTTCCTTTTATTCTTTTCAACTTTCTTTGTGAGGAATAAAGAAAAATAAGAGCGGCTTATAAAAAAAATGAGTGGCTAAAAAAAAAGAAAAAGAAAAAGAAAAAGAAAAGAAAAAAAAATTATAATACAAGACTCCCAAGAGGGGCAGTGTGGTGTTAATTATAGTGACTATTGAGTTCCAATATTACCTTGACGGGTTGCGGGGATTCAATAGATTGCTCCAATCCAATATTGCCTTGACGGGTTGCGGGATTGAAGATCCAAAAGTCTAAAAAAGATGGCTGATGTAAATTATTGCGTGAGTTTTATTTCCTTAGCGAGTGTGTAGCTACTTATGAAAGCATGACATGAGGATTTTACACATAAGGCGAATGACTTATTACTCTTGAAACGGACTTGTATTAATTGTGAGCGGTTTTTCAAGTAATGGATGAGAGGATTACTTAGGATTAAAACCGTGCTTCCTTATTTTTGGATTTTACACTTCTTATATTTCACACTTGAATAAATGACAAATTTGCCCACAAGCAATTTGCTCAAATAATAACCGGTTCCACATTTAATTGTCATGAATAAGTTGATGCACTTTTTACTTGTGAATGCAATGATCTCATTTTTAAGCTTGGTATGGGGAAAGTGAAACTTGAGGGTGATAAATGTCCATGGTACCCAAGCCCTAATCTAAACCATTGAATTCTTTATGAGTTATTTCCATCAAAACCATTTCAAGAAAAATAAAAAAGATATAGATAGAATTGTATTTTGTTCATTGCATTATTAAAAGTCAAAATCATGCATCATGTAGTTTAGAGTAGTGTAGATGCATCCCATATGGTCAAGGTGGGTTAATTATGAGGAGAATGTAAATTTGTGCTTTAAAATATATAATTGCATGAGGACATGACAATGTTCAAGTGTAGGGGATTTGATATGAGCTAAAACTCATATCCATTTATCAACAAGTAACCCTAAAACATGAAGCAAAATACCAATTTATCTTGCAAAAACAGTGTTATGTGGTATGTTTGTGTTTGTGTTCACTTGTGTAGGTAAAAGGATACATTTTCAAGCAAACAAGGAAAAATCAAGCTTAAATTGATGAAAAAGACAAAGAAGGATCAAAAGTGTCAAGACTTTGAAGTACAAGGACCTATCTTGACAAATTGCCAAAGTTGAAGGACTAAAGTGTAAATATTGTATAAAGTCAAGATCAAAGTCAAATTTGGTCAACTATCAAGTCAACAAAGTCAAAGGACCAATTCTGCTCAAAGATGAAGTTGGAAGGACTAAAAGTGCCAAAGAAATGAAGTTACAAGCCTTTAAGTGTAATCTGCCAAAGTTCAAGGGTTAAATCTGCCAATGTTGGAAAGTTTACTAGCTTAATCTATGTGATCAAGTTTTGGGCCAATAAGAAGAGAGAGAAAGGAGCACACGGATTGCCACATGGGTGCATTAATTTCCCACTCAGCCGCTTTTGCATTTAATAACGTATCACAACAGTGTGATCCGTGTGACTTTGTTTCAACCATTCAGAGCATGCCACGTGTCACTTTCAAGCAACCAAAAATTTCCCAGGATCGTTTTTGAGCTAGACTGAATTTCATGAAGAATTGTAAACATCAAAAATGCTTATTTTTGAGAGACGAACACAATGGTAATCATCAATCAACAAGAAATCAATTCAAGCAGAAAGCCCCAATTCATGTTCATACTTTGAAGATCAACTTTGCAGAATTGTGCCACGTGGAGACCTGGGATTGGTCTCAACACGTCATCATCCCCAACAAACTTCCTTCTCAAGCCTATAAATAGCAGCCTAGGTCCTCATTTGCAAGTAGTAGTTAAATTTGTAAAAACACACACAATTTACATTTCCTTTCATCTTTCTTCCTTTTTAGCTAAACTACTCAATAGTTTGACACACTCTTGAGTTAGTTAGTTAGTTAGCATCATTTCAACAACTTTGTAACCAATTTCCATTAATAAAATTTGAATTCTTCATTTCCCGCCAATTCTTATCCTCACTCTACTGTTCATATCCTGCTTCTTCTTGATACTTGTGTTGCTGCATTGAGTTTGTTATGATCATTCATTGATCATAACTGACTTTGAAGGAGAATTGTAGCTGTTTGATCGATTTCAGTTCAAGCCTTAGCATTTTTGAAGATTTCATGCCATGATGATGATTTCTAGTTGATTTGTAGCTGTTGTTGTTAGTAGATTGGTTGATCTAGTGCTAAGGTGGTGGTTAGCACTAGGATAGAGAGTTCATCACTCCTCTACTTCCCAATGGTTACTACAAAAGGTTTTAAATGTTTCTGATTTTGGTTCCACTCAATTTGTCAATTGCATGCTATTTTTCCTAGTGTAAAACTTGATGATTGCATGATCAAATTTGTTTAGCTTGGCTGTTGTTTGATTGTGTACTTGTTTGTAGCTTAATTCTTGTTTAACAGCTTTTAATTTTGGATTGTGTTCTAGTTATAGCTTATTTCAGTCAAGTTTAGTCTAATTGCCTTAATTGAGTTCTAGTTGCTTACATTGCTTGCTTTTAGTTCTAAAACATTTCATTTTGAAAACAAAGTTTGGTTTGATAAAGGATTGTACTCAGCTTTAACTAGTTCTATAAAAGCCTTTGTAATTTTCATATAGATCAGATAAAGTGGTGTTTGGCATAAGCATTTGTTAAGTTTTCAAGTGTTGGTTTTTGGAAAATTGATGTTCATTTTCAGTCACTAGGTAATAACAAGTCATTTTGAGTCATTTTCCAGTCAAATCTTAGGTCAATCAGGCAATTGGCAAGAAAAAGATTGGGTCTACTTTCATTCAGTTTTGCTTAAAAAAGTTGCCAATTTCATTTGCCTGGCATTTGTTAGATTCTTGATGAAAGTTAACCAAACCAGCTCTCAGTTCTAGTTCAATATATGAAATTTCAAATTCCAAAAGCATTTTATACAGTATTCAATAAGCATAGAGAAATAAGCAAAATTCTGAATGCATAAGCAAAGTAATGTTTCTGTAAACTGAAACTGGATTTTCAGATCTTTTGATTTCATTCATTAACCAAGCTATTTTCTTTCATAAATCCACTTAGTATATGGTATTGCATGATTTTTGAGAGTTTCAGCTTTTTGTCAAAATTTTTGGTCAACGCTTGGTCAACGATAAGCCAATTTCAGCTTAATTCGAATTCCCAGCTTATTACTTGATGAAATTTGTTTTGATTTGATTTCCCGTTCTTTATTTGAGCTTTTTAATCAGTTTAGGCACAAAAATCAAGTTGTGCTTGTTCAGATTGTGCTAGAGCTTCTTTTGAGCTTATTGTGGAGTGCTTATTTGCTTATTTGACATTTTCAGCCAGATTCCTTTTAGAGACTTAGCTTAATTTGAATTTGAAAAGTTTTGCAATTGGTTTGAACCATTTTGATCCAATAATAAACTCAAACGAGCTTATTTGTCTAGTAAACCCGTTTTTGCTTAAAAGGTTTTAAAAATTGCATTTTAGTCCTTCTTTTTTTAAACAGTTTCTAAACATGGCTAAACTCACATCTTTTTAGGGTTTTCACATATTAGTCCTTTCAGTTTTGAGTTTGTTTAAATTCAGTTAGCAAATTTGGAATTTTGTTACAATTTGGTTAGTTTGTTACATGTTTTACATTTTTGATCCTATTAGTTTGCTGATTTGCATTTTCAGTCCCTATACTTGTTAGAATTTTCTTTTTAAGCATTTGTATTTCATAGAATTTACATTTTCAGTCCTTTTAGTTTTAAAATTTGCATTTTGGATCTTAGTTGAATAAAAATTTGGTAAGTGTACTATGTTTTACATATAAGTAGGTAATATTTTTCAGTTTTGTAAGGCTTTGTTGAATTAGCAAATAGAATATCCAAAAAAGATTAACAACCAAAAACAGTTAAAAACCCGATATTGATTGGACTTTCAATTAGCAAGAACTGAGAAAAACGAACTGCATTATACACAATTTCACTTCTTATAGAGTTAAAGCCACTGGGTATTTCCTCCACATTCAGTCTTTTGGCACAATGTAATTCATTACAATACGCGAGTTTCATCAAACATAACTTACGGGAATACGATCAGGCTTAATGTTGACTTACTTTCTCTATCCATGATGTTCACGGGTTTTTGATGAATGCAACTTTTCGCCAATCTAAGCTTCATTAAGGAATAGTCAGATTTTCACTTGATAGACATTTTATCAAGTTAGATATACGAATCATAATTTAAGCAACCCTTGAATTCCTAGGGTAGATCCACCTTATATGCCTTTCAATCCAACTTTTACATTATCTCAGTGGTCCCATACAACGGGGACTTATTTCCCATGATCTTTCAGATCATCACTTCATTTTTCCAAGGTAAAAATTTTTGGCATAACTTCGCTACCCATCCTGCACTTCAAGATCTACATTTCATATTCACATAACCTCCTGCCCACTACTGGCAGTCAATAATCAGATCCTAATTTCAACAATCATTTCAGGTCTCGCGGGTAGGGTATTTTGTAAGGTTAGGTTTGTCATCATAGGCAACCTTAAACCTAAAAGACATGTCCAACTAACAATGGGTGTATGTCGGGTGTATTCATCCCAACTCCTGCTTACAGATGTTCTTATATTTATATCCTCACAAGATTCGATCTCGATCCTAATACGATAATTATCAATGATAATCTCTCCAAAGGAAAACGATTATACGGTTTATTACCAAAGGTCAATCATTCAAACATAAAATAAGACTTCTAGTGTTTTGTATCGTTACTTTACCTCGTCCCTTTGATTTGGGGTGGTAAGCAGTACTTTCATCAAGGTTCGTTCCCAATGACTTCTGAGCAAATCTCTAGAAATTCGGTGCGAAGTGAGGATCTTGATAGAGATGATCGATACAGGCACACTATGTTTACACAACTCCTTTAAATACAAAAGAGTCAATTTCTTCATCGAGAATCTATCATTAACAGGAATGATATTAGCAGATTTGGTCAGTCCATCGACGATGACCCAAATCGAATCAAATTCAGATGACGACCTTTGAAATAGTTAGACGTTTACTAATGTATGAGGCGATATCTGCCTTCATAATTTGCCATCAGTACAACTTCTTCAGATAAAGATATATTTAGTCAGAAATGACATGAATAGAATACTTAAACTTATGAGATTCTAATATGACTAAATCTCAAAATCCTCCATATTCAGGCCACCACAAGCGGCCTTTTATACATTTAACACCATCGGCTTCTCAATTCTAATGGTTCACATTAGCCGCAAACCCCTTTTATTATCTATATTATCCTTCTTACAAGCATCAGTTATTTTTAAATTGTTCGGGCAAATTGTTTTGCACCGTCTCTACTAAGGAACACATCCTAATTGGTTCGTTATCCTTTCTACATAACGTGTCAGTATCTACATTCATCTTTCCTGATGAAATAATTATCATGACCACAATTCACTCAGAAATTCTTTCGTTATATTTTCTAAGTTTTAGTTTCGTTTCAACTATCATTTTTATTAGTTTTGCTCAATCTGATGTCTAAAGCGTCGATAATTCTTACAAGTAATTAGATAATAACTATTTAATTTTTATGAAATGTAAACATAAAAAATTTCAAATTTCTTAGTTCGACCAGTTATATAAAAATGTTCAAAATAAATTTGAATTTAATTAATACGATTTTTGTTGATTTAACGAAAATAATTAATAAGATCTGTAAATGTTCGAAAAATCTTTGTTTATATTTTGGTCATAGTTTTCTTAGTTGAAAAGCAAAAATTGTCGTTTCAATTTCAAGTCATGGTTTAAATGGTTTCCTCAATCCCTCTTAAGTTGTCTTGAGGTATACACAAACATTTACCCCTAAACAGGAGTTTAGCTAAATGATTTTTGTATAAGGGAATAATTTCTTAAAAATCCTTTGATAAATTATTTGTTAAAACATATTTCCACTTTGTTTTTGGTATAATCCAAAGCCTTAATAGCTCTAATCTTTGAAGAGTCAATATAGATTCCATTATATTAATCACACGGTCAAATAATGTAAAGGATTAAGCCTTAAATCTCATGTTAAATACTCAAGGTATAGGTTTTCACTGCTCGGCCAATTCAGGGCAGTCTATAAATGATTATTAACACCTTCCTATTCTTATAAACAAACAGATGGTCCTTAATGATCACAAGCATGAATTTATCAAATTACAGCCTACACACGTGATTCACCAAATTTATGAATGCTATATGTGCATTGGTCAATCCAAACGACATAACACAAAACTCATAATGTTCATTACGAGTACCGAATGTAGTGATTGGAGTAGATAATCTTTTTCGCGGACGCGAAGTTGATGATAACCATGCCGTGGATAAAAATTTTAGAACATACGCTAGAACCTTTTAAATGATCGAACAAATCTATCATCTTGGGTAGTGGATATAGATTTTGATCATCAATTTACCTAGTTCACGGTAATTCAACAAATATAAGGAATGATAACACCATAGCTCTTCATAATGACGAGCTTGGTAGAATAAAAGCTTTCTCCGAAAACTCTCTCAGCTGTAGGGTAATTCTTTTAATTCAGATGGTGCTGACGTACAGTGCACACACCACAGGTGCAGCACCGAGAATGTAATCAATACCAAATTCAACTTGCCTTAATGGAGAAAGTATAGGTAATTTACCAGCAAATACCTCCTCAAGTTTCAAATAACATGAACCTTTTAATAAATTCACTTTTAAGTTCTTTCTAGATTACAAGATCTATGACTAGTTCTTAACCATTCACGGTATAATTTCAAGTCTAAATGCAGGATATGGTCATCCATCAAGAATTATTTATATCATTTTTGATGATCAACATCTTATCTTTTAGGGAATTTCTACTCGAGTTCCCATCAATTAAGACTATGTCGTCATGTCATAATCAATAAATCCATTCTACTGGCACTACCAACTTTCCAGTTTCGTTACCGTTGATAAGATGTGAACTTCTCAAAAGACTAATAATAACTCATAACTCTTCCTAAATTTAAGGATATCTGGAGACATAACTACCATTAAAAGAGTAAGGTCAGCGCATAATCTACGCGTGAGAATTTCGAATCAGATCAAGACCAAAACATTAACGAATATGAATATATCCCATGTTTTCATAATTTGAGTACGCATTCGAAAGCTCCTCGGATCGTTACCCAGGTCCTTCAAATGGAATCAAATCAAAAGAAATGATAGGAATGTCGATGCATCCTGTCGGGTATCAACACTCGGTAATCAAATACTTTTCCAAATAATCACACCACGATAGAATTGGACAAGAAGGGGATATCAACTGTCAATGAAGACAATATCCACAGATGAGTAAATTCGACTCAGAAGAATAAATGGCACGGGCACATATGTAGGTGTCCCTAACAATATGTCCCTATTTTGCACTTCTTGTAGATCTCATAAAATTTAATCTTTCATAACTTCGAAGAAAATGTAGTGTTCATTAATAATTTCATGGTGACTACTAATCAGCCTTTCATGGTCCCTTCCAAATTGTACTTAGGCGGGCAACTATATACAATTTTAGGATTAACGATGCAATACTCAGTTCATCAAAACTTTGTCATCATGTTTAAAATATATATACTCACGCTTAATTCAAAACGAATTTATAGAGATGTTCTTTGTTATGGAAACAATTAAGTTTTCCAAGGTGTTTCACAAACAACTTTATATTGATAATGATTACTTATAAATCTCACTTTGAATAATCCATATGATGACGAAAATTCAATTTTTATCAAGGGATACTGTTTTATCTTCATAAAAACAATGAGCGATCTGCAAAAGAGTGATCAAAAGTTGTTCCCCAAGAACTAACTACAATGTGATAGGAAATGAGCTTAGCCAATTAATCATGAGGTTCATGACCTCGATGGCACTCAAAAAGAATAATCCACAACGTAACTCAAATCGAGATGAGTGCTTGTTCAATGGTTGCATCACTAATGCGAACATTAGGATGAAGCAATAAAAGATAGATAACATCGATACATGTAGGATTTAGCAATCAAAGGTAGTCTTTTCATTAATCACAAACAAGTCAAAATTGTACCTTAACACATTATATCACTATGTCATACAATTCCAAGAACTCATCCTTCCAACTGATGTCTTAGTTAAGTTAGGGATTTTAAAAGATACCACAATGAATACTAATCTACAAGAGTCATTAGGTGTTCCACCTGTCCCAGAAGATCCATCGGTCCCAATCCAGAAGAAGATTTCTTCAATTTATTTCTTGAACACTGGGCATCCTCGTTAGTGGACAATAGCCTAGGAACAACCCTTAACACAAACTAACAATCATTTAAAACCTTTTAATTCAATCACAGGACTTAACAACTTCCTCTTAACAATTTCTTATTCCATACAAGTTAAATTTGACTTTATTTAAGTTTCAATCAATCTTATACTCAATGCGACATCTACCTCATCTCCAGTACATTCAACCTTATTCTTAGACCTTAATAAGGCAATAAAAGATCGACATGAACAACACTTAATATCCAATCCTATAGCTCTTACAACAATAGTTATCAAATGAGTCACTAGTATGAAATGACTCACACATTCAATTAGACTTCTCAGAAAGGTACTAGTGGCATGAGGCTTTTGGGTAATGGTTCCAATGACAGCCTCAAGTGCAACATTCACCCTTTCGATTTCAAATTTGAGAATTAGGTGACACCGAATCAGATGACATCGTTTTAGGTGGTAAGGTTTTGTCAAACTCCACTCTATAAGGAAAGATCGTCATGACATCGATATCAGATTTAATCTTGCCAATTCTTCTTTAATATCATATTCAACTAATATCAACATTCCTACGAGAATCAACCATTTTTTTGGGATCATAAATATCCACAATTTGGTTTAGATCTAGAATAGCTAGAATTCCTACGGGAATAGCTTCGATTTATTTTCTAGGGGAGTTAGGGTTTCTTATGACAATCTACGTCGTATAAATAGCTCGTATAAGTATTAAAATAATCATCAAACAATCATGTAATCAAATTACAATATATATATATATATATATATATATATATATATATATATATATATATATATATATATATATATATATATATATATATATATATATATATATATATATATATATATATATATATATATATATATATATATATATATATATATATATATATATATATATATATATATATATATATATATATATATATATATATATATATATATATATATATATATATATATATATATATATATATATATATATATATATATATATATATATATATAATCCAAGTTATATATATTAAAATTATACTTCTCAGTTTGGCCTTGTCGGTACCTCGGGAATTTCTTCGGCACCGTTATAGTTAAAAGATTTTTAGACATTTTGAGAAAAATGTTTATAGTTAAAAGATTTTGGAATGTTTTATTCAAAACCTTGGTTTTAAAAATCTTTCGTTCTGTATAACAAGAGCTCTGGTACCAAACTGTAACACCCCCAAATATACACAATTCAATACAGGCTAAGATTCGTTGGTGTTACGGGATAACACATTACTCACATCATAGACAACGCTTAAAAATCGCGTCGTTTAATAATAAAGCATTTCCATTCATAAATATCAAATTTACATAGGTCCCAAGTGTTAGTATTTCATACAATTTTACAAAACATTTGAATGGAAATTGTTATTTAAGTACGGGCCATAAATTCTTGTCGTCTTTCCGAGAATTACCTTCAAGTACCTTAGATAAAACATGTTAAAGGAAAAGGTCAGCGAAAACGCCGAGGAAATTCATAATTTTTAATGAAATCCATTAATATATCATCGGTATAAAATTATTACCAAAAATCATTTTGTACAATTCTTTGTCGTAGGCCATAAAATAAGCCAAAAACATTTTATAAAAATCGTTGTTGTAAATCATACTATAGGCTTTTGCCTTTAAAACCATTATACGAACCAATGTTGTAAAAACATCATACAATACGTTTTATAACGTTGTATAGAGTTAAATAAAAAATTTTATATGAATATGGTTATGTAAAACCAAAACACGAACATAATATCAATAATAAGACCCCGTATTGCTAGTCAGGCAATATATTGTAATTCAATGCGTATAGCAGTATTTTCGTTATTTGGATTATTATAAGCCGCATGACATTGTTACCCTACTACAACAAACAATGGGTAGCTAACCCGAAACTCAATTTGCCCATCTAAGTTAGCGTGTTGTCACAAAAATCACGCTATGGAAATCTTCTCATACATAAATTCGCTTACCAATCAATGTGGCACGACGGGGATCAACCATCAAGGCGCGAACTGGGGTGACCGTCCTCAAATAGTACTATTATATGCATAAGCGTCTACAAAATCCCGGTAGTTAACAATTCATGCTAATGGGAATTTTAGTGACATAACCTAACTTTAATAATCCATTTTATTTCATACATCGGGTCATATAATCATTCATCGGGTCATACAATCATTCGGGTCCAAATCAATAAACAAACAATCGGGACAACTGGTGTCCTATTTTTATCAAAACTAACATGTTATCTCCCTCGCGGGTTTATAAAACATTTCATAAAAGCATTTAAAAGAGTGCGAGGCTATGAACTCACGTTGATTGGGAAAGGCGGTTATCGACGATTTGGATGTACGGTACGTGCTTCAATCACGGAAACCTAGGCAAATAATACTTGTCTTAGACTCTTGTCCAATGACTTTATAAAAACAATAGCTATGTATACATATGATGATTTTATAAATATGATGATGATCAAGTGGGATTGTACATCTTTATTTACTCATTACAGTGTCAAGTGTTGGTAAATTTTTATACTAGTTTCTCTAGTTTAACTTCTTCACATGTTAAGGCCCAATAAGCCCATGATAAGCCCATTACATTTTATTAGTCCAATTACACTTTTAATATCAGCCCTATACTTACATGTTGGTCCCAAGTGGGTTAAGCTCAATAAGTAAGTTCATAAGTGTTTAGCCAACTTGTCGGGTTAATAGTCCAAATAAGGCTATTTTGGCCCGTTAATGTCCATAAGTTACAAAGCTCGGGTTTTTATTGGTTTTTACTTGTAATATATACTTATATATCAGTATATGAGTTATAAAAAGTTTACATTAGACAGGTCAGACCATCTAAGTTTTAATTGATGAAATCGTTAATTTTACGGTTTTAGCCGATAAGACGTAAAAATCATGTTTATAATTTTATAACTTATAAAACTTATCAAATTGCTATTTTTAATAAATGTCTCATTTATTTATTATTTTAAATACTTATATAAATGTTATATATAAGTTAGTTGGTTTTAAGTTTACATTTTATATATTATTTACTTGAGTGCTATTATAATACTATATTCTTTAATTTTCACAAATCTGATTTTTAGTTTCACTTTCACCATTGTTTTCATATATTGAGTTCTACAAGGAGATAGAAGCTAATTTTTGGACACCATAAACTAAATGATATGTGCTACAATTAACTTAGTTTTAGCTACTGCTCAATCCAACTCTAAATATCCCTAACAGTCCGTCCAAAACAGACTATTCAGATTGGTATTTCAATTTTGTTTTGATCATATCTCACTCATTATAATGATTCCATTGCATGGCCAACTCTCACATGTGTACAAGTCCTAATACTTACTTTATATTGATTCAACTATACCATTTTATCAATCTAACATAAAGTTATTTACTGTTTTTATACAGCCAACTATTTTAAGCATGATCTAACCATTTTTACATATAGTTTTCAATCTTTTTTACCATGTTTATCAACACATGATCCCCACACAATATTTTTATCATCATTCATCATCATATATATATACATAAATAAAGAAAATACAAGATTACATATTCAAAATAACAAAAAGGATAGGAAGAACAATCTCTATACCACCAAAGTGATGAAAAGATGGGATTGATGATGAACAAGGCTTGGTTTTGGGTACCCAATCTTATGCGATATCAACACCACTTCTAGGATCACCAAATATTTTAGACTTCTCCAAAAATCAGCCCTTGATCTCCATGGAAACTCCTTGCTAGTTGTTAAAATCACCTCCAATCAACAAGTCTTCAAAAGGACATCATCATATGTGTAAATAACATAAGATTTTATGGTTAAATCAAGATCAAATTGGGTGTTTTTGGGTGATATGGGACGGCAAGAATGAGTGAGAGAGATGAGAGAGTTGTGAGATTTGCATGAGTTGAATAAATGAAGTTGTTAGTTTGTGTTGAGTGGTTTTGTTGTGCATGTAGTTTGTGTAAGTAACTAGGACAAGTGTCCTAGCTTACTTAGTATGCTTTGACACATGAGGTGTGTTGTGTAGCTTATTTAGACACCACACGTATGGGGGTGGGCAAGTGTAAACTTGTCCCATCCCCATTAATTTACGGGTTCTCCTTGATTCTAGTTTCCTTGATTTGCGTGCCCTCAGGTTGTTTTACGAAAAACGTTTTTATAAATTATGAATCAACGACACAAAACGAATCTAATAAAAATTGTCTCATCAAAAACGGAGTTCAAAAACATAAATACGTAAACCTAGGGTTTCCGGTTTAGTCGTAAAGGACGGTAAATTATTCACGTAAGTCCTAATCTCTTCTCGTAAATTTGTGAGTTTATGAACCAACACAAATTTAAAATTCCATCATAATATTCACGGATAAATTTATTTCCTGAAATGTCGGACTATCACCAAAGACGGTGTATGTAAACGTCAGCACGTAACGTAGAGTCCTCCGGTTTAGACGTAGTCGATGCTACTTCAAGACGTAAACCCAAATTTCTTCCCAAAAATGAGTGAGTTCATATTTTAACATTAAAATAATGTTTTTAAATAATACTTGAGAATAAAATATCAACCATAAATTGACGGATTGTCAAAACACTAATTGAGGCTGCTAGAACTATGTTGGTTGATTCTCTTTTGCCAGATACCTTTTGGGCAGAAGCAATCAACACTGCATGTTATGTGTTAAATAGAGTCTTAGTGACCAAGCCTCAAAACAAAACACCTTATGAACTTTTGACTGGTGTTAAGCCTACCATAATTCATTTAAGACCTTTTGGGTGTCATGTGTCTATACTAAATACTCTTGATTATTTGGGAAAGTTTGATGGACAATATGATCCAGGATATCTTGTAGGATATTCATTGCAAAGTAAATCATATAGGGTTTATAATTTGGCATCTAAAAAGGTTGAATATAATGCCCATGTTAATTTCTTAGAAAATAAACCCAATGTCCCAGGAATAGGTTATGCTTGGATGTTTAATTTAGATTATCTAACTAACTCCATGGACTACTATTCTATGAAAAAGGATTGTCAAACTAACAATGCAGGTGAGGAGTCTAGTGCAACTAATGCAGGTAATCAAGAATAAGTTTCTTCATCAGATGATGATGTTCATATCTATGTGTCTAATATGCCTACTGCTACTCCCATGTCTGCCACTCCCAAGAAGCAAACCATGCATCAAAAGATGATCAAGCCTCCCAAGAGCTTCAGAGGCTTCAAGATCAAGAAAATAATTCTATATATGCTAATAAGCATTCAGGAGAAGAATCTTTTGAGTCATAACACTCTACAGTACATACTACACCTAGCGGTACTTCATCTGCAAGTACTGCTAAGTCAAAATTTGGTAAACCTGTTGATTCACTAGAAGAGATTTTACAAGGTATGGACGATGAAGACGTGTATGCTAGTCCAGCTGATGGAATCTTCTCCAAAGCTTCCTATGATGAGCAGGGTGCAATAACTGATTTCAAAAATTTGGAAACAGAAATTCCAATCAGTTCTATTCCCACTCATAAAGTAAACAACAACCATCCTACTACACATGTCATGGGAGATCCCAAGTCTGTTGTACAAACTAGAAGACAACTTCAAACCAATAATGAAACTCATGCACTTGTGAGTTATGTCAAACAACAGTAGAGAACTAATCATAAAGATACTCATCATTGTTTGTTTTCCTGTTTCTTATCACAAGTAGAGCCCAAAAACATTTCTCAGGCTCTTGATTAAGAAAGTTGGGTAGATGCCATGCAAGAAGAATTAACACAATTTGAGCTACAAAAAGTTTGGATTCTTGTGGATCTTCCCTCAGGGAAGAGAGTAATTGGTACTAGATGGGTTTTCAGGAACAAGAAGGATGAAAGAGGAGTTGTTGTGAGGAACAAGGCAAGACTTGTTGCTCAAGGCTATAGACAGGAAGAAGGGATAGACTATGATGAGGTTTTTGCACCAGTGGCAAGGATAGAAGCCATTAGGTTATTTTTGGCATTTCCATCATAAATGGGTTTTATAGTCTATCAAATGGATGTGACAAGTTCCTTTCTTTATGATACTATTTCAGAGGAGGTATATGTCTCACAACCTCCAGGTTTTGTAGATCCTAAATTCCCCAATAGAGTCTACAAGGTTATCAAAGCACTCTATGGTCTGCATCAAGCTCCAAGGGCCTGGTATGCAACATTATCCAATTTTCTGCTAGAGCATGGATATAGGAGAGGGACCATTAAAAAAAACTCTATTCATCAAGAAGAATTCTAAGGATATTATTCTAGTTCAAGTCTATGTTAATGACATCATTTTTGGTTCTACCAAGAAGTCATGGTGTGAAGAGTTTGAGGCTTTGATGAAAGGAAGATTTCAGATGAGTTCTATGGGAGAACTAACTTTCGTTTTGGGACTGCAAGTCAAACAAAGGAAAGATGGAATATTTATCAGCCAAGATAAGTATGTTGCTGAAATCTTGAAGAAATTTTCATGTATGGATACAAGAAGTACAAGCACACCTTTTGAAGCTAAGAAGTCTTTATCAAAAGATGAACATGGAGAAAATGTTGATATTCATCTATGAAGATCAATGATTGGTTCATTGATGTATCTTACTGCTTCAAGGCCAGATATTATGTTTGCTGTGTGTGCCTGTTCACAGTTCCAAGTCCATCCAAAGGTGTCACATCTACATGCCATGAAGAAGATTTTTAAGTATCTTAAAAGTCAACCCAATTTAGGATTATGGTATCCTAGAGATTCCACCTTTGAATTGGAAGCTTACTCAGACAGTGATTATGCTGCAGCTAATCATGATAGGAAATCCCCAATAGGAGGTTGTCAATTCCTAGGCAGAAGACTCATATCATGGCAGTGTAAGAAGCAAACCATTGTTGCTACTTCTACAACTGAAGCTGAATATGTAGCTACTGCTCATTGCTATGGACAAGTACATTGTATTCAGAATAAATTGTTAGAATATGGGTTTAACTTCATGAACACCAAGATTTACATTGATAATGAAAGTACTATATGCATTGTCAAGAATCCAGTATTTCACTCCAAGACCAAGCATATTGAAATAAGACATCACTTTATAAGAGATGCCTATGACAAGAAGCTTATTCAAGTCTTGAAGATTCATATAGACAACAATGTAGCTGATTTGTTGACCAAGGCATTTGATGCAAAGAGATTTGAATTCTTGGTGACACATATTGGTATGCTCAACCAATAGACTGCTGCATATGTTGAGGGGAGGTTGATAGAAAAAGATAAAAGAGGTAATTATGATAGTGGAATGCATGAACTGGTCAAAATTGTGAGGTACCGTTATAACTCCAAGTACCGCTAGCACATATTCAAGTACCGAGTATGTTCCATGTACCGCTACATGTCCGTTGTACCGTTAAGGGTCCCTTTTGTAAATTTGGCGGTTTCTTCGCGTTTGGGTTTGTTATTTACTTAGATACTTACTCCAATTACACAATTCATTCACCTAATCTTTTATTTTTATCTCTTAATTCTATAACATTCTCTCTAATTTTTCGATCATCAAAAATACTAATGATTTCTTTACAAGTGATCTCTAAGCATAATTTGGTTGCGAATCTTGCTATGAATGATGACTCTCTTGGATTCCATGAGATTCTTGGTTTCTTATCTTGAAGTCATCTTCGTTTTCCACTCACTGTAAGTCCCATTGTCTCTATTTCCATTGTTGAACAATTTTGGAACACTACTGTGTTAGGTACTCGGTTTGATCAACCTTGCATTAAGGCTAGGGTGAATCATAGAAATATATATGTAACTGAGGTACTGCTAAGGGCAAGTTTGAGATTAAATGATAAAAATGGGCTTAGTATGCTTAATAACACAGAGATTCATGATGGCCTTGCAGCCATGGGCTATGAGGGTGGTAGGGAAAGTTTTACTTTCTTTAAAGCTTTATTTTCACCTCAATGGAAATTGCTTTTTCATGCTATTATTCACTGTTTAAGCTCTAAAAGTACATCTTTTGATCAAATTCCTGCTGCATTGGCATCAGCTGGTATTTGTCTAGCAAATAACAGGGTTTTTAATTTTTCAAGATTAATTTTTGAAGGCATGACTTGGAATTTGAAAGGAACTAAAAAGTTTTTGATGTATCCTAGATTTATTCGAACTTTAGTTAGTGACCAAATACCTAACCTACCAGAGTTAACTGATACATGGGATGTTCCTACATTCACAAAGAGAACTTTCTCTTTCTTAACCAAACAAGGTAATGTCTTTACAGGGATAGTTACACCATTGTTTTCCCATATGTTAGCCCAACCTGCCTATCAAGAAGGTGAGGAACCTAGCAACGCTAGTGCTTCTCAGCAAACTCCTTCTCACCAGAGTTCCCATTCCCTAGAAGATTCACAATCTTCTTCTCACAATGTTGGTGCTCCACCAAACAATGATGAGATGATCCATACTACCTGCTGCTTCTATTGTTGCTAGTGGTTCACCACAAGCACAAGCACTAGAGGTGGTGGATGTTGCAAATTTCACTGCTTTGTGTACTAGTTTGTCCCAACAGGTACAGGTGTTGCAAAAAGCAAAACTTGTTCATGAAAAGAAAATTGCTGAATTGGAAGCTAGCCTAATCAAGTTGAGGAACAAAGTATCACCTTGGATGAGGCAACATAGATCTATTCAAAAGGCTGCACTCAAGAAGCAAAGATTCAGGAACCACAAGAAAAGGCAACTGAATGCAACCAAACAGGGGAGGAGTTATGAAGAACAACCACCTTCTTCTGATAATCAAACAAGGATCTCTGGAAATGACATCAATTTTGAGCTGGATGAAGATGTCATGGTGACTTATGAAGATGGAACTGGTTTACAGACTGGTGTGGATGAACCTATAAATATGGAGATTCAATAGGAAGAACCACAACCTACTCATGAGGAGCCACAAGTTGAAGAAATGATGGTAACTCAGCCAACACCAACACCTCAATCACCACTTCAAGTGAATTGGAGTACTTTCTATGACAAGTTGGAGGAAATTACTATTCAATTTCCGGTATATTCAACTCCACCACCACAAAGACCAAATATGGTTTCAAAGGAAATAGTCTTTGCAAGTACTGTCCAGATCAAGCATGAGCAATGGATCAGACAAGACTGAAGAGGTGCAAGTTGAAATGATAGCTTCAATGGAAGAAAGGGTATCTGGAGATTCACAAGTGATTGAAGAAAAAAGTGTGTCTAATACTGGTGAAGTCAACATTGTTGAAGATCCAAGTACTGCTAAGCCAAATAAGCCGACTGCAAGTACTGCTGACATTGTTGAAGACCCAAGTACTGCTAAGCCAACTAAGCCGATTGCAAGTACCGCTGGTGATCATCCTTCACTAGAAAGTCAAAATCCTTTTGGGGAGGATGATACTTTAGCCCAATTACTGCTTGAGTTAAGCAAGAAGAATTCAGCTGAGAAAACAAAACAAGCAGAGGCAGAGAAGAAGACATAACAAGAAGTTCTTGCCAAAAAGGATCAAACTAGAGGTAAGAAAGTTCAAGCGCCAAACCCCACTAAAGTTATAGTTATTCAACAGCAAGCTGATGAGGAAAGACCTTCCAAGCTGAAAAAGAAGCTACCTAAGATTAATCCAAAGTATAAGGGGAAGAAGCAAATACTATCAAAATCTGAAAATGAAAGTGATTCAGATGAAGATATAAGCAAAGTCATGTACAGATTTAATCAATTGGACCATGATGAGGAATATGCTCTTAGAATGCAAGCTCAGATTCATGAAGAAGACTTACAAGAAGAACTTGAAGTTAAGCAACATTTTCTAGAAGCTAAGAGAATACAACAAGAATGGAACATACAAGAGTATGATAGGATTCAAGTTGAATTACATGCAAGTGAGCTTCTTGCATACTCACTGATAGCTAAAGAGAGAGACGCTTATGATGAAGAAGAGAAATCAAAGTTGATTGATGATCTGGTAAGGGAGCAACAAAGGTTCTTTGCTGAAAAGAGAAGAAGAGAAAAGATTAAGCCTCCAAGTACTATGCAAATTAGGAATCAAATGATGAACTTTCTCAAGAAAGTTTAGGGTTTCACTCATATTCAGCTGGCCAAGAAATTCTTTGAAGAAATTAGGACTTTGTATGAGCAAAATAAGAGAACTGAATTGAATTTTGTTGAGATTAGATCTGAAGCAGATAGAATGGCTGTTGAAAGACATAGAAGACGTCTGCAACAACAAAGACAATTTGGAAGCACTCCTAGAATTGAGCCAAGTACTGCTGAACCTACAAATACATCTCCACCTATCAACACCACTTATGTGAGGAAGAAAATAAAGGAGAAGGTAAGTTCAAGGGAGGAAGAGACTGCTCAAAGAATGAATGAAGGAGATGAAGCTCAAGATATTGCTCAGACTGAAAATGTACAAGCAGTACATACACAGTCAACCGTACATACTGATGAGAAGGTTCATACAAACTTTGAAGAGGGTTCAACAGAACTTGAGGGAACCTCCAAGGGTGTTAAAAGAAAAAGATCAACAAAGACAAAGAAGAATCCAAGAGGGCTAAGTCAACAACAGAAGATAGTGATGATGATGAGAGCTTGAAGAAGTACTTGAAGATAGTAAAATTTGAAGATCAATGTATTGATACGGAGATTTTTGGAAAGAGATCATTTATTACTAGATGGATATATCAAGGACTTGAAGCTCATGGAATTCAAAGAACTGATGGCACAACAAGGATATTCAGATTTTGGAGGATATTCTTCAAATTGTTGATAGACAAGATATTCATGATCTTTTCAGGTTAGTTCAAGAAGCCAGTACAGGTAAAACTGAAGTATCACTATTATATAGGGAATTTCTCTTTATGTATGTACCACACAACTGTGATCATGAAATGTTGAAGGTATTAGAGAGTCAGGTTCCTAGTTACTGGAGATATTATAGGTCATGTGGATTACATATTTTAGATATAGATGATGTTACATACTATATGTTGCAAGAGAAGACTTAACCATTCAAAAGATTGTTGGAAATAATGTTGGAACAACAATTGGAAGTTACAGAAGTATCTGTTGATTCTTTGGAGTTGATCAGAATGGTTAAACAACAAATCAAGGATTTGAAAGATAAGGAAGAAGCTCAGAAAGAGCCTTAAGTGTTTGACTTTCAGTCACACTTCACAAATGGTTCTCAATTCACCATGTCTAACACACATAAGAACTGGCTAGTCCATAAGCAAACGGTTTGTGGTAAAGACTCCTCAAATCCGTTGAAAGTTGGTAGTTTTCTAAAAACAATATGGTTCTGACTCACCTTGTTTCGAGACAAAGAGTTGGCTAGTCCTAGACAAACGGTACTAGGTAAAGACTTCATCAAATCCGTTGATGGTTGAAAATTTACAAAAAATTGTAGGGTTATTAGTACACCTTATTCTTCATGAATAAAGTATTGGCTATTCCAGAGTGTACGGCTAACTGGTAAAGAATATATCAAATCCGTTGATAGCTGGTGATTTGATAAAAATCATGAAGCCAATACAGATTGGTTTTTGTTGTTAACTGCTTTATTTAAGGTATGAAGATTGCAAGCAACGAATTATTCAAGAAGAAAATACTTAGAAAGTTTTGTCTTATCAAATCAAAACTGAAGTTCATGATTCAAAGTTCATAAATTTAACTCAAGAAGACAATTACTGATGCTGCGGAGATAAATGAATGTCTACAAGACACAAGAAGATCATAGTTTGAAGACAAAGATGATATTCATGCTGTTTGAAGGTTATCTTATCAGAAGAAGATCTATATTGAAGTGTTTGGCAACATTCAGTTGGATAAAATACAAATTACCAAGTTCAATCCAAGGATGAAGGAAAGACTGAAGATATGTATTCTAAATACATCCAGTACAAGAGAAACAAGAAGACAACAAGTTATCATTCTTGTTTAGGGGAGGATTGTTGGGAAATATTTGTTAAGTGTCAAGTACCGTCAGTGTAATTTAAGTACTGTTAGTATTATGCAAGTACCGTTAGTGTTAACGCGGTACATAGTAAGTACTGCTACTTATAAAGTAAGTACTTCTATATTGATTAGGACGAATATATCTTTGTATAAGATATGTGATAGTTATAGGTAGAGTATATCTTATGTGATATACTTAAATAGTTAGAATATTGATAATATATCATCTGTGATATAGTTATCTTTATAGAATATTCTAAGGTTTCTAGGGTTCCTTACTCTATAAAAGGAACATAGGTACAATATCATTCATGTACCTCATTCAAGTCGATTAATAATAGAATCAAATAGTTAAAAGTAATTCTGTTCTTCTGTGCTTTGTAAGTTAGATTCCACATAACTTATTTAGTTTGAGTAAGAGTTCTCAAAGTGTTTTAGTTTTATTATAAACTACTATACTAGTTCTTAACAGAATATAGATCCAATCAAAGGGATCAACATGTTTGATGATGACACTGGAAGGATTTCTATTCGTCACTGTAAATACTAATAAGTATTACTCTGAATGTTCTGGCAAGATCATAAAGATATTGCGTAGAGACCTGGAACGAGTTTAAATCGAAACAGAATCAAACCACTATTGCTTTCCAGTTAGAATATGTTTAATTCAAGTGAATCTTACATATTACCTCTTGTAGTGCTGTTTGATGTTAACACTTGAAGGATTTCCATTCATCACTGTGAATACTAGAGAGTATCACTCTGAATGTTCTAGCAATACCACAAGGATAGAGCGTAGGACTCTGTGAATTATCGCTTGTGTTCTAATGATGAACAACAATTAATATATGGAATAAGTGTCCTAATGAGAATTTTGATGAATCTTGTTGGCTCTAGACTCTATAAGTGCACGTGTATTTGGTGATCGAAGGCTGGAGCAGACTGCCACCTTTTCAATATCTACTATCTCGGAGTGAGAAAGTTGATATGAACGAGTTGAACTCCGTGACAATATTTAACACCCCCAAATTACAATGCGCAGCGGAAATACTCATTTGGTGCTAAACACAAACATCGTTATACAAGACACTTTGAACAATCTTAAAATAATACATTTGAAATATAAAAGGATATAATTAACCATTGTCTAAAATCGTCAATCCCAAGTAAAACTATTTTAGAAATATCAGAGTAACATTTAGGTCCCCCAAAGATTTTATCCAATCAATAAACAATTTACCAAAGTACATGACCGTACATTTTTATTTTTATGACCAAAAGGGAAAGAAATCTGTATTAGACCAATCACCACAAAAGCAACCCGCAATCCTTCTCTAGCAAGCTCCGCAATTCATCAACTTCAATCACCTGAAATACATGCTTAAAATCATCAACACAATGGTTGAGCGAGTCTATAAGTTTTCCAAATAATCATTTGAACACAAGAGAAAAATCAATCAAGATCATTTAATAGAATTTTTGTACATACAATCTATTAATCAGGCATTCTATTATATAGCAATAGCTATAGAATTGTATTAAGCTCATGACACCGACCCCTTAACATAGTCACCCACGCCTAAAGCCGACATGACTAGATGAATTCCAGTGCCCCTACTAGGGTATCAATTGCAAGTATACCACATTCTCATTCTCGTAAAATTATCCTTCCCAGAGGTTACTCAGCGTAAAGCCCTGGTCTCGGATAGGGTCGTCAACCCAATAGTCCTATTATTAGAATAAGCGGCTATTCCTAACTCACAACATCAAGTCAGAAGATAGTTAAGGACTCATGAATTTAGGGACTTTTGCAATTTAGGTACTTATACAATTCAAGGCAACATAGGGCAACATTCGGGTCCAAACAATCAGTAATGACTTGTGTTCATTTTACTTTCAAATAGCATGTATCCCCCTCGCGGGTTTTAAATAATTCAAAACAATTACAAAAGCGAGGCTATAGACTCACCTTGAGTAATAGCAGTAGCAAGATGATCTTCGACGATTGTTAATGCTCGATAAATACAAAAACCGCAACCTATCAATTAAGGCGCGTTCATTAATAACAAACTCGAGTAAAATCCATACTTAATATCATCAAACTCAAAATAATAAAATCACAACCAACCCAAAATGAAAACAATACAAGTGACCTCCTTCTATATGTTTATTCTATTAGTTAATTCTTTCGAATAAAATCTGCCGGTACATACCAAATGTACGAGCTCATTTACCCCACTTAAACACGTCAAATACTTATGATACTAATCAAAGATATCACTTACTATATATAGAAAGACTGTTAAAATCCCATCAAAAGATTTTACTTTTAAAGTTCCCTGCCCGACACATCTTTGAACTACAAAAACCGGGCAGTTTTACGTCACCGACTCATACAACCATTTTAACCATTCTAAACAATCTCGTTTACAAATACGACACTCAAGTTTGAAAATAGACTCACAACCCTTAGTTTAGAACCAAACATCAGACCTTGACCATTTTCACAACTCATTCTATATTCCCCGAGATTCGATCCAAATATCGACAACAACTTCGGATTGTGTCGATACTCGTCTCCCCGTACACGAATAATCAAATCATCATAACTTCTCGCTCGTTTGGAGCTAGAAGCTCTACCTTATATCAAATCCAAGATAAAAGAATTCTCTACAACCCTATCTAATTAGTTTATTCATTTTCAAACAGTAAGGTACCCAAAATTAGCCTTAAACCTACTGATGTAAAATACCTTTTAAAATCTCCCACCAAATCATATTTTTGATCAATTCCAACTATTTTTCTCTTCATCTTACACACCTAATATCATCCTAAAGAATTAATCTAACCCATAACACCCTTGAATAACCATTCAAAAATTTACCCACTCAAAAATCCAAACATGCAATACATAAAATATGTATATAATAATACTCACAACAACTATATAACAAGAAAATAGATCAAACCACCTTGGATCATCATCAAAATTTGAAAGTTGTTGCATGTTGTAAATTCTTACATCAAAGTGATCCTTGTTGAATTTGAAACATGGGATATCAATTAGTTTTCATTGATTCAAAGTAAATTTTGAAAAATCAAAGGGTTTAGGGTGGTGTAGGGTGACGGTAAAGGGAGGGAGGAGAGAGGGGTGGGTTTGATTTTGTTTTCACACATATTCTATGTGTTTTTGTTAGTGGAAATTATATATATAGTGGGGTTGGAGGGTTATTTTTGTCAATTTGTGACAGTTTTGGTCCAAAATGCAATCAAATAGTTTAAAAGGTAGAAAATGTAAATTGTTAATTTTGAAATATTTACAAGGCTCGGGTTTCGTAAAAATACTTTTCAAAAGTTAAAACGCACTCAAAATATGATAATAGTATGATCCCGGTACGACTTAATACGCAATTAAAATAAAAACGGCAAAATAAAAACATCAGGAAAACAAATAATAAAACATAACAATCTCGGGCATCCGTCGATATCGTAGTCACTAATAATCCTCGCTATTAGTAAAAAGATAAAAATAAGTCCTCCAACGTCGGTTTTAAATAAAACCATCAACCGTCATATCATTCAAACTCATCAAAAATTTCAAAAATTACTCATAAAATAGTATTAAATAATATTAAATAATGACCACGGGTTCGGGTTGTCACATCCTACCCTCCTAAAAGAGAGCGACGTCCCGACGCTTGGCCCTTCTTATATTCACATTCCATACTTTCTAGAACAAAAGATAGCTCTTTTCTTTAAAGAAATCCTCATGCTTCCTTCACGAATTCAGATTCCACACCTAGGATTCTCGTATTCCTCACTATATAATTCTTATTATGCTTCAATCTCTTAAGAACTCTTCACAGTTCTCTTTATGAAAAGCAACTTATCTTCAAGTTGAATTCTTTCCTTGTTGTTCTCAAAACAAATTTCACCCATCATAACGACACCTTAAGCATAACCACGTTTCCCAATTTCAAACTCCATCGATTTCTTCGAATGCCAACATAAATCTTTTTGTGACAATCCGTCAATTTATGGTCGATATTTTATTCTCAAGTATTATTTAAAACCATTATTTAAATGTTGTATTATGAACTCACTTATTTTTGGGAAGAAATTTAGGTTTACATCTTAAATAGCATCGACTACGTCTAAATCGGAGGACTCTACGTTATGTGCTTACGTTTACATACACCATTTTTGTGACAGTCCGACATTTCAGAAAATAAATTTATTCTTGAATATTATTTTGGGAATTTTAATTTGTGTTGGTTCATAAACTCACAAATTTACGAGAAGAAATTAGGACTTCGTGCATAATTTAGCGTCTCTTACGATTAAACCGGAAACCCTAGGTTTACGTATTTAAGTTTTTGAACACCATTTTTGATGAGACAATATTTATTAGATTCATTTTGTGTCGTTGATTCATAATTTATAAAAACGTTTTTCGTAAAACGACCTGAGGGCACACAAATCGAGGAAACTAGAATCGAGGAGTACTCGTAAATTAGTAGGGATGAGACAAGTTAACACTTCCCTCACCCCCACTAAGGGGTGGCCAAGCTTAACCAACACATATATGATGTGTCAACTTAACATGAAAACTAAGGACACATGTCCTTAGTTTCCACTCAAAACCACCAACAAAAAAAAATAACTAACACACAAACCATTTACTCACTTCATACATGCAAACAACTCCACAAATCTCTCTCAACTCTCCCCCATTGCCGTCCCATTCACCACTAAAAAACACCACCATTTGATCAAATTTCAACCATGAATCTTATGTTTAACTTACACAAGATGAAAACCTCTTGAAGACTTGTTGATTTGAGGTGATCCTAACATCTACAAAGAAGTTTTCCTTGGAGTCTAGGGCTGATTTTTCTCAAGGTGTTGATATATTTGGTGATCTTGAAGGTGGGCTTGATATTCCATAAGATTGGTTTTCAAAAACCAAGTCTTGTTCTCAACCTTTTCATCACTTTGGTGGTATAGAGATTGTTTCTTCTTATCATCTTGTTATTTTTGTAAAGGTAATCATGTATTTTATTTATAAATGTATATGTATATGATGATGAATGATGATCAAAATATTATGTGGGGATTTTGTGTTAAAAGATTTGGTTAAAAAGACTAAAATCTACATGTAAAGATGTTAAAATCTTGATTAAATTTATAGACTGTATAAAACAGTAAGTAACCATATGAACACTTGGTAAAAAGGCTTGGATTATTAAATATACAGTTATATATATGATTTTTACATATGTGGTGAGTTGGCCACTCAATGGAATCAATAAAATGAGCAAGATATGATCAAAATACTATTAAGGTTCAAATATGTATAGTCTGTTTTGGACGAATTATTAAGGATACTTAGAGGATGATTGAGCAGTAACTAAAACAGAGTTATTTGTAGCACATATTATGTAGTTTGTGCTGCCCAAATTTGAGCTTCTATCTCTTTGTAGAACTCAAGATATGACAAAAATGGTGAAAGTGACTTTGATAATCAGATTTGTAAATAAAAGTATATAATATAAAATGAGCACTCAAGTAATATTATTATAAAATAAATACATAAAACCCACTAACTAATAATAAGTAATATAAAATGATATATATACTATGATAAATAAACTTGTCATTTTATAAAATTCCAAACTCAAATATTTTCTAAAGTTATAAAACTATATATAAGTTTTAGGTCTTTTCGGCTAAAACCGAAAGATTAACGTTTTCGCCAAATAAAACATAGACGGTCGGACCCGTATAATGTAACATTTTTATAACTCATATACTGATTTGTAAACATATTTGACAAGTAAAAACCGATAAACCCGAGCTCTATAACTTATGGATCTTAATGGGCCAAAGTAGCCTTATTGGACTATTAGCCCAACTAGTTTGGCTTAAATGGACTTACTCATGGGCTTAACCCACTTGGGCTCAACATATGAGTATAGGCCTGATATTAAAAGTATAAATGGACTAATATAATGTATTGGGTCTTTAATGGGCTTATTGGGCCTTAATATATAAATAAGTTGAAACTAGTGCAACTAGTCTAAAAATTTGACTAACATTATTTTTATAAATTCATTGGACAAGAGTCTAACCATTATTTTTATAAATTCATTGGACAAGAGTCTAAGACCGAGTATATACATAACCATACTTATGATATCATCATATATACATAACCATTATTTTTATAAATTCATTGGACAAGAGTCTAAGACCGAGTATTATTTGTCTAGGTTTCCGTTATTGAAGCACGTACCGTACATCCAAATCGCCGATAACCCGCCTTTCCCAATCAACGTGAGTTCATAGCCTCGCACTCTTTTAAATGTTTTATGAAAAAAACGCTCCAGTTTTCCATTCTCATATGCCTAGAGAACGCTTGGCCTTTTCTTATCTTCTTACTGGCTAGGGGTATTCGACGTTTAATGTTTTATAAACCCGCGAGGGAGATAACATGTTAGTTTTAATAAAAATAGGACACTAGTTTTCCCGATGGTATGCATATTGATATGGACCCGAATGATTATATGACCCGATGAATGAAATGAGATGGATTATTATTAGTTAAGTTATGTCACAAAAAGTCTCATTAGAATGAATTTTGAACTACCGGGATTTGGTAGACGCTTATGCATATAATAGTACTATTTGGGGAAAATCTCCCCAGTACGCGCTGTGACGGTTGATCCCCGTCGTGCCAGCTTGAGTGGTAAGCGAATTTATGTATGAGAAGATTTATATAAGCGTAATTATTGTGATGACACGCTGTTTTAGATGGGCAAAGTAATTACTGGTTAGCTACCCGTTGTTTGTCATAGTAAGGTAGCAATGTCATGCGGCTTATAATAATCCAATAATGAAAATACTGATATACGCATTGAATTACAATATATTGCCTGACTAGCAATACGGAGTCTTATTACTGATATTATGTTCGTGTTTTGGTTTTTCATAACCATTTTCATATAACGGTATTTATTTAATGTAACAATCGAGAATTTTAAATTACTTGATTAACATGAAACGCGTTGTGTACGGGTTAGACTTGTGTGTCTATTGAAAGCCCCGATTGTTTCCGCGTAAAACGTGTACAAATCAAAAATTTATATTGAGTGATCACTGTTTTCAAGGAACCACTTTCTTAGTAAATTCTATTATTTATACATATTATGTTAAATTCAGATTTGCGACCTCAAATGCGCCTCTTGACAATGGAGAAAATTTATGCCAATAAAATAAATCTAGTTCATATGGAACGTTTACTTTTAACATGAACTATTTGAATTTTATCTTAAGTGTGAACGTAATTAAATTAATTAAGATCGGAAACTTATTCCGTGTATGCCGGATATCACCTCGTCAACAATCTGACACTAGACAATTAATGCCAATTTATTTTAGTAGCGACTTAATAATAAATTATTTTGGTATTTTCTAATTTATATAGTGTCATGTAAACTATTTCATAGAGCCGTGAATAAAACATGTAACTATATAAAAATATATGTAAAATACCCAATACCCCAAGTAGATAAACCTAGCACAAGTGGCTCCATCCTTTTGTTTATGAGCTCATATTTTATAGAAGCCATCACCCTCCCCTTGTCATTCAAAAATATGTACTTCAACCAACTCATAATGGTAGTCAATTTAGAGGACACAAACCCTTTCTTTTCCTGCTACAAACCTGGCACCCCACGTTCTTTCTTGCAAAATGGCTTTCCCCATGGTACTTCTTAGTTATCAAACCCATTACAAGCCAACAAAGTCCATTACATCCTAACCAAAGTATAAACTACATAGTTACATACCTCTTTACCCTATAAATAGAATCATAAACTCCTCTTTTGTTTCACACAGTTCTCTTTTTTGAATAACAAAGACTCCACAAAACTTCACTCAATCCCTCATTATAAACTAACCACACGTATAAAGCCTAAGGCTTGAAAATTGTTCAAGGGTTGATGTATTCGTGCACTTCCAAGACATAGCCTAACCAAAGCCTTGATGTTTTTTTTTTCCTCCCATCAGTGGCGTGCAAGTTAGGGGATCGAGTTAAAGGAAAAAAAAGTGGGTTAGATAGTGAAGTCGGGATTAAGAGCTAATATTGGTTTAAGGTTTGATTCGGGTGTAGATTATATACACGAGGGTCGTGTCGTATTTGTTATTGGTTTAAACACGCATCAAGGGTAAAACCCCTCGTCTCTTCTATTTTGGTCTACTCCTTTTAGCATATGAATTCATCTAGTTTGTGCTTGAGGTCTAAATTAAAACAGAAAACAAGTTGTAAAATATCGAATCCTAACCGAGAGCTAGAAAACGTTTGGCTAAAAATTGTTGTCATATGTATGAATTATGGGTCGTGGGACAATCGAGCTAGTCACACGAGGGTGCGTGTGACTAGCTTCATGCCGACCCAAGACTTTAGAAACCATAGCTATGAAACGAGTAAAGAATGTGGTTTACCCATGTCTGTGTTAAAACAAGTAAACGGCACATTAGAACACTTAGTAAAATGACCCAAGCAGCCACCTTTGGTCGCGAAGATAGAACCATTGATACCACCATATTGCGAGCCTCGAGTTTCATGACGAAGCCACTAGTACCAAGTTTTATATGCAAAACGAATGACTCAAAATGGTCGAGTATTGAAATCGAAACAACCATTTGAAAACACCCCTGCTAGCTGAGCAAATTGTGAAAACAGTAAACATATATTTTGATGATTATATAACAGTAGCGAACGAACCTTTTTACGACCCATTTTTGACCCTCGAAACAACCTTGCCCCGAGACAGTCACATGACGGAAGTTGTAGACGGCCATGCCGTCTACACGAGCATACTTTCGGTTCGACCCAAAAGTCTTTATCGAAAACCGTAAACGAGATCGAAACCGACCCATTAAACTTTTTTTTCTTTTAAAATGATTTCACGGCCCTTACTACGAACATGAGTTTAACCCATCAAACGACTTTGGTTTATAAAACTTATAACACGGGTTATAGACGACCCGACCGATTATCTAAGGGTACTTTTAGTTTACACCGCGAGCCATTAACGAACCCACTATTCTTTTCTAAAATTCAAGCAAAACCAATGTATCGAGAAATAAAACAGAAAAAGAACGTGATTTAAAACATTACCACTTTTCAAATTATATAGTTAGTGTTTCATGTTCCCTGACATGGGACATGTCACTTTTACTTTGTTATTTTTTTAAAATTAAATTAATAATTAATATATTTATTAACTTAATTTTATTTTATTATTATTTTTTTATATTTTAATAAAAATCATTTTAGGATATTTGACCCATTAAACGACCCAACTAAATAAGCTGTCCCGATAACGAAATGTTCAAGTTTGATAAATATATCCCGATTAAATGACTACACTTTTATTTAAACGTTAAACTTTTGGAGGCGTTAAAATATAAAGTTATTTAAATAAACTCAAGCACATACTAGGGACAAGCATGAATGCATTCATTTATCTGCTACGCATTTAGTGATGCATATTTTATTTAATCTAGGTTTCAGATTGTTTTGAGCTATCGCTTCTCCGTACCTACATTTGTACCATTATATCTTTGCTATTGCTTTGAGGTGAGTTTCATAGCCCCACTTTTAATTGTTTTAACTATTTTGGGGTGAGAACATTGCTTGTTTTTAACGGATGAACATAAGTGCCTTAAACTGATACGTTTGCCTACATGATGTCTAAGTAGCGATATCCCTAGATGCTTTAGCCCACTATCGTGAACCGTTAATTACTTTGTGTAAGCGCGAATGTTATGGATAGATCTATTGGGACTGACACCCCTATCTAATGTTGGTTGTGTGACCAAATTAGATACACTTACATTTGAGTCGTTACGAATGCTTTGGGATAGGCATTTGCTCGGGCTCTCATTATATCTTGTTGGTTGGTTAACGCTTCGGTGTCACGAGCTTAGGCGTAGGAATACAAACGTATACTATTTTGATTATAACCTTGTTTGGTTATATGTCGGTTGCTTGATTAAATCTTATGGTTCATCACACTTACTTAAACTTAAACCTATGAACTCACCAACCTTTGTGTTGACACTTTAGCAATGTTTTTCTCAGGTATCAAGACGGAGGAGTGACGTGGTTATGCATGGGAGATTTTTAAATGAAAATGGTCGTGACTAGTGTATGGATATTTGGATCAATGTTAAAGTCTTTTGAAATAATGTTTTATTATGATCCTATGTAATTCGCTTCCGAACAAGTTTTATGCTTTTAATTAAATTAAAATGGCTTTTAAATAGTCGTTCTTTGTATCTATGTCTTGTGATAGTCATGACCGTCGCACCCCATTGCGTTGCCTTACTCTGATAAATTGGGGGTGTGACAGATTGGTATCAGAGATGTAGTTATAGAGAACTAGGTTATTTTACAAAATAATTTTTATAAACGTGAGTCAAAATTTAATTTTGGGAAAAATAATTCTAGACTATAACTAACTCAAAAATCTCCAAGAACCACTTCACTCCGCGTCTTCGATAAAAGTAAGTTGTGACTTGAATTATTCCATGTGATTTGCCATGTTAGTTTAAAACTTGATTGCTACGTGTTATTAGAATTAAGTATATTCTGCCTTGTTTGAATGATCCTTATGTAAGATATACTTATAGTAATGTGTACTAAGACGATTTTTTCTGATATTTTGAAGTAAAAGACTTAACATTCTTGTTTGGATTGTTGTGCTACTAAAATGGTGTGTACCATGTTTAATCGAACTAAGATGGTTTGTAATCGAACTAAGATGATTTGTGCCATGTTTATTTAGAGTAAAACATACACATAGTTATGCTATTACGTATTTTGTTAAAAACAGTCCACTGGACCTACTATGAAATATTTAAACACTTGTGTGTTTCTATGTTACCCTATATCGATATACGCCGAAATAAAAATATACGCCAAAACAGTACTTGGGCGCGATGAGATTTAGTAATGGTTGATGATAAGTAGTGAGTAAACCCAAAATCCAAGACATATCATCAAAAATGTTAAGGGGTATAACGATACTTAGAAAGGTCTCAAGGCTGTTCTTGTTTGATTGGGTTGCGAGACTAAGTTAAGTGCCAGTCGTTATACGACTTAGGGTTATTGATGAGTTTTCTTGTGGATGGGTGAAACTCATGAATTTACATCTTGCGTGATTAGTTGAACGTTAGGGTATAACATAATTGATGAGTTTTGTGTAGGTTTAATCAATGTTAGATTGTCTGAGTAATATCTAAAGACGAGTAAATTCACCAAAGACGTTAAGAAGTTTAACGACTAATACTTGACTAGACCTCAAGGCTGTTCTTGTTTGATTGGGTTGCGAGGCTTAGTCAAGTGCCAGTTGTAACGCAGCTTAAGATTTTAGTGAATTTCCTCGGGGATAGATAAGACTTACATGATCTAACAAGGTGATTACCTCATTGACGTCTGACTAAAACGGTATTATTAGTACCACTAGTTGTATGGTGTGCGAACAATAAAATAATTAAAGTCGCCGTCTCTATTTTTATACGACATACGATGATACACACTCTATACAAAGTATTACTCCTGTAATACTCCACAAAGTATTATATCATAACGAACAAACATAAATTAGTATTACAAAAGTATAAAAACTATCTGGAAATATGGCAACGCGTAAGTCGAATGCACGTCAAGGAGAAATTTATGTTGGAGAAATTGTACAAAGACGGATCAAAAAGTTCTAGTTCATTGGTTTGCAACTAAGTTGCCAATATAAATTCACAAAGTATGATATAACAACTAATATTAAAGGGAAGAATTCAGTTATATGAGGATTATGCCATATTTTAAATTAAAGAGATTATCACATGTCGCAAAGCTTGAGAACCCTAGACGTGAATTGTGTCACTCCTAAGAAATCCTAATAGCGCGTGTTGAACATAAAAGTATACAAAACGATTATGAACAAACGACAAATAAAAACAAAATGAACAAATTTTGTGATGAAAATTCTTGTGATGGAATTAACTAATTGATTGGATTAAACAAATTGAACAATTTTGGGATAAAAATAAATTGACCAAAGTGTCTGAGATGTAAATAAACATGATCAAAGCTCTGGAAAATTCTGTTATAGAATTAAGTGACTGATGTGGAATATTAAATAATTTATTTTTAGGAAGATCAAGTTGTTGTCCCTTTTATATGAATGATATAAGACGAATTATTAAGAAAGAAAGGTAGAAATGAGAAGAATTCTAGAGAGAGAAAGTAGTGAGAGAAAGTAGAGAGAAAAATGGTTGGTGAAACTTGTGGAATATTAGATTAGAGAGAAAATGAAATGACCAACCAACCTCTCCTTACATGCAAGGAGAGGTTTATATAGCCTTGCTTACATGTAGCTTAATGGGCTATATGATCATGGGCCGGGCTTTCCTTTTGGGCTTTGGTTACTTATTAATGAACCTTAGCTTAAAGTTAAGCCCGTAATTACACGACTAATATACTACCTATTACAACGTTCTAAAATACGATACATAATAAACATATGACCGAGCATTCTTGTTTGGCTCAATATTTTGAGGCTAACAATCTCCCCCAATGAGAGGTCATAAACCTTGGTCATTTAGGAAATTTGTAGAGATTACTAATCTCGCCATAAATGAGTCTTGAACGTGTAATCGTAGTCTTGTTCCTTCATGCTGTGATCTTTGAGCCTTTGTCGTTGTCTTTCGACTTTGTCTTTAAATTTGAGATCTTCAAATCATCCTTGACTTGTCTTTGCCATCTTGCGATCTTGTGTCTTCATCCACATGCTTCTCACTATTAATTGTTGAATATGTCTTTAGGCATGAGCATGTGGTTTCTGAATCATTGACTTTGCTGAGTACACCGTGACGCCACCTTCTCGAGACAAAACATAGACACGGACTGAATGGCTTTGACATTCGTCCTAAATCGGTAGCGTTTTACCTCCGGTCGGTGAAGACCGTTATACGATATTAAATATCGTACCTGTGATCAGGTAGATTCAATTAAGAATCTCCTTGACAGGGTTTCGCGGCTGTACTAGCCGTTCTCTTTACTCGACCGTCTCAAAGCAAGACTGCGAACATAAAGAGTGAATCAATTGGATAAATATCCGCTTGATTAAAGTCGTCAATTCAAATTCCTGGAACAAGTTTGATTCTTAACGAATCTTACCATTGTTGCTTTCCAGTTGACACAAGTTTGATTCATAAGAATCTCACAAGTCACCTACCGTAGCGCTGTTTGAGGTTGACGCTAGAAGGATTTCCATTCGTCACTGTGAATATTAATGAATATCACTCTGAATGTTCTGGCAAGACCATAAAGATATTGCGTAGAAACCTGAAACGAGTTTGAATCAATACAGAATCAAACCACTGTTGCTTTTCAGTTTTGCACATGTTCAATTCATAAAGAATCTTGCATATGACCTACCGCAGTGCTGTTTGATGTTAACACTGGAAGGATTTCCACTCATCATTGTGAATACTAAGTAGTATCACTCTGAGTGTTCTAGCAATATCACAAGGATATAGCGTAGGACTCTCTTGATCTTCATCCGTGTGTCCTAACGAGATTTGATTGATCTCTTGGCTCTAGACTCTATTTGTGCACTTTTAGTGGTCAGAGGCTGGAGCAGATGCCACCTATTCAATATCAACTATCTCGGAGTGAGAAAGTCAATAGAAGTCATGTTGTTCTCCGTGACAATAAAACAAACTTCTTTTTAGAGAAGCCTGAGTAGCTAGGAAAGGGTTGTGCTTCACATCACTGGGTCCATGATGAGTTTGTCTTCATGATGAGTTGACCCGGTTTCTGCCTAAGTTGTATGGAGGGCTTCTTTCTTTACACCCTTTATCCTTACATTTCTTTTTCATTCTTCAACCCCTTCAATGCTTACCAAGACATCATTACTAGCACCTTGTTGTGATTGTTCCAGTGCTAGCATCAGTACTTAGTCGGCATTCAGCTACGTTCACATTCTACTCCATCTTTCCTAAGGACTTCTAATAATCTATTGGATTGTCCCTGGGAAGATCCCTCCGGTTCTGGATGGATCATAGGACTTAAACCTAACCACCCTTTTGACACCAATAACATCGTGAATTAAAGATGTTGTGGGTATTTGATCGTAACCATGAAAACCACTTTAAATTCTAACAAAGTGTTTGAAAAACATTTAACACCTTGCTAGTTTTGTCGTTTCAGAAATGCTCCCCCTTCACATGTGCATCGATAATCGAAAGTGTTTCGCACATGTAGGTAAGAGTGAAAGTGCTTGAGTCTTATATTAGATCACATTTTAATCACATTTTCTCCCCCTATCTCTAATATATAAAATCTTTTGATATTAGAGATACCAAATTTGATTAAAATATATTTTGAAAAATAGTCTTGAAATCTCCGGGAGAAAGATGTGTTAATCTTTTGCATGAAGTTTAAAATGCTCCCCCTCAAAAATTGATCCAATTGAATTGTCATTTTGAGGATATGATCCACATTTCGCTTTTTGAGGATGGGAGTTGTTGAACACACAATTTTTGAAAGATTTTGAATATCATTGAAAAATTCTTGAAAAAATTGTGTTCAACGCTTTTTGAAAAATCAATTCTTTTTGTCGAAAGGTTTTTCTAAAGCATAAACTTGAGTTCATAGACGTTGAATGTCATGACAAATCCACTCAAGTGTAAGAAGATTTAACTTCTTTTGCTAAGGGTAAGAGCACGAAATCGTACACTCCCCCGTGAATATTAATCCGGGTTGCAATCTGAAAGTGATTACAAGCCATTGTGTTGAGCTCAAAACGTTGAATGTTTTGTGACAAGCTCAACCCGTGATAGATTGCTCTACCCGTTGTTTGGAAATATTTGTCCAAAATAGACAATTTCCTTTATTAAAAGAAGAAATGACATGTTTTGAAAAATATTTACAACTTTCATTCGAGCTTTATGTACACACCCGTGTCGTTATTGATCGACATTTCTAGGCACGTCCATATTATCGATACTGAAAGACATGTCGAGAAGAATATTTTTGGATTTTGAAGATTTTTTAATTTTGTGTTTTGCTTTTATGTGTTTTATATTTTTGTATTTTGCTTTTTCAAAGATATTTACAAGTTGATGTTTGATAGATAAATCAAGCAGGAACCTTTGCCAGAATCTCCAGGTCTGCTGGAGTCAAACATCTCATACCAATTTGCCTAACGAGGTACTCAAACCTATCTTTCGACAGAGCTTTCGTAAACAAGTCGGCTAATTGGTAATCCGTTCCAACAAAGTATAATTCAATGATACCTCTTTCAACTTGTTCCTTTATGAAGTGGTATCTGACATCGATGTGCTTCGTGCGGGAATGCTGTACCGGATTGCAGGAGATGGCTATGGCCGACTTTGAGTCACAGTACATAGGTACTTTATCAAAGTGGAAGCCATAATCCGTGAGTTGTGTTCTCATCCATAGAACTTGAGCACAACACGCAGATAGAGACACATACTCCGCTTCGGCTGATGAAAGTGACGTGCAATCCTGCTTCTTGGAAGACCATCCCACAAGCTTATCTTGACCTAGAAATTGTGCACCACCAGAAGTACTTTTGCGTGTATCAAGACACCCTGCATGATCAGAATCTGAATAGGCCGTTAGAAAGAAACCGGTTTCCCTCGGATACCAGAGTCCCAAATGAATGGTATTCTTGAGGTACCGAAAGATCCGTTTAACCTCCTTGAGGTGCTTTTCAGTGGGTCGTGCTTGATATCGTGCACAATAGCATGTAGCATGATGAATATCTGGTCTGCTTGCTGTCAAGTACATGAGGGACCCGATCATGGAACGATATCTCGTTTGATCTATGGGTAATCCCTCCAAGTCAGCAACTAGGGATGTGGTTGATAAAGGTGTCCCAACGGGGTCACATGATGTCATACCATGCTTTTTTATTATCTCTTGACAATACTTAGCTTGGTTAATGAAGATACCACTTGGGGAACTTGAATTCCTAGAAAGAATTTTAGTTCTCCCATCATAGACATTTCAAATTTGCTGTGCATTACTTTTTCAAACCATTTTGAAAGTTTTGGGTTTGTAGACCCGAAAATAATGTCATCTCCATAAATTTGCACAAGCAAAATCTCATCCCCATATTTATAAGTGAACAAAGTTAGATCAATGGAACCTTTTGAGAAACCTTTGGATACCAGAAATTTTGAGAGCTCGTCGTACCATGCCCTTGGAGCTTGCTTGAGTCCATAAAGTGCTTTGTGGAGACGATACACCTTATCAGGATAATGAGGATTGACGAATCCTTCCGGCTGCGTGACATAGACTTCTTCCTTCAAAGGACCGTTAAGAAATGCCGTCTTTACGTCCATTTGATAGACAGTGAATCCCTTATGTGCAGCATAGGCAAGGAAAATTCTGACTGCTTCCATCCGAGCAACTGGTGCAAATGATTCATCAAAATCAATGCCCTCTTTCTGGCCATACCCCTTAGCCACTAGCCTAGCTTTGTTCTTGATGATCGTGTTCTCTTCATCCATCTTGTTTTTCCAGATCCAACGAAGATTTAATGGAGTCACATCGTATGGTCTGTCAACAAGTTCCCAGACTTTAAGTCTTTCAAATTGTTGAAGTTCATCCGTCATCGATTCAATCCAAGCATGATCAGCCATGGCTTCTTTGATGTTTTTCGGTTCAGCAGTACTCACGGCGAGTGCGAACATACAAACATCGCCATCGGTGGCTAGTTGTCGTCTTGTACGAATGGGCTGTGAAGGGTTTCCAATTACGTGAACCAAAGGATGATCTCGGGTCCAATGATGTGTTGAAGGATGTCGTTGATAGAACATATGCATATTTGACGGATCAACATGGCGAGTAGAAGACTCTCCAGTTTCGTGTACCGATGTACCGAATGGGTTGTGAAAATCGTCATCGTCAGATAATGCATCGTCTGCTTGATGTGTGTTCTCTGGAGCAATGACAGTAGTTGTGGATGTTGTATGATCGATTGTTAATGTGATATTCTGAGGAGGTAAATCTGCAACAACCCGTGTTGAAGTAGATGAAGTTGTATCCTTTTGTTGATGATGATCGGTATCATCATTCGTATCATGAGTGACAGCGGAAGACTTCGATGCAACTTGTTTCTCCCCCGTGAAATATTCATCATACATTGGTCCATATAACATTTCCAACTCTTCAAGTGTCGTGTCCACTGTCATATCTGCTCTAGGAACATGTTCAGGAACCAGCTTTGAACTTGACGGTTCATTGCTGTGGTCTTGAGTTCCGAGTTCCGTGCGGTTGTGAACGGAAGTCGTGTGTCGTTGTGGATCGGGACTTAAACTGCTTTGTTCAAGTGCCATAGTGTTGCTTACTTGTGAAACCCCTGAGACACATATTTCTCTGATATTTGTTTCTTCAGCAACCAACTCTGAGAGTGTCTTTTGTTGAACGGTATAAATAAGGAAAACCTTTATGTTCTTGTTGAACCTTTACTTGATTACCTGCACTTTCATCAGTAGTTTGTATGCTTGCATATTTGTTAGTGATATCTTTGTGAGAACCATGTGGGGGTTCACAGTGAACCTTTGTCGTCCTAGAGGGAAATATTTTTCCAGTAGGAACCCATTTAAAACCAGTTGTTTTGAAGATTCTACCTGTTTGTCTCCACTTAAGACAGGGTCTAGAAAACTTAGCTTTCTCATGCACCGCGGAAGACTTAGTTGGAGAAAAACTATTTCCTATTGGGTTCCATCTTTGAGATGCTCTAGCTGTTTGGTTCACCTTGTTCAGGACTTTAGTGATGCAATCATCATGAATGGCATTAAACACACATTTGTTACATTTCGTGCAAACAAAGTGCTTAGCATCTGAGAAGGATCTAGTGCTCCTAGGATAGGCTGATTTGGGCACATCATAGAAGGGTCTAGAATTCCTAGATGTGTGATTAGCGCTCCTAGGTTTCGGTTGGGTCCTATCTCTTGCTTGTGTCTTTATCTTATCATCCTCTAGATAGCTTTTATGACCCGTGTCATTTGAACTTCGCCTAGGCATGTTCTTGTGGCTATTGCTAGAGTTGCTTGAATCATTCATGTGATTGGGTTTTACATAGGCAGAATATCTTAAGGAGTATCTAGATTGTGGAGTGACAGTGTTTGGCAAATTGCTACGCATGTCAACTTGGGATGCAAACCTCGAGTTCGATGTTTTGGGTCATTCAGATTTAAACGCATTCGGTTGTCTAGCAACTGAGCGGTTTCTGAATGGTTGAGTAGGAGGTTTCCCCAAGATAGACTGATTTGCTAACTTAGTATCCACAGTATTTCCTTTTAGCTTCCTTAATTCATTTTTCACTGCTGTTAATGCAAAAACCTTTTCCTGAATCTGAGCTTTCAATTTCTCATTTTGTAGAAGTAATTGAGCGACACGTTGTTCTAACTTAATGTTTATATTATCAAATATGTCGTTATCAGCATTCACGTCATTACTATCTACAGTGTCGATAGGTTGCACAGATATTTCACTTATTGAAGCAGGCGGAGGACTTGGATTTTGAGAGGCCAACTTTGATTCTAACAAATTTATTTGTTTCACAAAATGTTCTTTTTCCGCATTAGAATCTTGAATCTTACGATCTAGTTTTTGTTCAAGAACAACGTTTGCTTTTTCAAGTTTGTCAAAATAAGATTCAAATTTGTCATTTTTCTTTAAAAACTCGAGTTTGGCATCCTCAAAATCTTTTGTCTTTTGAGCTAACATAGTTTCAAGCTCATGAATCTTAGAATCAGTATATTGATGATCATCATACACAGCATTTAATTGTACCTTAGCCATTGGCTCTTCATCATAAATGGGTCTGATATCTGCATCATCGGCTGCTTGATCATTCCCTGAGTTGTTGCTGGTATGCTGCTTTTCTGATTCTATCCCACTGCGTTCTGTGACAATTGTACAATCATCCAATGTTTGACCATCATCGACATAGCTCTCGTTCTTCTGACGTGTTCTTTCAGCAATGGACTTCCTTACATCACTCATGTGTTGAAGAAATGTCTCCTTGAATTCTTGAACTTCTAACCGAGTAAATTCAAAGAAGTATTTGTTTATGAATTCTCGATCATAGTGTACAGAGACCTGTGTATCAAGGAATTGCTGAAACTGATTCTCAAGTACCAAAACGGCATCTATGGATTCAACCTCTTGAAAGTCATCGTTTGCAAGTTGTTGTTCAAGATTATATGCATTGAGTTGCATTGTGCTTGTGAATGTCTCAACATCTTGACCAGTGAGTGACATGAATACCCGTTTGAATCCAAGTTCGACGCGAGTGCCTTTTAACTCGTCATTTGAAATAACTTGAAGGTGTGATGTGAGTGATCTAAAGTGTGTCATGCATCGTTCTTTTGTTACCGACATCTTGGATTTGAGTGCATGCACATCTTGTGTTACGGAATCCATAATGGGTGACACAGTTGATGAATTGACTTTGGATCTTAAGTAGATATGGTGTGATTGGTTTTTGGTTGCAATTTCGAAAATTCCGATTTTTTTTTTCCAGTCCGACAATAAATTCCTCAGTCCGACAAAACGGTAAACTGAAAAATTTGTCTTACCAAATATTGAAATCAAGTCCGAAATAGCCAAAAACTAGTAGAGAAAAATTTTGAAAAGTGAAAAATTTTGACAAAAATAAAACCTAAAAATGGCCTAAAAATTTGAATTTTGGTCCGAAAATTTGAATTTTTGGTCGAAAAAATTTTTGCATCGCCAAAATTTGAAATCGAAGCTTAAATGGCCTAAAAATGGTCTAGGAAAAAATAAAATTTAAAATGGTTTTCCCGCCATCGGAATGTCCATCGGAATGTGCCATCGGAATGTCCATCGGAATGTGCCATCGGAATGTCCATCGGAATGTTCATCGGAATGTGGCTTAGATCGCAATGCACTGTCGGAATCCCAGATCGCAATGTACTGTCGGAATATGTTCAGATCGGAATGTTCAGATCGGAATGTGTCTCAAAATTCCCTTGAAACCGTCGGAATCCCAGATCGCAATGTACGATCGGAATGTCCAGATCGGAATAAGGTATCGAAATCCTTAGATCGCAAAGTAGAACCTAGTGGTTATTGCGATCTGACCTCATAATACTTGTACTTTCCGATGGGTACCTTTGCAAGAATTTCGGAAAGATGAAAAACCAAGGATTTTTGAACGTTTGATCCAAGAAAGTTTGTGTTTTTAATCGAAACCAAGATACCAAGATCACTACAACAAGATTAAATAAGTAATACGATTAAGAAACACAATCAAACACAAAAAAAAATTGAATTCGAGGAGGAAATATGGATCAAATCAAACGAATCATATGAAAACACAACAACCAATCACAAAACTACCCCATGGCGATTGATACCAAATGTTGTCCCTTTTATATGAATGATATAAGACGAATTATTAAGAAAGAAAGGTAGAAATGAGAAGAATTCTAGAGAGAGAAAGTAGTGAGAGAAAGTAGAGAGAAAAATGGTTGGTGAAACTTGTGGAATATTAGATTAGAGAGAAAATGAAATGACCAACCAACCTCTCCTTACATGCAAGGAGAGGTTTATATAGCCTTGCTTACATGTAGCTTAATGGGCTATATGATCATGGGCCGGGCTTTCCTTTTGGGCTTTGGTTACTTATTAATGAACCTTAGCTTAAAGTTAAGCCCGTAATTACACGACTAATATACTACCTATTACAACGTTCTAAAATACGATACATAATAAACATATGACCGAGCATTCTTGTTTGGCTCAATATTTTGAGGCTAACAATCTCCCCCAATGTGAGGTCATACCCTTTTGATATTTGAAGATCAATGGAGATTTATGAATTTCGTCATAAATGAGTCTTGAACGTGTAACAGTAGTTTTGTTCCTTCATGCTATGATCTTTGAGCCTTTGTCGTTGTCTTTCGACTTTGTCTTTAAGCTTGAGATCTTCAAATCATCCTTGACTTGTCTTTGCCATCTTGTGATCTTGTGTCTTTATCCACATGCTCACACTATCAATTGTTGGATAAGTCTTTGGGCATGAATATGTGGTTGTGTATATCTGACTTTGCTGAGTACACCGTGACGCCACATTCTCGAGACAAAACATAGACACGGACTGAATGGCTTTGACATTCGTCCTAAATCGGTAGCGTTTTACCTCCGGTCGGTGAAGACCGTTATACGATATTAAATATCGTACCTGTGATCAGGTAGATTCAATTAAGAATCTCCTTGACAGGGTTTCGCGGCTGTACTAGCCGTTCTCTTTACTCGACCGTCTCAAAGCAAGACTGCGAACATAAAGAATGAATCAATTGGATAAATATCCGCTTGATTAAAGTCGTCAATTCAAATTCCTGGAACAAGTTTGATTCATTAAGAATCTTACCATTGTTGCTTTCTAGTTGACACAAGTTTGATTCATAAGAATCTCACAAGTCACCTACCGTAGCGCTGTTTGATGTTGACGCTAGAAGGATAGTGACTCGATATCAGTCGATGTCACCACCAACAAAAATTGGGTTATGTAACGTACTTTAAAAATTTTATTTAATTGTTTCCAGTTAATTTTAGAATTTATCTTTGATATCTTGTGAATCTTTTACTTAAGAAATGGTTTTTATCCTACAATATTTTTATATATGTCGGACAAAAAAAAAATTTTTAAACAAATAATATTTTTAGAAGGAGTTTTAAAAAATAATTTTGGAAAACAAAAAAAAAAAAAAAAAAAATTTACTTTGAAGGAACCGTCACCGATAACTTTATTAGTAAAAATGTCAGAAATTTGGATAAAACGTTTAGGTAAAATCAGTAAAGTATTACTGATGAAAACGCCACGATTGATGACGAAATATTTTGGTATAGAGTATCATGCAAAGTTTTGGAAAAATCTGACGACCAACTTAATGTATAAAACACCGCGACTAATGGTGAAACATTTTTAATAAGGACTACCATGTAAAGTTAAAAAAAAAATTAATAAAAAAAAATCTGGATTGACGACCAACTTAATATATAAAAGACTACGACTAATGTTGAAACAGTTTTAGTAAGGATTACCATGTTAAGTTTTGGAAAAAATCTAGTTTTACGAACAACTTGATGTGGATGACGTAAACTATTGATAAACTTGACGAGAGCTAGTACAGACTAGTATGGAAATTATCTTGTTGATTGTTAAAAGTGAGCATTGATAGCAAATAAAATGAATTATGGACTAATTTTTTTTATAAAGTGAATAATGGTAACGAGCGAAATGAACTATGGACTACCAAAATATAAATTACAACCTCAAAGAGTTAAATTATGATGAAAAGGAGGATGCAACTGTTGGTCACGAGACGTACGTAGCCTGATCAACTACGTATGATCGTAGTCGAACGCGAGCATGCTCATAGTAGTCATCGGAAAAAATATATATATATATATTAGTATTATTAGAATATATTCAAGTTGCCTTATTAGTAAAAAAAAAAAAATTTTATTATGTGCTGTGAACGTCGAACATTTTTCTACCGTCTTAAGTAAAAGCGTCGAGTACGCGATACGAGTAATCCTAGTATAATTATTTTCTTCGCCACTATTACATACAAAAGCGTTTATGACACGCGAATACTAAGAGCGCCACTTGTTTTTGACGACAACTGAACTCAAATAGATCATAGTTGGAAAATCGAAACAATTTTAAATAATTATGTGAACGAAAAGTCATTTGAGTAAAACTCAAAATTTAAATGGATATTGAGAAATTATCGCGACTTGACCCCTGTTAAGGAACAATTGGGTCAAGGTAAGCACGCTTTTGTATATAATTGGAATACCGAAACCACTGGGACAAAAATCTATTTAACGATGTTTGAGCATCACACCATACTCGTAAGCTTAAGAAATATTATATACTTTCTTCATAGAAGTAATCCGAACGAACTATGATTTAAAAAATATTATAAATGGTGCACCCGTTTACCTCTCCATGAAAAAGGAGATAAACGAGGAGGAACGCAAACTAATTTGATTAATTAACGAAATTATCTAATACTGAATGTCACATAAAAGGAAGAAACATCTTAACCACCATCTGTTAGGACGATCAATTATTCTAGATTTTTGGAAAACCGATACAAGAAACCTTGACGCATTCGCTACTTATCACTACCAAGTGGACGGTTAATGTGAACAGGATTAACCAAACTATATGAAACGATTTTCAAATGTGCGATATATAGGCATCTAGGCGAAAAATAACAATACGCGACACTTTAAGGTGGAAGTAATACGCGAGGCGACACGAAAATTATTAATGAGAAAACTCACTTAACAAAACCAATGTCATCGAGGAAATTCGACATACAAGAAAAGATTTACTACTATAAGCATTAAGGAACGCTATAAGATCATGTACAAACCGAAAGAAGTTTTCATTCGTTCTAATCCTAATAAGACTATAGAAACGTTAATCTTAGCAAGAAACTAAGGAAAAACGAAGGCGAGGAACGCCAAGAGAAGTAGATAGAACTTTGGGTTACCTCTTGTTTTGGTAAAGACATCGACATGCAAGTTTTTGAGGACAAAAACTCAATTTAACGGATACCGAATGTAACAATCGAGAATTTTAAATTACTTGATTAACATGAAACGCGTTGTGTACGGGTTAGACTTGTGTGTCTATTGAAAGCCCCGATTGTTTCCGCGTAAAACGTGTACAAATCAAAAATTTATATTGAGTGATCACTGTTTTCAAGGAACCACTTTCTTAGTAAATTCTATTATTTATACATATTATGTTAAATTCAGATTTGCGACCTCAAATGCGCCTCTTGACAATGGAGAAAATTTATGCCAATAAAATAAATCTAGTTCATATGGAACGTTTACTTTTAACATGAACTATTTGAATTTTATCTTAAGTGTGAACGTAATTAAATTAATTAAGATCGGAAACTTATTCCGTGTATGCCGGATATCACCTCGTCAACAATCTGACACTAGAGAATTAATGCCAATTTATTTTAGTAGCGACTTAATAATAAATTATTTTGGTATTTTCTAATTTATATAGTGTCATGTAAACTATTTCATAGAGCCGTGAATAAAACATGTAACTATATAAAAATATATGTAAAATACCCAATACCCCAAGTAGATAAACCTAGCACAAGTGGCTCCATCCTTTTGTTTATGAGCTCATATTTTATAGAAGCCATCACCCTCCCCTTGTCATTCAAAAATATGTACTTCAACCAACTCATAATGGTAGTCAATTTAGAGGACACAAACCCTTTCTTTTCCTGCTACAAACCTGGCACCCCACGTTCTTTCTTGCAAAATGGCTTTCCCCATGGTACTTCTTAGTTATCAAACCCATTACAAGCCAACAAAGTCCATTACATCCTAACCAAAGTATAAACTACATAGTTACATACCTCTTTACCCTATAAATAGAATCATAAACTCCTGTTTTGTTTCACACAGTTCTCTTTTTTGAATAACAAAGACTCCACAAAACTTCACTCAATCCCTCATTATAAACTAACCACACGTATAAAGCCTAAGGCTTGAAAATTGTTCAAGGGTTGATGTATTCGTGCACTTCCAAGACATAGCCTAACCAAAGCCTTGATGTTTTTTTTTTCCTCCCATCAGTGGCGTGCAAGTTAGGGGATCGAGTTAAAGGAAAAAAAGTGGGTTAGATAGTGAAGTCGAGATTAAGAGCTAATATTGGTTTAAGGTTTGATTCGGGTGTAGATTATATACACGAGGGTCGTGTCGTATTCGTTATTGGTTTAAACACGCATCAAGGGTAAAACCCCTCGTCTCTTCTATTTTGGTCTACTCCTTTTAGCATATGAATTCATCTAGTTTGTGCTTGAGGTCTAAATTAAAACAGAAAACAAGTTGTAAAATATCGAATCCTAACCGAGAGGTAGAAAACGTTTGGCTAAAAATTGTTGTCATATGTATGAATTATGGGTCGTGGGACAATCGAGCTAGTCACACGAGGGTGCGTGTGACTAGCTTCATGCCGACCCAAGACTTTAGAAACCATAGCTATGAAACGAGTAAAGAATGTGGTTTACCCATGTCTGTGTTAAAACAAGTAAACGGCACATTAGAACACTTAGTAAAATGACCCAAACAGCCACCTTTGGTCGCGAAGATAGAACCATTGATACCACCATATTGCGAGCCTCGAGTTTCATGACGAAGCCACTAGTACCAAGTTTTATATGCAAAACGAATGACTCAAAATGGTCGAGTATTGAAATCGAAACAACCATTTGAAAACACCCCTGCTAGCTGAGCAAATTGTGAAAACAGTAAACATATATTTTGATGATTATATAACAGTAGCGAACGAACCTTTTTACGACCCATTTTTGACCCTCGAAACAACCTTGCCCCGAGACAGTCACATGACGGAAGTTGTAGACGGCCATGCCGTCTACACGAGCATACTTTCGGTTCGACCCAAAAGTCTTTATCGAAAACCGTAAACGAGATCGAAACCGACCCATTAAACTTTTTTTTCTTTTAAAATGATTTCACGGCCCTTACTACGAACACGAGTTTAACCCATCAAACGACTTTGGTTTATAAAACTTATAACACGGGTTATAGACGACCCGACCGATTATCTAAGGGTACTTTTAGTTTACACCGCGAGCCATTAACGAACCCACTATTCTTTTCTAAAAATCAAGCAAAACCAATGTATCGAGAAATAAAACAGAAAAAGAACGTGATTTAAAACATTACCACTTTTCAAATTATATAGTTAGTGTTTCATGTTCCCTGACATGGGACATGTCACTTTTACTTTGTTATTTTTTTAAAATTAAATTAATAATTAATATATTTATTAACTTAATTTTATTTTATTATTATTTTTTTATATTTTAATAAAAATCAATTTAGGATATTTGACCCATTAAACGACCCAACTAAATAAGCTGTCCCGATAACGAAATGTTCAAGTTTGATAAATATATCCCGATTAAATGACTACACTTTTATTTAAACGTTAAACTTTTGGAGGCGTTAAAATATAAAGTTATTTAAATAAACTCAAGCACATACTAGGGACAAGCATGAATGCATTATTTATCTGCTACGCATTTAGTGATGCATATTTTATTTAATCTAGGTTTCAGATTGTTTTGAGCTATCGCTTCTCCGTACCTACATTTGTACCATTATATCTTTGCTATTGCTTTGAGGTGAGTTTCATAGCCCCACTTTTAATTGTTTTAACTATTTTGGGGTGAGAACATTGCTTGTTTTTAACGGATGAACATAAGTGCCTTAAACTGATACGTTTGCCTACATGATGTCTAAGTAGCGATATCCCTAGATGCTTTAGCCCACTATCGTGAACCGTTAATTACTTTGTGTAAGCGCGAATGTTATGGATAGATCTATTGGGACTGACACCCCTATCTAATGTTGGTTGTGTGACCAAATTAGATACACTTACATTTGAGTCGTTACGAATGCTTTGGGATAGGCATTTGCTCGGGCTCTCATTATATCTTGTTGGTTGGTTAACGCTTCGGTGTCACGAGCTTAGGCGTAGGAATACAAACGTATACTATTTTGATTATAACCTTGTTTGGTTATATGTCGGTTGCTTGATTAAATCTTATGGTTCATCACACTTACTTAAACTTAAACCTATGAACTCACCAACCTTTGTGTTGACACTTTAGCAATGTTTTTCTCAGGTATCAAGACGGAGGAGTGACGTGGTTATGCATGGGAGATTTTTAAATGAAAATGGTCGTGACTAGTGTATGGATATTTGGATCAATGTTAAAGTCTTTTGAAATAATGTTTTATTATGATCCTATGTAATTCGCTTCCGAACAAGTTTTATGCTTTTAATTAAATTAAAATGGCTTTTAAATAGTCGTTCTTTGTATCTATGTCTTGTGATAGTCATGACCGTCGCACCCCATTGCGTTGCCTTACTCTGATAAATTGGGGGTGTGACATTTAACTCTATACAACGTTATAAAACGTATGTATGATGTTTTTACGACATTGGTTCGTATAATGGTTTTGAATGCAAAAGCCTATATTGTGATTTACGACAAAGTTTTGTATGAAATGTTTTTGGCTTATTTTATGGCCTACGACAAAGAATTGTACAAAATGATTTTCGGTAACGATTATATACCGGTGATATATTATGGTTTTTATTAAACTCTATGAATTCACTCAGCGTTTTCGCTGACTTTTTAACATGTTTTATCTCAGGTACTTGAAGGTAATTCTCGGGAAGACGTCAAGAATTTATGGCCCGCATTCAAATAAAAAATTCCATTCAAATATTTTCTAAATTTGTATGACACAATATGACCTGAGGACCTATGTGATTTGATATTCATGAATGGAAAAATGCTTTATTACTAAACGATGCGATTTTTAGGCGTTGTCTATGATTTGAGTAATGTGCTATCCCGTAACACCAACGACTCTTTCGCTGAACTAAAGTATGAATATTTGGGGGTGTTACAGTTTGGTACCAGAGCTCTCGTTATAGAGAACGAAAGATTTTTAAAACTAAGGTTTTGAATAAAACAATTCAAAAACCTTTTAACTATAAATATTTTTAATAAATATTTTGAGTAAAATGTTTAAAAATCTTTTGATTATAATGGTGGCGAAGAATTCCCGTGTTATCGACAAGGCCAGACTGAGAAGTGTTATTTTAATACATATATAACTTGGTTTATATATATGTTGTAATTTGATTACATGATTGTTTGATGATTATTTTAATGTTTATTCGAGGTATTTATACGATGTAGATTGTCACAGGAACCCTAACTCCCCTAGCAAATCAATCGAAGCAATTCCCGTAGGGATTCTAGCTATTCCAGATCTAAACCAAGTTGTGGATATTTATGATCCCAACAAAATGGTTGGTATTCGTAGAAATGTTGGTATTAGTTGATTATGATATTAAAGAAGAATTGGCGAGATTTAATCTGATATCGATGTCAGGACGATCTTTCCTTATAGAGTAGAGTTTGAAAAAACCATACCACCTGGAAAGGTGTCATCTGATTCGGTGTCACTCAATTCTTAATTTTGAAATCAAAAAGGTGAATGTTGCACTTGAGGCTGTCATTTGAGCCTTTACCCAAAAGCCTCATGCCACTAGTACCTTTCTGAGATGTCTAATTGAATATGTGAGTCATTTCATACTAGTGACTCATTTGATAACTATTGTTGTTAGAGCTATAGGATTGGAAATTAAGTGTTGTTCATATCGAGCTTTTATTGCCCTTTCAAGGTCTAAGAATAAGGTTGTAAGAATTGGAGAATGAGGTATGATGTCGCATCGAGTATAAGTTGATTGAAACTTGAATAAAGTAAAATTTTACTCGTATGGAATATGAGATTGTTAAGAGGAAGTCGTTGAGTCCTGTGATTGAATTATAAGGTTTTAAATTATTTTTGGTTCGTGTTAAGGGTTGTTGTTAGGCCATTGTCCAATGACGAGGATGCCCAGTGTCCATGAAATAAATTGAAGAAATCTTCTTCTGAATTGGGACCGATGGATCTTCAGGGACAGGTGGAACACCTAATGACTCTTGTAGATTAGTATTCATTGTGGTATGTTTTAAAATCCCTAACTTAACTGAGACATCAGTTGGTAAGATGAGTCCTTGGAATTGTATGACATGGCGACATGTAATGTGTTACGGTACAATTTTTTGACTTGTTTGTGATAAATGAAAATACTACCTTTGATTTCTAAATTCTACATGTATCGATGTTATCTATCTTTTCTTGCTTCTTTTTAATGTTCGCATTAGTGATGCAACCATTGAACAAGTACTCATCTCGATTTGAGTTACGTTGTGGATTATTCTTTTTGAGTGCCATCGAGGTCATGAACCTCATCATTAATTGGCTAAGCTCATTTCCTATTATATTGTAGTTAGTTCTTGGTGAACAACTTTTCATCACTCTTTTGCAGATCACTCATTGTTTTTATAAAGTTAAAACAGTATCCCTTGATAAAAAATTAATTTTCGTCACCATATTGATTATTCAAAGTGAGATTTATGAGTAATCTTTTATCGAAATAAAGTTGTTTATGAAACACTTTGGAAAACTTAATTGTTTCCATAACAAAGGACATCTCTGTAAACTCATTTTGATTCTTATTCCAGAATTAAGCATGAAAATATATATTTTCAACATAATGACAAAGTTTTGACGAACTGAGTATTGCATCGTTAATCCTAAAATTGTATATAGTTGCGCGCCTACGTACAATTTGGAAAGGACCATGCAAGGCTGATTAATAGTCACCATGAAATTGTTAATAAACATTACATTTTCCTTGAAATTATGAAAGATAGAATTTTTATGAGATCTGCAAGAAGTGCAAATTAGGGACATATTGTTAGGGACACCTACATATGTGCCTGTACCATTTATTTTCTGAATCAAATTTAATCATCTGTGGAAATTGTCTTAATTGACAATTGATATCCCCTTCTTGTCCAATTATTTCATGGAAAGATTCTTTGGAAACTTAAAAAATTATCGAGTGTTGATACCCGACTGAGTGTATCGACGTTCCTATCATTTCTTTTGATTAGATTTCATTTGAATGAAATGGGTAACGATCCGAGGTGCTTTTGACTGCGTACTCAATTCATGAAAACATGGGATATACTCATATTCGTTAACGTTTTCGTCTGTATCTGATTTAAAATTCTCTTGCGTAAATCATGCGTTGAACTTACTCTTTTAATGTTAGTTATGTCTCCATATATCCTTGAATCTGTAATGGGTTATGAGTTATTAGTAATCTTTTGAGAAGTTCACATTTTATCAACGACAATAAAACTGAAAAGTTTGTAGTGCCAGTAGATTGGATTGATTGATTATGACATAATGTCATTGTCAAAATTGATAGGAACTCTAGTAGAATTCCCCTAAAAAGATAAGATGTTGATTATCAAAAGTGATCTAAATAATTCCTGATGGATGACCATATCCTGCATTTAGACATGAAATTATACCATGAATGGTTATGAACTAGTCATAGATCTTGTAATCTAGAAAGAACCTAAGGTGGATTATTAAAAGATGTTTCTGTTATCTGAAAATTTAGGAGGTATTTGCTGGTGAATTACCTAGACATTCGCCATTAAGGCAAGTTGAATTAAGTATTGATTATATTTCGGTGCTGCAATCAGTGTGCACTATACGTCAACACCATCTGAATTAAAAGAATTACCGTACAACTAAGAGAGTTGTCGGAGAAGGCTTTTATTCTACCAAGCTCGTCATCATGAAGAGCTATGGTGTTAACATTCCTTATATTTATTGATTACCGTGAAATGAATAAATTGACGATCAAAATTGATATCTATTAACCAAGATGGATGATTTGTTCGATCATTTACAAGGTTCTATGTATATTCAGAAATTTGATCCACGACATGGTTATCATCAACTTCACGTCCGCGAAAAAGATTTTCTATTCCAGTCACTACATCCAGAACTCGTAATGAACCTTATGAGTTTCATGTTATGTCGTTTGGATTGACCAATGCACATGTAGCATTCATAAATTTTGTGAATCACGTGTGTACGCTGTAATTTGATAAATTCATGCTTGTGATCATTAAGGACCATTTGTTTGTTTCTAAGAATAAAAAGGAATTAGTAATCATTTGTAGACTGCCCGGAGTTTGCCGAGCAATGAAAACCTGTACCTTGCATATTTAACATGTGATTTAAGGCTTAATCCTATACATTATTTGACCGTGTGATAAATAGATAATGGAATCTATATTGACTCTTCAAAGATTAGAGCCATTAAGGCTTTGGGTTATACCAAAAAGAAAAGTGCAAAAATGTTTTGAAAAATATTTATCAAAGGATTTTTAAGGAATCATTCCCTTATACCCGGATCATTTAACTAAACTCCCTTAGGAGTAAATGTTTGTGTATACCTCAAGACAACCTAAGAGGGATTGAGGAAACCATTTAAACCATGACTTGGAATTTGAAACGACAATTTTTGCTTTTCAACTAAGAAATTTTTGACCAAAGTATAAACAAAGATTTTTTTTTCGAACATATACGGATCTTATTAATTATTTTCGATAAATCAACAAAAATCGTGTCAACTAAATTCAAATTATTTTTGAACATTTTTCAATAATTAGACGAACTGAGAAATTTAAAACTTTTTACGTTTACGTTTCATAAAATTAAATATTTATTATTTAATTACTAGTAATATTTATCGACGCTTTAAACGTCGGATTGACCAAAACTAATAAAGATAATAGTTGAGACGAAACTAAAACTTAGAAAATATGAAGAAAGAATTCTGAGTGAATTGTGGTCATGATAATTATTTCATCAGGGAAGGTGAATGTAGATACTGACACATTATGTAGAAAGGATAAATAATCAATTAGGATGTGTTCCTTAGTAATGACTTTGCAAAATAATTTGCCCGAGCAATTTAGAAATAGCCGATGCTTGTAAAAAGGATAATATAGATGATGAGTGGTTTCACAGCTAATGAGAACCACTAGAAATAAGAGCCGATGGATTTAAGTGTTTATAAGGTTGTTTATGGATGCCTAAACATGAAGGATTTTGAGATTTAGTTATGTTGGAATCTCATAAGTTTAAGTATTCTATTCATGCCATTTCTGATAAAATGTATCTTTATCTGAAAAAGTTGTACTGATGGCCAGTTATGAAGGCAGACATCGCCTCATACATTAGTAAACATCTTACTATTGCAAAGGTCAACGTTGAACACCTAAATCCATAAGGATTTCTTCTACAGCTTATTATTCCTGTTTGGAAATTGAATAGAATCACCATGGATTCTTATCACAAATCTTCCAAGGTCATCATCTGAATTTGATTCGATTTGCGTCATGGTCGACGAACTGACCAAATCTGCTAATATCATTCCCGTTAATGATAGATTCTCGATGAAGAAATTGACTTTTTATATTTAAAAGGAGTTGTGTAAACATGGTGTGCCTGTATCAATCATCTCTATCAAGATCCTCGCTTCGCATCGAATTTATAGAGATTTCCACAGAAATCATTGGGGTCGAATCTTGATGAGAGTACTGTTTACCACCCCCAATCGAAGGGACATGGTAAAGTAACGATGCAAACACTAAAAGCCTTGTTTTATGTTTGAATAATTGACCTTTGGTAATGAACAGGATAACCGATTTCCTTTGGAGAGATTATCATTGATAATTATCGTATTAGGATCGAGATCGAATCTTGTGAGGATCTAAATAAAAGAGCATTTGTAGGCAGGAGTTGGGATGGAAATACCCGACCCGCGAGACCTGAAATGATTGTTGAAATTAGGATCAGATTATTGATTGCCAGTAGCGGGCAGGAGTTTATGTGAATATGAAATGTATATCTTGAAGTGCAGGATGGGTAGCGAAGTTATGCCAAAACATTTCACCATGGGAAAAGTGAATTGATGATTTGAAAGATCATGGGAAAATAAGTCCCCATTGTATGGGACTATTGAGGTAATGTAAAAAGTTGGTTTGAAAGGCATGAAAGTTTGATCTACCCTAGAACTACAAGGGTTGCGTGAATTATGTTTCGTATATTGAACTTGATAAATGGTTCTCAAGTGAAAATTTGATTGTTCCTTAATGAAGTTTGGATCGGCAAAAAGTTGCATTCATCAGAAACCCGTGAACATCATGGATAGAGAAAGTAAGTCAACTTAAGCCTGATCGTATTCCCGTAGTTATTTTGATGAAACTCGCGTATTGTAATGAATTACACTAGAGAGAAAAGACCAAATGTGGAGGAAATGCCCACATGTCTTGATTCTATAAGAAGCAAGTAGTAAGATAAATCGATCTTTGAGGACAAAGATCCTCTTTAGGGGTAACTGTTGTGACAATCCGTCAATTTATGGTAGATATTTTATTCTCAAGTATTATTTAAAACCATTATTTTAATGTTATATTATGAACTCACTCTTTTTTGGGAAGAAATTTGGGTTTACATCTTAAAATAGCATCGACTACGTCTAAACCGGAGGACTCTACGTTACGTGCTTACGTTTACATACACCATTTTTGTGACAGTCTGACATTTCAGAAAAGAAATTTATTCTCGAATATTATTTTGGGAATTTTAATTTGTGTTGGTTCATAAACTCACAAATTTACGAGAAGAAAATAGGACTTACGTGCATAATTTAGCGTCTCTTACGATTAAACCGGAAACCCTAGGTTTACCTATTTACGTTTTTGAACTCCGTTTTTGATGAGACAATTTTTATTAAATTCTTTTTGTGCCGTTGATTCATAATTTATAAAAACGTTTTTCGTAAAATGACCCGAGGGCATGCAAATCGAGGAAACTAGAATCAAGGAGTACTCGTAAAAAGTAGGGATGAGACAAGTTAACACTTGCCCCAACCCCACTAAGGGGCAGCCAAGCTTAACCAACACATCTATGATGTGTCAACTTAACATGAAAACTAAGGACACATGTCCTTAGTTTCCACTCAAAACCACCAACACAACAAAACAACTAACACACAGACCATTTACTCACTTCATACATGCAAACAACTCCAAATCTCTCTCAACTCTCCCCCATTGCCGTCCCGTTCACCACCACAAAACACCACCATTTGATCAAATTTCTACCATGAATCTTGTGTTTAACTTGCATCAGATGAAAACCTTTTGAAGACTTGTTGATTTGAGGTGATCCTAAAATCTACAAAGGAGTTTTCCTTGGAGTCTACGGCTGACTTTTCTCAAGGTGTTCATATATTTGGTGATCTTGAAGGTGGTCTTGATATTCCATAAGATTGGTTATCAAAAACCAAGTCTTGTTCTCAACCTTTTAATCACTTTGGTGGTATAGAGATTGTTTATTCCTATCATCTTGTTATTTTTGTAAAAGTAATCATGTATTTTCTTTATAAATGTATATGTATATGATGATGAATGATGATCAAAATATTATGTGGGGATTTTGTGTTAAAAGATTTGGTTAAAAAGATTAAAATCTACATGTAAAGATGTTAAAATCTTGATTAAATTTATAAGCTGTATAAAACAGTAAGTAACCATATGAACCCTTGGTAAAAAGGCTTGGATTATTAAATATACAGTTCAATATATGATTTTTACATATGTGGTGAGTTGTCCACTCAATGGAATCAATAAAATGAGAAAGATATGATCAAAATACTATTAAGGTTCAAATCTGTATAGTCTGTTTTGGACGAATTATTAGGGATACATAGAGGATGATTGAACAGTAGCTAAAGCGGAATTATTTGTAGCACATATTATGTAGTTTGTGCTGCCCAAATTTGAGCTTCTATCTCCTAGTAGAACTGAAGATATGGCAAAAATGGTGAAAGTGACTTTGATAATCAGATTTGTAAATAAAAGTATATAATATAAAATGAGCACTCAAGTAATATTATTATAAAATAAATACATAAAACCCACTAACTAATATTAAGTAATATAAAGTGAGTTATATACTATGATAATAAACTTGGCATTTTATAAAATTACAAACTCAAATATTTTCTAAAGTTATAAAACTATATATAAGTTTTACGTCTTTTCGGCTAAAACCGAAAGATTAACGTTTTCGCCAAATAAAACTTAGACGGTCGGACCCGTCTAATGTAACATTTTTATAACTCATATACTGATGTGTAAACACATTTGACAAGTAAAAACCGATAAACCCGAGCTTTATAACTTATGGACCTTAATGGGCCAAAGTAGCCTTATTGGACTATTAGCCCAACTAGTTTGGCTTAAATGAACTTACTCATGGGCTTAACCCACTTGGGACCAATATATGAGTATAGGCCTGGTATTAAAAGCATAAATGGACTAATATAATGTATTGGACTTTTAATGGGATTATTGGGCCTTAATATATAAATAAGTTGAAACTAGTGCAACTAGTCTAAAAATTTGACTAACACATAACACTATAATGTTGTATGAAGATATAAAATCCCACTTGATCATCATCATACTTATGATACCATCATATATACATAACCATTATTTTTATAAAGTCATTGGACAAGAGTCTAAGACCGATTATTATTTGTCTAGGTTTCCGTGATTGAAGCACGTATCGTACATCCAAATCGTTGATAACCCGCCTTTTCTAACCAACGTGAGTTCATAGCCTCACACTATTTTAAATGTTTTATGAAATGTTTTATAAACCCGCGAGGGAGATAACATGTTAGTTTTAATAAAAATAGGACACCAGTTGTCCCGATGGTATGCTTATTGATATGGACCCGAATGATTATATGACCCGATGAATGAAATGAGATGGATTATTATTAGTTAGGTTATATCACAAAAAGTCCCATTAGCATGAATTGTGAACTACCGGGATTTGGTAGACGCTTATGCATATAATAGTACTATTTGGGGAAGATCACCCCAGTTCGCGCCGTGACGGTTGATTCCCGTCGTGCCACCTTGAGTGGTAAGCGAATTTATGTATGAGAAGATTTATATAAGCGTGATTATTGTGATGACACAATGTTTTAGATGGGCAAAGGAATTACCGGTTAGCTACCCGTTGTTTGTTATAGTAAGGTAGCAATGTCATGCGGCTTATAATAATCCAAAAATGAAAATACTGATATACGCATTGAATTATAATATATTGCCTGACTAGCAATACGGGGTCTTATTACTGATATTAAGTTCGTGTTTTGGTTTTACATAACCATTTTCATATAACGGTTTTTATTTAACTCTATACAACGTTATAAAACGTATTGTATGATGTTTTTACGACATTGGTTCATATAATGGTTTTGAAAGAAAAAGCCTATATTGTGATTTACGACAAATTTTGTATAAAATGTTTTTGGCTTATTTTATGGCCTACGACAAAGAATTGTAATAGTTAGATTTTACTAGGTAAAAAAGTCCGTTGTTCACGGTCTCATCGAATTGATCTCCGGTTGAATGTGTGACTCAGTTGTTCTTGGTGGAAAAGAAATGGTTTGGTCATTGTAGTAAAATTAAATTGCAAAACTTTAAAGTAAATGACACGGTAAATAAAACTAAAAGTAATTAAAACGTAAATGGCAATAAATTTATGACTTTAAAAGAAATTAATTAAATGACGAAAATATTAAAACTTTAAAAGTAAATGACGAGAAATTAAAGTTTAACAAAATGTAAATTTGAAAATTAAATAAGACTCTTAAAAGAAATAACGAGAAATTAAAACGTAATAAAAATGTAGACATGAAAATAAAATACTTATAAAAATAAACTAAGACAACAAGTAAAAATAAAGCTTAAGAAAAATAAGACGAAACAATTAAAATAAAGCTAAGTAAAAATGGCGGGAAAAATAAATTTAAAAATTAATTTGGACAAAATTGAAATAATTTCGCAATTAAAAACAATAAATCCGCAATATTCCAAAAAAGTTGACACAATTTCGCAATAATTGCAAAATCTTGTATTAATTCCGCAATCCTTAAATTGCCAAGATTTCGCAATGCATACAAAAGCCAAGATTTCGCAATACTACTAAAGAAAGATTCCGCAATTAGAGAAAAAAAGAATGATTTCGCAATAATTACGAAATCAAAGATTTCGCAATAATCAAAAGACCAAGATTTCGCAATAAGGAAAAACCAAGATTTCGCAATAAGGAAAAAGAATGATTTCGCAATTATGGAAAAACCAAGATTTCGCAATTATGGAAAAAGTTGCTAAATCGAATAAGCTTTTCCTAAAAACTAGGAACTCGTAAAAGGACGAAAATAAGCAGTAAAAACTCAATTTTTAAGGACAATAAGCCAAGAAAAACACCAATAAGCTTAGATGAATGATAAAACTTATAAAAACTTTAAAAAAAACCAAGAAAAGTAAAAAGCTATAAACTTTATGTAAAAAGATGATGAAAAAGATTATGATTAAGATAAAACTAAAAAAAAGCAGAATGAGATTAATAAAAAAGCTAGAAATCAAACACAAAGATTAAAGATTTAAGATTACAAGATTTAAAGATGAAAGATTTAAGAAAACTTGAAAGAAAACTTAGAGAGAGAAATTAAATCTAGAGAGAGAAGGTAAAACTACACTACTCCTATTCTAAACTAACTAACTACTCCTAATGACACATTAGGAGGGTATTTATATGAGAAGTAAAATGTTGGTGCTTTCTTCCTTCTTTCTTCTTGTCTCGACTCGATTTAAATTCTTTGTCTTTCTCGAAGTCGTCTCGGGATTTGTCGATATAATTTGAACTCGTCTTATAATTTTCTTCTTTAATGAGACTTGGTTCTTCAACTTCATTAAACTTCTGTCTTTACTTTTTCTTCGATAAATCTTTAGAATAGGCCTTGGACTTCTGTTCTTTTTGCACTTTTGATCTTTTGACTTCATCTTTTCTCGTTTTCTTCGATAAAAGCCCGTGAAAGCCCGTGTTTTCTTCCTTTTTCATCTTTCGGTCCAAAACATAATAAAAACACAAACCACGCATAATTCCCACTTTTACGACATAAAATACACGTTTTGGCTTGGTTATTATTATAATTAAGTGGTAAAAGGATGGGTGTTTTCACACCTATCAAATTGTACAAAATGATTTTCGGTAACGATTATATACCGGTGATATATTATGGTTTTTATTAAACTCTATGAATTCACTCGGCGTTTTCGCTGACTTTTTAACATGTTTTATCTCATGTACTTGAAGGTGATTCTCGGGAAGACGTCAAGAATTTATGGCCCGCATTCAAATAAAAATTTCCATTCAAATGTTTTGTAAATTTGTATGACATAATATGACCTGAGGAACCTATGTAATTTGATATTCATGAAAGGAAAATGCTTTATTACTGAAGGATGCGATTTTTAAGCGTTGTCTATGATTTGAGTGATGTGCTATCCTGTAACACCAACGACTCTTCCGCTGAACTAAAGTATGAATATTTGGGGTTGTTACACTTCTGATGACTCCTTGTTACTAATGAATGATCCTTAACCCATAGAATCTTATCAATATTGCCAATATCACTTCTAGTTCAGTCATTCAATTCCACCTACAATTTCTGCAATACACCGAAAACCTAACTTACGTCCGTAACTCACGATCTTTAACCTTCACAAATTAAAGTTCTTTATGTACCATCAATAGTACAGCCTCATTACTAGCATGATAATCATCATCATATAAAAATTCCAACAATTCCTAAGTTAATTACACACGCACAAGTATATCGGCCAATGTTTGAATCGTCCTTTCACTCTATCCATTAGTCCCTGTATAACACACAGTACTCAACTCAACTTTTTCCTTTACCCAAACCAAAATGTATCGATTACTTGACTTGAAAGATTCCTTCATCACTAAGTCTCACTCTCTCAACTTAGGTATGTTAGGAGTGCTCAATTTACCATGTCTAACTTGGCTTTACAACAAAATCCTTTCCGTAAGTTTGACAAAATGTTGAAACCAATTACCTTGACATTTTTCTCAAATCAGACAACTAACTTAAACTTTCAATATCCTTTCTATCAGGTCCACACTTTTTGTCATCTCCAAAACTCAAACCTTAGAAGATTTTTCCTTTATCTTCCTGATAAGTGCATCAGCTACCACATTCGCCTTTCCCGGATGGCAGCAAATCTCATAGTAATAATCACTCACAGTCATGACCATCAACATATTCAAGTACTCGAAATATATAATTGGTAATCCTCTACTCATCTCCTTTATCTTCCCAAAAAGTTAATTATGAAGCAAACTCTTATGATCCTTTATTATTACACTCTTGATTCCATACAAGTAATATTTCTACCATCTCAAAGCAAACACCACAACTACATAACCCTTATGAGACGCATCACAACAAACTATAAATCCTTCAGATCCTTCCAACAATGACAACATCAGTGCATAACACAACCTACCCTTCAGTGTTCAGAATATAGCTTCCTCATCTGATAAGGATCAGATCTCGAAACTTAAAATTTAGATTTATAAGTGGGATTCACACATCTAATTCTTCTTAGTCAGCTTAATCAATGGTTCAACAATCAGTGAAAACCTCTCGATAAACCTCCGATTATTCACAGCTTAGACTAAGGAATTAACAGATTTCCATCGGCATCGTTGGTACCGACTAATCCTTAATCGTATAAATCTTGACAAGATCTTCACGAATACCTTTGTTGTCAATCAACTGCTTTAGAAAACGCAAATATTTTAACTAACATTTACACATAGGAAACTTTACATACATTTTCTCTTTTTCCAACCTTCCCAAAATTATCCTCATATGCTACTTATGTTCCTCCTTTCCTCTTGGAATAACATCGTACATCATCAATAGATACAATGACTAACTCATCCTAGCACATCTTACTCACATAATTTACCAAGTTCATGAATGTGGTAGACCGTTCGTCCATTCCAAAAACACCACTTGAAACTTATAGTAACCACATCAAGTACGAGAAACAACTATAGGAACATCTTCTTCCCTAACCCTCAGTTAATGATAACCAGAACTCAAAGTGATCTTTGAGTACACACTGGATCCAGACAACTGGTCAAATCACTCAGTTGTAACACCCCATTTTGATAAATGGAATGTCACGCGTAATTATGGCGTGTCATCAAAGCATACAAGGATAATGTCTGTAACATTACATGACCATAGGGATAACCAGAATCAAACATCGGTTCCCAAACATAAACCCAAAATGTAATAAAGTAAAAGAAATGAATGAAAGACTAAGCAAGCATAAGTATATGAAGGCAAAAAGGAAAAGAAGTCTCTAGCAGCTTCCATCCTATGCATGTCCTCTAAATGCTCGAGTCTTTCCTAGGGTACCTGCCGTTTTGGGACATGAAAAGGAAAGTAACGGTTGAGCAAAACGCTCAGTGCACGGATATAGACATAGTATAAATGACTAAAACATAATAAAGACTTAATAGCAGCGAAAATGTATAAGTCCTGGAAAACCTGGAACATGTTCATAAAACTGGTTTTATAGTTTGAAAAGCCTTATGTTTATCTTATGAAAACTGTTTGACATATTTTACCATTAGCCAATATAGGTCATGAAAATCCACCGTGCATGAATACTTGGAGGGGTGACCTCATTATGCAAATTAGAGGGGCTGCCTCTAATTTAATATACTGGTTTTGGGTAGGAGGGATCAGCTCCTTGTGAAAGATGCAAGGCACACACCACATTCACCATGAAATCCTGACTGAAAACATGTAACTAGGATGCACCCATACGCCGCACATGATAAATATAGTAATATGGCCGAAAGCTGAAGGGACGCCACGAGCAATCACTCCGCCGTGGTGAAGTCATAACATTGGTGCCTCCAATGTTATGGTTATGGTACATCTATAACTAGGTGAAACTGGTCATGCATGTATATGGCTCTAGCTATTCTAATTAAACATAAGCAATTCAAAAACATATAAAACAAATACTGGGAAAACAGTTGGCTGCATACGGGGAATCCTAATAAGGAAAGAATGTCCATACTGAAAGGACGGGAATCCGTACCTTATGTCCAGTGAACGAAGAACACGAACGGAAGAGAGTCCTACTTCGGTATCACTAATGCTACATAAATACATACGTGAATAAGTATCTGCTTACTAAATAGTAACTGGTTTTATGTCATGTCTTAGCTTATTTTATATGTTCATATCATGTTTTACTGTTTAAAGCCTTAAACTGTGTTTATTTTATATTTTGTCTATTCTGATTAAGTATTTCTGGTATTTCATGTATTATTATACTTATTGTGTAATAATAAGTAACTTTCCAAAAAGAGCAGTTTTCCTAAAATAGAAAGTTTCCAAAAATAGAAAGTTTCTAAAAATAGATAGTTTCCAAAAATAGAAAGTTTCCAAAAATAGAAAGTTCCCAAAAATAGAAAGTTTCCAAAAATAGAAACTTTCCAAAAATAGAATTACTGCTTAATATAGATAAGTTTCTATAAATAGAAAGTTTCCATAAATAGATCTGCTGCCTTAATTAAATAGTTTTTAAAAATAGAAAGTTTCCATAAATAGATTAGCTGCCTGAATTAAATAAGTTTCTAAAAATAGAAAGTTTCCATAAATAGATTAGTTGCCTTAATTAAATAAGTTTCTAAAAATAGAAAGTTTCCATAATTAGATATAAGCTGGTTAAATAAGCTAAGTATATAAGCCTAAGTGTTTTCATGATTATTTTCTAAGTCATAAAGATATAATGTATAGTTTATTAATTATTTCATGTAATTTAAATAAACTATAGGTTAAAAGTATTTAATTAAATGTATCATCTTTAAATAAAGTTAAATACTTAGGTTAAAACATGTATTATTATGTATTAATAATATAACCTAAGTCATGTTAATTAATTTATTATAACCATGGTTTTTAAAGAATTAATTAATTATAAGTCTAGAAAATATAAAATACTTAGGTTAATAATTTCATGATTCTAATAATTAAATATAACCTAAGTCATGTTTATTAAATTAATCATGTCATACTTATTATTTTAATTTTAACATATGATTATAAAAAAAATAATCTTAACATAAACCGTGAACCGGATCTTGACTAGAAACCATGAACCGGACATGAAATCGACACCATACCCCGAACCACTTTTGGGTTCCCTTGTTTTGGTTGCTGCCTTGGGACCACCATCACCATACCGAGACCTTGTGGTCTCGGTGGTGTGGATTAAATCAAGCCGAGACCCATTTGGGCTCGGTTCATGCGTCGGCCACAACCAACAACCCTAAAACATCAAAACATTTACCCCCCTTGATTTAATTAACATGATAATCATATTAAAACAAAACCCTTATAAGTTCATGTGTAAAAATAAAATAAAAGATTAAAAGAAAAGGGTTTTAAGGTTTACCAAATGCTTGAAACAAGGAGGATGAACACACTAATGTTCTTTGTAAATAATCAACACCAAAATCAACCCAATCACGCTTGTGGTCATGATACAAACCGGCGGCCAAAGGGAAAAAAGGAGAGAAAAGGAGGCTAGGGTTTTTACTTATTTTCTAGATTTTGTTAAAATGAAACAAGTTTTCTCCTTTTTCTTGTTTAGTAAAAATTGATGGGCTAAGCCCATTTTCCTTCCTAATTTTGTGGTATGGGGCCCACATGGGGTAACCCGTACTTTTCTCGAGTCTAAATATTATAGTGTGTTCTCGTATTTTATCGTGTTCGTGTCTTACGTGTTTTAATTAATTATTAACCGTGACTTAATATATTTATTCGTGTTCGTAATAAATATATATACGTAATTAATATTAGCTCGTGATTAAATTACGCTCATGATTTCATGATCGGATGTTCTTGATTATAATTATTATTTAAATAATTATCATGTGTTCATACGTAATAAATACTTATCGTGTGCTAACACGTACGTAATACTTAAAATTCTTATATGTAAACGTAAACATGCTATAAAAGGATAGTTTTAATCTTATACGTACGATCTTAAGGGTACTATTCATGGTAAACGTATGCGGGTTTTACATCAATCCTCGGCAGTGGATACCAATTCTTGGCAGTTAATTTGTTAAGCTCTCGATAATTAATACACATCCGAAACAATCCATCCTTCTTGATAAACAACACACGCGATCCCCATTATAAAGAAACTTAATCAAATACATCCCTTTTCCATCACTTCTTGCAGTTGACTGGATAACTCATTCCACTCTCACGGTGCCAAATGATAAAGCATACAAATACTTCTCAACGAAATACAGAAGCACTACACCTATCGCTTACAACACTCAATCGAATTGAATTACTCTTCACAAGATGGCAGCAACTCTGCAAAACTTCAGGAAAACCTCATAATACTCTCGAATCATTAACAGATCTCCCAACTTCACTATCACTAGTTACCTGAGCAAGGAGTACATCATATCTCTCCTCCACATAATTCCTCATATCCAAACAAGATACTTCCCAAATGGATAGTTCACTCATCACCTCTCATAGTCAACACTCAGCTTATTAGCAAAATCTAAACCAGCAGCTATCAGTTTATAGTGAAGATTAGTCCAATCACAAGCATCAGCACTACGCACCACTAACCAATTCATACCAAAAATCTACATCTAAAGATTCCAACTCTTCGAGCATAAAGTCGATATAAAACACCTACCTTCCTAAATTCAAGGAACACATTCTTAGTATAGAACTAATACTAGCAGCCTTTCCATTGGTTAATTCCACATCATAGTTAATTTTCAATCTCATTAACTCTCCATAGATAAAACAATTAAATCTTTACATTTCTACAGTTTCTATCTGATCTGACATCAAACAACATACTAAGATAATGAACATCAAATAAGAATATACCATTTACAACGTTCAGACGTTAAGGTTTTTCAGCATCATTCAAACATAAGCTGGAGCGGCAGCATTCCTATCTTGTCAATTTCCTTTCCTTGGACAATTCCCTTGATTGTGTCCTTTCTCGCAACGGATAAATCATATCACTACTCAGGGGTACTAATTCCGGTGACTAATCCTCTTGTCCTACACTTCGCAGCTTTATGACCAGGTTTTCCTAACTCTAGTCGCAATTGTGGAAAATTACCTACATGGTATAGAGTACAACAAACACACTTGAGATGTATTTTGTTATTTCCAGAAACAGTGGCAGCACGAATCCCATCATTCCTTCCATGGTTTAAATACTGATTTCGGTTCTATCTTTAGTTATTGTTATTACTGTAATCCCCACGATTCTAACCTCGATTCTGGTTGGACTGAGCAGATTCCCACTTTCTATTATTGTTTTCAACAATAGTATCTTTCATATCTTGCACTTTCACATCCATTAAATCATGCGCCATCTGAACAACTTCATCGAAAGATTCAGGTTTTGAAGAAATAATCTCACCCTTGATATCACTAGACAATCCTCTAATGTACTGCTTCCTTGCTTTACAGTCATTCAAAAAAGTATCAGGACATAGCAAATATAGCTCATAAAATTTCCCAGTAAGCAATAATAACATCATCCCTTACCACTAATTGTCTCAATTCGGATTCCACTGTCCTGGTTCCTACTCAGGACAAAACCTAGCAGTCAATAGTCCTTTCATTACGGTCCATGTCTTACCATTAGCCTCAACGAATCCTAAAGTAGTCACTTGGTTGTTCCACCATCTTAGTGTACCATCCCGAAATATAGCAGCAACAAATTTCACATTATTAGTTTCTGAACACCCAATAATTTCAAAAGTACTCTCTTTCTTATCAATTCACCTATGCAATTCTAATGCACCACTAATAACACAAAATTGCGTATAACTACACCTCTATAAAATAATATAAGTACATTCTCTCGAACTTGCAGAACAACAGCAACACTATCATCTGGATCAGCAGCATCATCATTATGCTCAGCAACATCATCATCATTCTTAGTAGCATCATCATTATTCTTAGCAGCATCATCATTATTCTTCGCAGCATCAACTGCAGCATAATTATCTCTAACACAACTAACTCCAGCATCTTGATTCCTTGCAGCACGATCAGCTTCATGTGCTCTAGCAATAACTTGTTCGATCATAGTGTTCACAGTAGCAGTCGTTAGTTTTGGCGACATATTTCAAAACACTTAGTCACGTGGTTATCCACTAATGACAGAAATATGATTCTCCTACTCCTTTTTCCATTATCACAAAAGAAAGAAACATGATAAGTATACATATCAAGATAAAAGAAGAATTCTTTATAAGGACATCTCATGAATACTACATGCACAAACAACACAAACTACAATGGTTCATCAACCAAAACTCAAAAGAGTTAATAAAGGCACATCATAGATCATGAGGGTAATTCAGATTGTGTTGAGGATTCAACAAGGCAGTGGCAATGTCTGCCACTACAATCATTTATCGAACAAACTTAAAAGATAATAAGTTCCATCATAATGCCATGATATAAAGGTTTAAATAAGTTCGATCACAAAAAGAAAATAAGATACAAAGAATTCCATTACGCGATTAGTTCCTTAGACACCAGCTCCTCATCCTCCTTATCATTGCTGTTAGCTTCATCCCACTCTTCTATTTCCCCTTTCGCACCTCAAGTTCAAATCCATAACATGATGGCAGCTCACTCTAAAAATTCAAATGCTCACCCTTACAAGGCAGATTATTCACAAGGCAAATCTCGATACGACTTTCAACATTCCTAAACTTCTAAGCTTGACTCAGAATTGATCTCACATGAGGCTCCCACTCACTCATCCTTTCAAAACTTACATACATCTCTTTAAACCTTTCAATTCAAGCACACAAATTCATCACAATCGACCCAAGACTAACAATCTCATCCATCTTCCAAGTCCTAACAAACTCAATTCTCGACATACCAAATACATCCTTTAAAACAACTTTTCTTTCACATCACCTTCTAATCACACCAGTTTCAACCACATATCTATCATACATCAGCTAATCAAACTTACTCATACCCGATACAAGTCACAAGAAATCAGTTGTAAAATCGTTCAACATCTGGTCTACTGTCCTAGACCCTCGGCCGTATATAAGGTCATTATTTTAAATTATATACATATGCATTACATAAAGAAAATTACGATAACAAGTACTCAACGTACTTTCAACAATATCAATACATCATCAATACATCATCATAGTATTTACTTAATAAATACTCTAAAAATCATTTTAGTTTTAAGGGATACATCAACTATAAAACAATACAAAACGAATAATCTTACCGGAGCCTTGCGAAGAAGTTGCATGCTTTTGTAAAATATATTCGACACCAAATTTATAGTTTAGGACATTTTTCAAAATCGACCTAATTCGCTATAACTAAAAAGCTCCGATTACCAATCTTTAACACCCCCAAATTACATTGCGCAGCAGAAATACACATTTGGGTGCTAAACACAAACATCGTTACACAAGAGACTTTGAACAATCTCAAAATAATACATTTGAAATATAAAAGGATATAATTTAACCATTGTCTAAAACCCTCGATCCCAAGTAAACTATTTTAGAAATATCAGAGTAACATTTAGGTCACCCAAAGATTTTATCCAATCAACAAACAATTTACCAAAGTACATGACCGGTACATTATTATTTTTATGACCAAAAGGGAAAGAAATCTGTTTTAGACCAATCACCACAAAAGCAACCCGCAATCCTTCTCCAACAAGCTCCGCAGTTCATCAACTTCAATCACCTGAAATACATGCTTAAAATCATCAACACAACGGTTGAGCGAGTCTATAGGTTTTCCAAATCATCATTTGAACACAAGAGAAAAATCAATCAAGATCTTTTAATAGAATTGTTGTACATACAATCTATTAATCAGGCATTCTGGTATATAGCAATAGCTATAGAATTTTATTAAGTTCATGACACCGACCCCTTATTTTAGTCACCCACGCCTAAAGTCGACATGACTAGATGAATTCCAGTGCCCCTACTAGGGTATCAATTGCAAGTATACCACATTCTCATTCTCGTAATATTATCCTTCCCAGAGGTTACTCAGCGTAAAGCCCTGGTCTCGGATAGGGTCGTCAGCCCGATAGTACTATTATTAGAATAAGTGGCTATTCCCAACTCACAACATCAAGTCAGAAGATAGTTAACGACTCATGAAATTAGGGACTTTGCAATTTAGGTACTTATACAATTCAAGGCAACAACAAGCAACATAGGGCAACATTCGGGTCCAAACAATCAATCATGACTTGTGTTCATTTAACTTTCAAATAGCATGTATCTCCCTCGCGGGTTTTAAAATCATTCAAAGCAATTACAAAAGCGAGGCTATAGACTCACCTTGAGTAATAGCAGTAGCAAGACGATCTTCGACGATTGTTGATGCCCGATAAACACAAAAACCGCAACCTATCAATTAAGGCGCGTTCATTAATAATAAACTCGAGTAAAATCTATACTTAATATGATCAAACTCAAAATAATAAAATCACAACCAACCCAAAATGAAAACAATACAAGTGACCTATTACTTCCTTCTATATGTTTATTCTATTAGTTAATTATTTCGATAAAAATCTGCCGGTACATACCCATTGTACAAGCTCATTTACCCCACTTAAACACGTCAAATACTTATGATACTAATTAGAGATATCACTTACTATATATAGAAAGACCTGTTAAAAGCCCATCAAAAGATTTTACTTTTAAAGTTCCCTGCCCGACACATCTTTGAACTACAAAAACCAAACCTTGACCATTTTCACAACTCATTCTATAGTCCCCGAGATTCGATCCAAATATCGACCACAACTTCGGATTGTGTCGATACTCGTCTCCCGGTACACGAATAATCAAATCATCATTACTTCTCGCTCGTTTGGAGCTAGAAGCTCTACCTTATATCAAATCGAAGCTAAAAGAATTCTCTACAACCTTATCTTATTAGTTTATTCATTTTCAAACAGTAAGGTACCCAAAATTGGCCTTGAACCTACGGATATAAAATACCTTTTAAAATCTCCCACCAAATCATATTTTTGATCAATTCCAACCATTTTTCTCCTTATCCTACACCCCTAATATCATCCTAAACAATTAATCTAACCCATAACACCCTTGAATAATCATTTAAAAATTTACCCACTCAAAAATCCAAACATACAATACTTAAAATATGTATATAATAATACTAACAACAACTATATAACAAGAAAATAGATCAAACCACCATGGATCATCATCAAAATTTGAAAGTTGTTGCATGTTGTAAATTTTTACATCAAAATGATCATTTTTGAATTTGCAACATGGGATATCAATTATTTTCATTGATTCAAAGTAAATTTTGAAAAATCAAAGGGTTTAGGGTGGTGCAGGGTGACGGTAAAGAGAGGGAGGAGAGAGGGGTGGATTTGATTTTGTTTTCACACATATTGTATGTGTTTTTGTTAGTGGAAATTATATATATAGTGGGGTTGGATGGTTATTTTTGCCAATTTGTGATAGTTTTGGTCCAAAATGCAATCAAATAGTTTAAAAGCTAGAAAATGTAAATTGTCAATTTTGAAAATATTTACGAGGCTCGGGTTTCGTAAAAATACTTTTCAAAAGTTAAAAGACACTCAAAATATGATAATAGTATGATCCCGGTATGACTTAATACGCAATTAAAACAAAAAACGTTAAAATATAAACATCGGGACAACAAATAATAAAACATAAAAATCTCGGGCATCCGTCGATATCGTGGTCACTAATAATCCTCGCTATTAGTAAAAAGATAAAAATAAGACCTCCAACGTCGGTTTTAAATAAAACCATCAACCGTCATATCATTCAAACTCATCCAAAAATTTCAAAATTATTCGTAAAATAGTATTAAAAAATATTAAATAATGACCACGGGTTCGGGTTGTCACACAATAAAACAAACTTCTTTTGAGTGAAGCTTGAGTAGGCTGGGTAGGGTTGTGCTTTGCATCACTGGGTCCATGATGGTTTGTCTTCAATACCAGAAATCATCTAAGTGATTCTGATAGTAGATGCGTTGACCCGATTTCTGCCTAAGTTGTATGGAGGGCTATTTTCTTTTCACCCTTTATCCTTACATTTCTTTTTCATTCTTCAACCCCTTCAATGCTTACCAAGACGTCATAACTATCACGTTGTTGTGATTGTTCTAGTGCTAGCTTAAGTCATTAGTCAGCCTTATTCCCGTACACTCAACTACTCCATCTTTCCTAAGGACTTCTATTTTCTAATAGATTGTCCCTGGGAAAATCCCTCCGGTTCTGGTTGGATCATAGGACGAGCACCTAACCACCTTTTGACACCAATACCGTCGTAAATTAATGTGTTGAAGGGTATAGATATCGTAAGCTAAAAAATCTGATGAAAAGGCAATCAAGGTGTTGATGAAATCAATGTTTACACCTTGAAAGTTTTCTATATCAGCAAAACTCTCCCCCTACATATGTGCATCATAAAAGGAAGGTTTTTGCACATATTAGGAAGAGAAAGCCCTTATATCAAAGATCTTATCCAAGATGACACATTTTGAACGCATTTTAATCACTATTCTCCCCCTCAAAAAATGCATGTGATTGAATTTTTTGTGAAACTAGTGATGAAACATGGAGATAATAATGTTGCATGAAAGTTTGTACTCCCCCTCGAAAGGAAATTCTAATTAAAATAGGGGATTATATGAGAACAAAGTTTTGAAATACCTTGAAAAATTATGCTCAGACCCGAGAAAACTGAATTTCCCGTTGTTGAGAAAAAATGTACATAAATGAACATTTTCCTTGAGTTCATTAGCTTAAAACTTTGAATGTTTTAATATAAACTCATGACCGAGAAAAATTAATTTCCTGTTGTTGAGGATAAGTTATAACACCCCCAAATATTCATACTTTAGTTCAGCGGAAGAGTCGTTGGTGTTACGGGATAGCACATTACTCAAATCATAGATAACGCATAAAAATCACGTCGTTTAATAATAAAGCATTTTCCATTCATAAATATCAAATTACATAGGTCCTCAGGTCATAGTATTTCATATAATTTTACAAAACATTTGAATGGAAATTTTATTTGAATGCGGGCCATAAATTCTTGTCATTTTCCCGAGAAATACCTTCAAGTATGTTGATCCCAAACTTAGATCGATTAGCTTTGTGTATACGAGATTAGATCAAGTAATACACGTAGAGAAACGTTTGTATATGCTTTATGAATCTAAGTGTTATGCGGAATTTAACACTTAAACAAGAACACACAAGATGTAAACAAACTTTCACTTTGATTATGAATGTCGAACTTGCTTACAATGAAAGATGTTTACGAACAAAAACTTATATGAAACTTAATATTAAACATTAACCTAAAAGCCTTCTTTTATAGACATAAGATGCCTTGTATAATAATCTACGTATCAGCTATTCTAGGTAAAGATAAATATAGAAAATACATTGTCGTTTCTATCCTTACTAGAAGTATTCTAGAATATAATAAACGTGTAGATTATATCTTCCATCAGTGCTTGTCTTCAATGTGTCAACGCTTGACTTTAACTTGTCAACGCTTGAGCTGTCAGCGCTTGTATTGTTCTTGTCAACGCTTGTTTTGTTCTTGTCAGCGCTCAAGTGATCTGGCCTTAATTTATTCCCAACAATCCTCCCCTAAACTTGATATCCACTCTTATGATCAAGTTTCTGAATAAGCATTAAGGACTAGGAGGAATCTTACAAACCTTCTCATATTGATAGTAAATAAATCTGATCAAATCTTTTGCCACGTCACTTGAATAATCTATTTCCAACTGAATGTCCTTCATCTTTTCCAAAATAGCCTTGGATATGAAATACTGAGCATCCACAAGTAGATACTCAGCAAACTTTGTAGAACTCAAATGGTATACACCAGCAGCTGAATATAACCTCCATTGAAGACCACTGAGGTCATCTTCAAGATCCTTCCATATTGCAGGATCCTCATCTTTTGGTCCACACATTCTTTTGAATGTGGTCCAAAGTTTTATTCCATTAGTTGAAGTTGGTGCTTCAGCCTCATACTTGGTCTCCAGTAACCTCCAAAGGTCCACCAAGTCTTCTCTATCACAACTTGAAAATAAAGATATGAGAGTGGTAAAAGTGTGTACCTCCTTGCCAAATCTGCCAATCTTCCAGAATCCACATTCATCTTCTTCATAACTCACAATTGGATTCCTGGAATCTAATGGTAACACTTGCACCATATCTGAAGCTTCTAATGGGGAGAGCTTGAGGCTCTTTCTTATAACTGCTTCACTTGGATATAGTGGATCCATATCTTTTGGAAACTCAAATTTAATTCCCTTCTTCACTGGCCTGGGAATCATCATAGCTTTCTTGATTTCCATAACTTCTGAAAGTTCCTCCTTTCTTTCATCTGAAAGAAGTCTGAGAGTGTTTGCTTCTTGCACTCTCACCCAAATAGGATAAGCCATGTTTTCCAACTCATCAAATGTCAAAGCCTTCAACTTCTGATATGTCCATCCAACTCCATGACATCTGAGCAACATAAAGTAGAGCTCCCTTCTATCCCTTTTCAACTCTGAGAGAATATTGCTTGCCTTGTGTTTCAAAATTACCTGGCAATCCTTCTGAACTCTAAGAAGAAGCTCCAAACCCCATATTTGATCTGAAATGGTCAAGTCTGGATTATCCATGCAGCTTTCTTCCCGAGAATTGTACATTTGAACCACCTCTGGCATGTCAAAGTCAACCTGTAATTTCAACTCTCTCAGCTTCTCTTTGGCCAACTCATCTCCATACTCAAGCCTTTCAGGTTCTATAATCATTACACTTGAGTCTGAGCTAGCTCCATCACTTTCTTCTTCTGAAGTCACAACAAATGGTGACTTTTCCTTTTTATCTTGTTCCATGATTTGTGCAGCCAATCTTCTATCAAATTCAACTTGAGCTGCATCCTTTGGAACAATCTCTTCTACCATTTTACCCTTACCCTTATCTGATGGTGCAATGGTTGGTAAGGTAGATGGTAATACCTGAGTAGAAACTTCCTTGATGATAGATGATGACTGGGATACATCACCTTCATGTGCAGGTCTGTCAACGCCCAACTTTGTTCTATCAGCGCCCAAAATACTTCTATCAGCGTCCAAATTTTCCTTGTCAACGCTCAAATATCTTCCCTCAGCGCCTTGTGTAACCTCTCTCAACATAGCTGTAAATGATAAATTTACGTTGGTGGGAGAGATTAAGGACGTATCAAAACCTGTTTGTTTCTTCAAAGATGTAAGGGCTTCAGCAACATCCATTGATTGACCATCATGGCTGCCCTTATCACTCAGATTTATTTGATCTTCCTCCCCTTTGGAAGATTCCTCCATACCCCGTCTAGCATGATCACTTTCCAAAACAACAATCCTCTCCCTCAATTGCTTGAGTTCAAGGCCTTGTGAGCTGACAATTTGTACTAAGTCTGCATTTTGCTTTTGCAAGCTAATGCAGACTGCCGTCAAGTCCAAAAGAGTCATTGGTTCCAGTCTGCCCTCTTCTGAAATAGGGATTTGACCTCCCAAGTCAGATTCATTGGGCATGGATGAGGACTTAATTATGGTGGGACTGCCTTGGCCAGCATCTAAGCCAGAACCAATAGTCCCAGCCTCATCCAGGTCACCAGCCACACTTGTGGTGGTGGTTCTCTCTGCTACATGGCTAGGACCACCAGAGGAGAACACTCCAGTAGTCCTTTGGCGTTTCATCAACCTATATTCATGGGGTGTGGAAGATGGTGTGGAAGAATGAGTAGATGTGGGTTGGTTAAGGGGTGTTTGGGATTGTGAAGGTTGTGTGTCAGCGTTCGAAAGAGGCACATCAACGCCAACATTGATTGTGTCAGCGTTGAAGGATTCTAAATCAATTTGCATTTGTTCAGGTGAGGGTAAAGGTTCAGGAATTGGTTCAAGTTGTGGTTGAAGGTCAATTTGAGGTTGGGGGTCTGGTTGGGGTTGTGCTGCTGCAATAACAGCAAGCATGGCTTGGGTTAAAGGTAAGTCTCTATGGGGTGGTGAATCCATCTTCATAAAAATAGCTTTTTTTTGCTCAGGGATCTTATAAAAATCATTGTGATCCCTTGAGCAGTAACCTTGATCATCAAAAACCATTTGCAGAAAACGGGGATAAGCTAAAGTCATTTTTGTCCCCTTGTTTTTACACATCCCCTCAAAAATCGTTTTAGAATAGTTATATTTTTGCCCTGTTGCAATGCACACAATAGCACTGGCAATGGATCTATTGATCTCATTGTGTGCAGTACATTTGGGACTCAAACATTGAAGGAGGACGTGTATGAGGTACTTCCAGGCTGGGGGAAATTCCTGCTTATGATACTTATTAAGAGTACCTTCATCAGGAAAAGGATATCCCAAAGCCCTAAGCCCTTGTTCTATTTCATTTATGGGAAGGGTGGCTATACCATCAACATCATCAAGATGCAAAGCTTGGCGTACCAAAGCCTTAGTAAGAGAAAATTGTTAGACAAGAATTATAGATACCCTGTTTAAAATAGGAGCCAAATTTATAGGAGAAAAAGAATGCATGTGATTGGCCCAAAAATAGGCAAAGATTTTCAAAAATCAATCATGAAAATATTGAAAAAGTTATAAGTTATCTCATGCATTAAATGAAAGTAACAACTCCTAAAATTACGGCTTGAAAATATGTCAAAAAGTAACAACTGGGTAGGTCCCATTGAGTGTCAACGGTAAAAAATAACCTATCAACGCCCAACGGCTATAATCTTGTCAACGTTTGCCTAAGTCATGTCAGCGTCTAATTTGGTCACAACAACGCTTGGAAAATTCTTGTCAGCGTCCAAAAATAAAAATATTTTAAAAAGTGAAAAATGACCTTAACAAGTAATTTATCCTAGAGAAGATAACCAAAAGCTGATAATTATTATAGGGCGGCAAGCACTGTCCAGTTATGCACACTTGCATAAGCAAGATAGACATAACAGTCCTCTAGTGTCCCTTGCTAACCAAAACTCTTAACATCAAAGTTACCTTATAAAATCCTTGTTACTCCCAGGTAAATCCCATATCAAAATCATTCCCAAGTCTCCCAACAGACCACAACCAATTCTAGGCCAAAAATGTCTTGGCAGCATGCAAAGTTGATATACTATGCATGCTACATTGTCTCATGATTTAGTAAAACTAACTCATACTCACCTGTGGACACAATCTAGAATTGTGATAAGAGTATCATATGGATACCCAAACATCCTAAAGGTTCCTAAAACCTCCCCTTAAACTATGATACAAAAAGTTTGCTAAAATTATGCATGAACATAAAAAATTTATGTCAAGATAGGAATGAAACATTCCAACCATCATCCATAAATAAAAACTTGTCCAAATGCTTCTCCATTGATCCATAAGCAACTCTGTATCCAATGGTATACTGCTAACACCATCTGCACATTTAGATTGAAAACCACAAAACTAACATTGTTGCTGACAACGCCCCGATAACACATGACAGCGTTGAGGGAAGCTTTGTTAGCGTTAGACAATTATATTGCTGACAACGTTACAAAAACATTTATCAGTGTTCAAGTAACCTTTGTCAGTGTTAGAAAAATATAGTGGAAAATCTAAATCATCAATAAAACCAACAATAATAATGCCTCATCCTGTACATACTTTTACAAAAAGAATCCAAAACACATATTATGTGAGATTAACCATTCCAATACTTGTTACCAAGTATTGAAATCTCCCAGCATCAAAAGGTTTAGTTAATAAATCTGACACATTTTCCTCAGTGTCAACCCTATCTGGTTGTATTAAACCTTTCTCAAAGCAATCTCTTATAAAATGGTGTCTAATTTCTATGTGTTTAGTTTTAGAATGATATACAGGATTCTTAATGATGCATAAAGTACTATTATTGTCAACAAATATCTTAGTATGCATGAAATTATACCCATAGTCCAACAGCTGGTTCTGAATCCACAAAACTTGACCACAACATGCAGCTGCAGCCACATACTCTACTTCAGTTGTAGAATTAGCCACCACTGTTTGTTTCTTGCATTGCCAAGATATTAACCTGCTCCCAAGAAACTGACATCCACCAGTTATGGATTTCCTATTAAACTTATCACCTCCATAATCACTATCTGAATATGCAATCAGCTCCAATGGTGAATCCTTTGGGTACCACAAACCAAGACTAGGATAGCATCTTAGGTACCTAAAGATCCTCTTCACAGCATAAAGGTGACATTCTTTTGGAGTCACTGATGGCGTGCACAAGCACACACAGCAAACATAATGTCAGGTCTGGAGGCAGTAAGATACATCAAGGATCCAATCATGGATCTATAATGCCTGACATCAACATCTTTCCCATCTCCAATCTTTCCCCAAGGGTGTTCTCTATCCATAGGAGTAGTAGCCCTCTTTTCATGTGGAGAAAAGCCAAACTTCTTCAAGATCTCAGCAACATATTTGTCCTGGGAGATGAAGATACCATCTTCTTTCTGCTGAACTTGTAGACCAAGAAAGAAGTTCATCTCCCCTATAGCACTCATCTTGAATTTATCTGTCATAAGCTTGGAGAAATCCTCACTCATCTTTGGATCAGTAGACCCAAAAATAATATCATCAACATAGACCTGCACAAGCAACACATCCTTGCCTTTCTTCTTTGTAAATAGTGTCTGATCTATGGTGCCCCTCTTGAATCCATTGTCCACCAAATAGGTAGACAAAGTACCATACCATGCTCTAGGGGCTTGATGAAGGCCATACATAGCCTTTTTGACTCTATACACTTTATCTGGATGCTCTGGATCCTCAAAACCAGGAGGTTGCATTACATAAACTTCCTCAACAATGGTGCCATAGAGAAAAGCACTCTTAACATCCATCTGATAGACTGTGAAGCCCATGCAAGAGGCATAGGCTAGAAAAATCCTAATAGCTTCAATCCTTGCAACTGGTGCAAAGACCTCCTCATAGTCTATCCCCTCCTCTTGTGTATAATCTTGAGCCACTAACCTTGCCTTGTTTCTGACCATAATGCCTCTTTCATCTCTTTTGTTCCTGAGAACCCATCTTGTCCCTATAGGTCTGACATATCTAGGACAATCAACCAGCTCACGAACATCCTGAATTGCAAATTGGTGAAGCTCATCCTGCATTGCTTCCACCCAACTTGGTTCTTTGAGAGCATCAAATATTTTCTTGGGTTTTTCTTGTGACAGAAAACATGCAAACAAACATGCTTGCACAAGAGGGGTGTTGGAAATATGTTTTACGTATTAGAAAGGATCGGTCACTCCAACAATAGTTCATGTTATAGCTCGTAGTTTAGTTATTTACATTTATCAAACAAAGCCCAAAACCGAGCCCATGGATTGTATGGGCCGGCGGCCTAATGTAAACCCAAGCCCATCTCATGGGCTTGGGTATATAAACCCTCTCCTTTGATGGAGAGGGTGGTGTGGTTTCATAATTTATACATAGTTCCTTTTATCTTTCTCTCTCTAGAAGTGTGAAATCCACCATCTTTCTATCTCTTTCTCTCTCTAAAAATATAAGCATAGATTTACATTTCTACAAATGGTATCAAGAGCTTGGGATGAAATATAGGTTTGTTTTTGTGTTGAGTATTGTCTTCTAAATAATCCGTAGAGAACAAGTTGGTTTTTGCCGAAATCTTTAAAATTTTTTGGTTTGATCGTAGTATTAAGTAGTGTAACATAGGGATTTGTGCTTAAAAGTGTTCTTGGTATCTTGTTTTTCATTAAAACATCAGTTTTCTTGGATCAAAAGTGCAAAAAAGGTTGTGTTCTTCATTCCGAAATTCTAGCAGAAACATCCATCGGAAAGTACAAATTGTACTTGGGCTTCCAGCGCAATAACCTTACCATCGGAAAGGGTTTGGTTCTACATTGCGATCGTGGGTTTTATTACTTATTCCGATATGGACATTCTGATCGTGCTTTGCGATCTGGGATTTCGACGGGTATAAGGAAGTATTTTAAGTCGTTACTCTGCTTGAATTTTGTCAGCTGCTTTGCGATCTGAACATTGCGATCTGAGTATTCCGATAGGTTTTGCGATCTGAGTATTACGATAGCTCTTTGCGATCTGAACATTTCGACCGCTCTGCTTTGCGATCTAGGCATTCCGATACCATCATCATTCCGACAGGGTTACATTACGATCGTGTGTAATTTTGACTTGGAATTTTTGGTTTATCGAGAACATATTTTAGGGGATTTTAACATTGTTTCTCGATTTTAACTCACAACAACACAAAAATACTTAACCTTATTTCATTGTTCGATCAACTTTGTAAATCTTAACTTATTGAAATGGAGTATACATCTCTTACGGATAAGTCCATCCTCTCGGGTACGGATAATCGTCCACCAATGTTGGTGAAGACTATGTATTAGGAATGGGCTTCCCGAATGGAACTTTATATGTTGAACAAGGAGAATGGACATCTAATTTGGGCATCGGTGCTCAATGGACCATTAGATTATGGTACCGTGACGGAAGGTACGACCACTCGTCCTCGCACAACGGGTGAGTTGACTGGAGATATGAAGATTCAAGATAAATGTGATAAGTATGCTACAAACATCATTCTCCAAGCTCTTCCTCCAGATGTCTACAAACTCGTCAGCAAACATAAAGTTTCCAAAGAGTTATGGGATAGAATTCGTGTTCTAATGCAAGGCACCTCGTTAACTAAACAAGAACGAGAGTGTAAGCTTTATGATACTTTTGATAAGTTTGCCTATGTGAAAGGGGAAACTCTCAATGACTACTATCTGAGATTTACCCTATTGTTGAATGAGCTAAATATCTATGGCATGGCAATTCCTACCTTTCAATTGAACACCAAGTATTTGAACACTCTTCCTCCAGAATGGAAAAAATACGTGACAGATGTTAAATTGGCTAAGGACTTGCATAACACCAATGTGGATCAACTTCAAGCTTTTCTTCAACAACACGAATGCCATGTGATCGAGGCTCGGTTGTCTACACCTCAAGTTCATGATCCACTTGCAATGTATGCTTCTCAACAAAACATGGCTTATACTTATCAACAACCATCATACTTGCAGCAGCCACCACCACACATCTATCAGCAACCACAGCAACCATCTTATCAACCACCAATGATGCCACAGCAAGAATATCAACAAAGTGTTCATCAACAATCTTTTCCACAACAACCACCATATCAGACATCACCATCACAAGCCAACACTTCTCCAATAGGCTATACTCCTCAGCAAGGATATTTTCCTATTGAAGCACAACCAGCACAAGCCTTCTACTCTAATGAACTTCCACCAATCCAAGCACCGGTCTTTACTCCAAATGATACGCCAGCTGATGTACTAAACCATCTCACTGCCTACTTGTCGAAACTTGTTGCAACTAGAGGATTTCCACCAACAAACAATCAGCTCCGCACCTCATCAAATCCTCGACAACAAGCCACTGTTCAAGATGGTCAAGTGACGGTGCAACCTATTCAGGGAAGGCAAAATTCATATGGACCTCCAACTAGGACTGGGAACAATCAAGCTGTGAATTCTCAAGCTAGTGGAAATGGGAGTCCTATTGGTCCTAAGAAGATTGTGACTTGCTACAATTGCCGAGGACAAGGTCATATGGCTAGGGAATGCACTCAGCCAAAAAGGAGAAGGGATGATGCATGGTTTCGTGAGAAGATGTATTTGGTTGATGCTCAGTCTAAGGGGAAGATTTTGGATTCAGAGGAGTTAGCATTTCTTGCAGACCCAGGGGCAGCAGATACTGAAGGCATTGCAGTTGTTTCCACTTCTAATGCAGCTTATCAAGCGGATGATCTTGATGCATACGATTCGGATTGTGATGACATTCACTCTGCCCAAGCTGCTCTTGTTGCTAATCTCTCTCACTACGGTTCTGATGTCATCAGTGAGGTACCAACCACATCTAATAATATTGATGAAAACCAACATCAAGTTGGGCATGAAAATGACAACCTCGAACAGCATTCGGGAACTAGTAACTCAAATAAAGTGGTACCCAATCCAACACATTTGAGTGAATCTCAACCAAATGCTACGACGAGTATGGAATCTTATGCTCAACATGATTTGGTCATGGTGCCTAAACATATTATTGATCAAATGCATATGGCCCTCAGACAATCCATAGATACGAATTCCACCCTAACTGCTGAGCTTGCGTTGCATAAAGAAAAGGTCAAAAATTTTGAAATGGTCCCTCAAGAAGAGAAAATAACATGTTCTGAATTTGACCAATTTCGTTTTGAAAAGATTGAACACTTGAAAGAAATAGAATCATTATAAGCTAATCTTTCCAATGAATTAAAAGAAAAAGAGTCGGTTGTCAATGATTTTCAGAAACTTAAAATGGATTTCGAAACTCTCGAGTCTAAAAAGGTTGAATCGGAAATTAATGCTACCAAACTTCTTAAATTCAAAGAACAACAGCTTTTAAAACAATACGCTTCCACAGAAAAGGTTCATCTTTTAACTAAATCATTTAAAGAATTCGAACTTAAGCGTCTTCAAGATTTACCACCTAATCCCGGTTATGCAGAACAAGCTCAGGAATATATTCCCGGCCTTTATGATATGCCCATAATTGGTAAATCGAAAGAAGCACCTTTTGTTCGTAGTACTGAGGAGACACAATCACTTGGGGATGAAACTCATTCTAAAATTCTTTCAAAATTCCATACAATTGATTATGATCAACATAACAAAGATCAATTTTCGAAAAAGACACGCATTCGCTTACAAAAGGAATTAGCAGAACTAACAGTTCTTGTGCCCCAAAGTTTGTCAATTGAAAACCTTCCTAGTACGTCTCCTACACTCGTCAAAAAGGATTTAACGAAGTTAATTCCACCGGTAAGTAAGGCGTCCGTTAACTTAAATACGGTTCACCAACACTTAGCCGATTTTGACAAGGTCATTTTGGAACGTACGACGGCCACGGCCATAACGGAAGGTGAATGGAACTTTGAGCATACTAGAGCTGCGTTTCGAGATGAAATTGTTCCGTTTGTAAACAATGTTAAAGCTTGTCTTCGTAATATTGATCAAGATTTGTTTTTGGAAATAGAAGAAGTTAGACGTGTTTTCAATGAAATGGAAGATGCTTATGAAAACAGTTTACTTGAAATAGAACGGGTTTCACGCCATAATGATCTGCTTCTGAATCAAGTGATGTCTCATGATATAGTCTCTGTCTGTGTGAATACAAGTGTTGATAATGATTCTATTGTGCATAATGTTGAATCTGTGGATACTGTGGTAGATAGTACTTGTCATGAATCTGACGCTGATTTTTTAAAGCTTCAAGATTCATATTCATCGCTTTCAAAACGTTTTGATGAGATTCAAACACATTGTATTTCGCTTGAATGCAAGCAACAATTTATTCAAGAAATCTTTGAAACGTCATTCGAAGGTGTTAATATCGATGATGCAAATTTTAAAAAGAATTTTCGATTGAATTTACAATCAAAACTGCGTCAGCCAAGTGACAAAGTTGCTAACTCTTTGCCGATAGAAATAGAGAAATCTAAGGAGCTTAACTGTGTAAACGTACTTGAGGCCGCTGAGAGTTTTAGACTTGATCTAGACAATCAAGTTTCCAAGATTTTGTCCAAAGTTGATAACTTAAAACAGAAAAATACACGACTCTTCGATTCAGTACAGCCCGCATGTGTTGATACCACTGCACAGAATCAATCGTTGATTGAACAATTGAATCGAAAGTCGGTGGAAATATCTGATTTGAGGAAACAAATTTGTGATAAAAATCTGGTCTTGGTTGAGTTAAAGGAAACACTTCGTACTCTAAAAGGTAAGAATGTTGTGGATAACGCAGCCACTATCTCATCATCGTCCTCTAGTGCAATCAAAAGAACCCTTATTGTCGTCACACCACTTAACAAGGGCCCTAGGACTAAACCATCTCAAACTTTGGTCACTAAAGATAAGGCGGAATCAAAACCAGCTTCTAATATTCCCGTGTTGCCTTCTACAGGAGTAAGCACCACTACTAAGGCTCAAAGATCTAAGCTTAAAAGAAACAAGAAGAATGATAGGATCTTGCCCCCATCTAGTAGTCAAGTGAAGAAGAAAGTAGAAGCCCATCCTAGGAATGTTATTTCCGTTTTGAATAAAAAGAATCATGTAGCTAAACCTAAAGGCTCTGCGGTTGTGCAGCGTTCTAAGCCTACTGTGAATTCTAATTTAAAATGTTGGAATTGCAATGAATGTATGTTTTCTAGTCGTCATGATTCTTGCCTTATTGACCATGTGAATGAGATGCATGCCCGGAAAAATGGATTAGAATGGAAACCGACTGGGAAAGTGCTAACCCAAGTTGGCTGGATGTGGCGCCCCACTGGTAGAACTTTCACTATAGTAGGAAATATGTGCCCTTTGACTAGGATCACTCCCACTACAGCGAAGAAAGCGTGCCCTTTAACTAGGAGTACCAAGGCTACCAAAACACAAGTGTGTCCTTTAACTAGGAACACCGACACTACCGTAGGAACCAAGTGCCCTTTAAATAGGTCTACTCCCACTGTAGTGCCCGCGAATAATCCAAAACCTAAGAAAGTTGGAACAGTAAAACCTGTTAGTGCTAAAACTCACATTAGAAAACGCAGGAAATCTAAGGGTCTAAAAAATGTTAGCAATTCTGATAATTCCATATCTGTATCTGCTAACACTCTGGAACCAATAGTTTCCAATGCATTGTATACTTTTGTTGTTGAAAACAGGTGGTCCAAATTGTTCTCTGGTATTTGGACTCTGGTTGCTCCAAGCATATGACCGGAGATCGCTCTCAGCTCAGAAATTTCGTCAGCAAGTTTCTTGGTACGGTTCGATCTGGAAATGATCATATTGCAAAGATAATGGGTTATGGTGAATATCATATTGGGAATGTTATAATTTCGAGAGTGTATTATGTGGAAGGTCTCGGTCACAACTTATTTTCTGTGGGACAACTTTGTGATGCAAACCTAGAAGTTGCTTTTCGAGAGCATACCTGCTTCATTCGTAATTTGGAAGGGGTTGATTTATTGAAAGGTACTCGAGGGAATAATTTGTATACTTTGTCTCTACAAGACATGATGGCCGCCTCTCCCGTATGTCTTCTCTCCAAAGCATCGAAGACTAAGTCATGGTTATGGCATCGACGGTTATCTCATCTTAACTTTGACGCTATTAATCATTTGGCGAAAAACGAACTTGTTCGTGGTCTTCCTAAACTATCATTTCACAAGGATCATTTGTGTTCCGCGTGTACAATGGGGAAAAGCACTAAGAAGTCTTACAAACCCAAGACTGAAGACACCAACCAAGAGAAACTTTATCTGTTGCATATGGATCTTTGTGGGCCAATGCGTGTTGAAAGTCTTAGTGGCAAAAAGTACATCCTCGTCATTGTCGATGATTACTCTCGGTTTACATGGGTGAAATTTCTTAAAGCAAAAAATGAGGCACCTAAATTCATCATCATATTTCTCAAGATGATTCAAGTGCGTCTCAACACTACTGTCCGACGCATTCGTACAGATAATGGAACCGAATTTGTGAATCAAATTATGCGTGATTATTATGAAGAAGTTGGCATATCTCATGAAACATCCGTTGCACGCACTCCACAACAAAACGGTGTCGTTGAAAGGCGAAATCGCACACTTATGGAAGCTGCTCGAACGATGTTAATTTACGCAAAGGCTCCATTGTTTTTATGGGCAGAAGCAGTATCTACAGCAGTGTACACCCAAACCGGTCACTAATTCGTAAACGCCATGGTAAAACACCTTATGAGCTTCTCCATGGAAAAGTACCAGATTTATCATATCTTCGTGTATTTGGTTCTCTTTTCTATCCAAATAATGATGGTCACAATTTGGGAAAACTTCAACCAAAGGCTGATATTGGTATTTTCATTGGTTACGCAGCCGCAAAGAAGGCATACTGAATCTACAACCGTAACTCTTGCAAAATCCTCGAAACTATGAATGTTGATTTCGATGAGCTGACAGCTATGGCTTCTGAGCAAAGCAGATCTGAACCCGCACTTCATGAAATGGGACCCAGTGATATTAGTTCTGGTCTTTTCCCAAACAACCCTACTTCATCATCATTTACACCACCTACTAGGAAGGAATGGGATACGTTGTTTCAACCATTCTTTGATGAATTATTTACTCCTCCAAGTATTGTTGCTCCAGAACCTGAGGTAATAGCTCCGGTAACCGAAGTTGTCGCTCCAGCAACCGAAGCACAATCAGATACATCTGCACCTACAATTGGTCAAGATATACCATCCACAAGTAATTCTCAACCAACTACCCACGTCATGCCTATTGATGATGAAGAGGATGATGATGATCACGATTTGGAATTCGCTCAAATGCGTGAACTTCCATTCTTTGGTGTACCTATTCCCGACCCTAATCAAGCCGGGTCGTCCACCTCAGAGGAAGCCCCTAGTACGGTCTACTCCAATCCACGGATTCGTGAACATGACAGCAAGTGGACAAAGGATCATCCTATAGATTCTATTATTGGTGACCCTAATCGTCCGGTATCCACACGAAGTCAGTTACAAGAAAGTGCAATGTTTTGTCACTTTGATACTTTTCTCACTGAAGTTGAACCTAAGACATGGAAAGAAGCTTTTACTCAATCCTGTTGGATAGAAGCTATGCAAGAAGAACTTAATGAGTTTATACGTCTTGAAGTATGGGAACTTGTCCCATGCCCGGATCAAGTGCATTTACTCACTTTGAAATGGGTTTACAAGGTGAAACTCGATGAGTTAGGCGGAATATTGAAAAACAAAGCTCGACTAGTAGCTCGTGGATACAAGCTGTAACATCCCGCATACTCAGACTACAATATTGTCCGCTTTGCCCGCAGGCTCACGGCTTTGATTTGTGGCCCTCTTGTAAGTACTTCCCGGCTGGTCACCCAACCTAGTACTACTCTGACATGAGCACGCTTAACTGCCAGTTCCTAAGAACCCCACTTGCAGTAGACCACAAAACGCGTTGTGTCATGAGAAGGCGAATGTTATCTTAGGAACCATGGATCTCTCCTGGCCACAGCCGATGTAGGATTTGCCTAGGGTGTCACAATCACCCCCCCTTCAGGACTCATCGTCCTCGATGAGGTTTGCCCCACCATCCCGAACGGCTCAGGAGTGGCTCTGATACCACTTGTAACATCCCGCATACTCAGACTACAATATTGTCTGCTTTGCCCGCAGGCTCACGGCTTTGATTTGTGGCCCTCTTGTAAGTACTTCCCGGCTGGTCACCCAACCTAGTACTACTCTGACATGAGCACGCTTAACTGCCAGTTCCTAAGAACCCCACTTGCAGTAGACCACAAAACGCGTTGTGTCATGAGAAGGCGAATGTTATCTTAGGAACCATGGATCTCTCCTGGCCACAGCCGATGTAGGATTTGCCTAGGGTGTCACACAAGCAATTATTGGGCGTCGACTTTATGGAATCCTTTGCACCTGTTGCCCGTTTGGAAGCTATTAGACTATTCCTCGCTTATGCAGCCCATATGAATATGATCGTCTATCAGATGGATGTGAAGACGGCATTTCTTAATGGTGAAATCAAGGAAGAAGTCTATGTTCAACAGCCGGATGGTTTTGTGAATCCTAATTATCCTAATCATGTGTACAAGCTTAAGAAGGCTCTCTATGGGTTGAAGCAAGCTCCTCGCGCATGGTATGATCTTTTGTCACAATTCCTCATTACGCAAGGCTTCGCTAAAGGCAAGGTGGATTCCATGCTGTTCATTCAGAAACGAGGTAAAGCTATGATCATGGTACAAATATATGTTGATGATATTATATTTGCAGCCTCGACCCAAACCTTATCGGATGAGTTTGGGACACTCATGTCTTCCAAGTTTAAGATGTCAATGATGGGCAAGGTATCATTCTTCTTAGGTCTTCAGATATCTCAGAGTCCCAGAGGCATCTTTATTAATCAATCCAAATATGCCCTTGAATCGCTTAAGAAATATAAGATGGAATCTTGCGACCCCGTGGACACTCCAATGGTGGAGAAATCAAAGCTTGATGCAGATCCACATGGAGTTGCCGTTGATCCGACACTTTATCGTGGAATGATCGGTACTCTTCTGTATATCACAGCAGTCGACCTGATCTTCAGTTTGCTATATGTATGTGTGCCAGGTATCAAACTAGGCCTACTGAGTTACACTTAGCTACTGTTAAAAGGATCTTTCAATATCTTAAAGGAACCATTAATCGGGGACTTTGGTATTCGAAGGACTCTTCTATTGCACTAATGGCATATGCAGATGCGGATCACGCGGGTTGTCAAGATATAAGGCGTAGCACGAGTGGAACTTTGCAACTATTAGGAGATCGACTAATCAGTTGGGCATCGAAAAGGCAGAAAAGCGCTGCAATTTCAAGTACGGAAGCAGAATACATAGCTATGTCCGGTTGCTGTGCTCAAATTCTTTGGATGAGATCGCAATTAACCGACTATGGTCTAGGATTCAACAAAATTCCGATGTACTGTGACAACAAGAGTGCAATTGCCTTATGCTGCAACAACGTTCAATTCTCCCGGTCGAAGCATATTGACATTCGCTACCACTTCATCAAGGAGCAAGTGGAAAATGGAGTAATCGAGCTTTACTTTGTCCGATCTGAGTATCAATTGGCGGATATTTTCACGAAGGCTTTAGATCGCGCTCGAATTGAATTTTTGGCCGACAAGCTAGGAATGAGAACTTTCTCGCCTGAGACTCTAAAGGAACTGGCAGATGAAGCGAAAGAATAGTGGTGGTAAAACTATTCTCCGTATCCTTGGTGATCATTTGTATATATTGTTTATATTTTTATCCATAAAAACAAAATACAAAAATATAAAACTATATAAAAACCATAAAAATTGAAAAATCCATAAAAATCCAAAAATATTTTTACTTTATTTTTCAAAGGCATGTCTTTTGGTACGATAATATTTACGGCCTTAGAAATGTTGATTAATATCGACACGGCGCCATAAATAGAGTTTGTACAAAAGTTGTAAATATTTCATAAAACATGCCAAAATGGCTTGTAGTTATTTCAGACCGCAACCCGGTATTCACATTAAAGTCAAGTATTTCTTATGAAAGCTTTGGCTCAACAACGGGAATTAATTTTCTCGGGCAAGGTTTACTTTAAAACCTTGTAAGGGATCAAGTTTACTTTATAACTTGGTCTAACACAAATATATGTACGTTTCAGTGCATTTATTTGTTAAAACAAGAGAAGTCTTGTCTTTATGAAGCTATCATCTCCACAACCATGCTATCTACAATTGGTATCTACATACTCGACGATGCGACAACTCAACCGACGACTACAGCTCTTTCGATAGAACACGGGTCAACAATTGAGGGGGAGCAATTGTCAAGCATTCAGAATCTTCGATGCCGAACGTGCCAAGTTCACAAGTTAGTGTCAAGACAACAATATCAATCGTACACGTGGTGACAAGAGATGACTTCAACATGACGAGGCGACCAACATATGCTGACAAGAACCATTTGATCTTATCATATGATGTTCTCATCTATCAGGTCCAACCATGTCAATTCTTTTTAATATGGTGAATATGTGATCTTGTTACAAATCGATATCATATCTCACACAGTTGGTATTATGAAGATAAAATGGACTTGCATTTTTCTTCCCAAAACCTTTGTTAAAAACTTCATTAAATCAATTGATATTAAAAACATCGATTGGGTTAATATTTTTAATATGGGGGAGAAAATGTGATTTAATATGGGATATTATCACAAATGGTTTGACTTAATGTGCTGGCTCATCCCGACATATGCGAAATGTTTTCGAATATCGTGGCATATGTTAAGGGGGAGCAAAATGGATTTGCTATATCAAAATGGATTTTCATGGTGACATATACTTACCCAAACCTCATTTAATTCACGACGATGAAGATTGTGGTGACATAAGGATTGTAGGATAGGTTAAGTCCAATGATTCTTCCAGAACCGGAGGAATCTTCCCAAGGACATTCCATAGCTAGAAATAGTAGTCCTTAGGAAATATGGAGAAAGATTGTGAACGTAGCTGAATGCCGACCAAGTACTTAAGTTAGCACTGGAACAATCACAACAAGGTGCTAGTTATGACGTATTGGTAAGCATTGAAGGGGTTGAAGAATGAAAAAGAATTGTAAAGATAAAGGGTGTAAAGAAAGAAGCCCTCCTTACAACTTAGGCAGAAACCGGGTCAACACATATGCTATTGAGATCATTTTAATGATTCTTGATATTGAAGACAGACATCATGGACACAGTGATGCAATGCACAACCCATTCCAGCTAACTCAGATATCTCTCAAAAGGTATTTGTTTTAATCACACGGAGACAACACGTTATCTATTGATTTGTTCACTCCGAATAAATTGGTATTGAAAAGGTGGCACTCCTCTCCAGCCTCCGATCACTAAAATCCAAAATGCACGATCGAGTCTAGAGCCATTTGAGATCATCAAATATCTCATTAGCACACACTTTCATAATTTCGTGCTTCTTCACACACTGTGAAAAGTAAGAAAGATTTTAAGAGTCCTACGCAAAATCTTCATGATCTTGCCTGAACATCCGAGTAATACGAAAGTATTTACAATGAAGATGGAAATCCTTCTTGAGCGAACATTAAAAAGCTCATGGTAGGTGACTTGTGCGATTCTTTATGAATCAAACTTGTGATAACTGGAAAGCAACAGCTGTTTAATTCTTAACTGAATTTAAACACGTTCCAGGCCTCTATGCAATATCTCAGTGATCTTGCCAGAACACTCAGAGTGATACCTTTGTGTTCACGGTGATGAGTGGAAATCCTTCTAGTGTTAACCTCAAACAGCACTTGGTAGGTAACTTGCAAGATTCTATACGAATCAAGCTCGTGACAACTAGAAAGCAACGATGGTGCGGTTCTTAATTGAATTTCACTTGTTCCAGGAACATGAATTGACGGCTTCAAATCATGCGGATAATTTTATCCAAATGATTCACTCTTTACGTTCGCAGTCAGCTTTGGACGGTCGAGTAAAGAGAACGGGTTTACCCGCGAAATCCTGTCAGGAAGTTACTTAATAGAAACTATCCGTCACGGGTACGATATCTAATATCGTCCAACGGTCTTCACCGACCGGAGGTAAAATGCTACCGATTTAGAATGAAATGTTCAAAGCCATTTCGTTCGTGTCTACTTATGTTGCGGCATTTGAAGACGGTGGCGTTGCGGGATCCAAGAAGAAGTCGTCCCCGCATGCTTATACTTTATGCACTTAATATCTCATCTAATTCAAGAAAGCCTAAAAGTTAAGTCTTCCGCTGTTTCAAACTCTGAAGCTTTCAAGAATTACGAAGGTATAAGTATGTGGGACGTGAGTTCACGAAGAGGCGAAGATCACAAGTGATGGATGCACGAGATAAAGGCAAGAAATTAATGCTCAAAGATTGATGTCAAAGATCACATCAGCATGTTCACCAGAAAAGAAAAAGGAAAAGAAATATGAAGACTACGAGCTCAAGACAAGCATAGTATGCTAGGTTTATTTCATTATTATAACTCGGGTAACGCCCTTGTTTGGAGTGACCTCCCTTAGGGGGAGATTGTTGGAAATACATTTTACGTATTAGAAAGGATCGGTCACTCCAACAATGGTTCATGTTATAGCTCGTATTTTAGTTATTTACATTTATCAAACAAAGCCCAAAACCGAGCGCATGGATTGTATGGGCCGGCGGCCTAATGTAAACCCAAGCCCATCTCATGGGCTTGGGTATATAAACCCTCTCCTTTGATGGAGAGGGTGGTGTGGTTTCATAATTTACACATAGTTCCTTTTATCTTTCTCTCTCTAGAAGTGTGAAATCCACCATCTTTCTATCTCTTTCTCTCTCTAAAAATATAAGCATAGATTTACATTTCTACAAGGGGTATCAACCTTCTTGTGTATATTGGCAATAAACCCACCAAGACCTTGATGAGATCTTCTAGTCTGAACTGGAGTCATAATATCACCAATGATCTGAGATGTGGGGTGATTCTTCATTGTGGAAGTGAGAACCCCTCCTTCAAAAAGTCTGGTGTCCTCAACCTCACGCTCCATGTTGCCAATATCTTCTTCATCAGACTCTCTTTGATCAATGTGAACTTCTTCAAGAATATTGGAAGGTCCACCTTGTTCAAAATTGGAAGAGAAAAGATGCCCATAAGTGTTGTCAACGTCTGAATCTTGGTTGTCAGCGTCTGGGCTAACAGCGCTTGAAATGTTGTTGTCAACGTCTGAGCCATCAACGTCTGAATTGGTCTTGTCAGCGCTAGATTTGCCTTTTTCAGCGCCTGAAGGACCATGCATGTTTGTATCTGGTGGTATTTGGAAACCACCATTATCTTGTCAAGCAGCAGCAGCAGCAAAAGCATCTGTCTAAATGGGAATTGTGACATATTCTAATGTAGGAGATGCCTTTTCTGCTTGTGATCCAACCTTCTCATGAACCAGTGTACCTGAAACATTAACAACTTGTTCCTCCACAACATTTGAAGTTACCTTCACAATGTCTGGATTAGTGACATGCATATAATTTAAAGTTCTAGATAAGGGTTCCAAATCAAACAACCAATTAGGACCACTTTCAGGATCACTAGGTTTATTCTCTAAGAACCTAACATGTACTCCCTCAACTATACGTTTGTCCTCTTTAAGATAAACCCTATAACCCTTGCTCTGCACTGAATACCCCATGAAATAGCCCTCATCACCTTTTGCACTAAATTTCCCTAAGGCATCACTAGTATCCAATACTACTACATGACAACCAAAAGGTCTGAGAAAACCAATATTAGGTTTTCTTCCCCAAAGTAACTCATAAGGTGTTTTGTTCTGAATTTTGTTAACCAATGCTCTATTTTGCACATAGCATGCTGTATTAACAGCCTCAGCCCAAAAGGCTATTGGAAAGTGAGCATCAGCCAACATTGTTCTGGCTGCTTTAATTAGGGTTCTATTTTTCCTCTCCGCAACCCCATTTTGTTGTGGGGTTCTAGCAATGCTAAATTGCCTAGTAATTCCTTTCCTGGCACAGAAATCATCTAGCTTCTTGTTCCTAAATTCTCCACCATTATCACTCCTAAGCATTTTAACCTCATTGCCAGACCTTTTCTCAATCTGATTGATAAAATCAATAAGAACATCAGCTGTGTCACTCTTCATAGCTAGAAAGAATGTCCAAGTAAATCTAGAGAAGTCATCTGTGACAACAAAGCAATACGACTTACCATTCAAACTTTCTATATTTGTTGGACCAAAGAGGTCCATGTGAAGCATATGAAGAGGTCTGGAACTAGTATGCACCTGTTTGGACTTGAACGAGACCTTGTGCTGCTTGCTTTTAAGACATGCAACACAAGAGTGGTCATTGTGGAAGGCCTTCTCAGGCAAACCATAAACTAAACCAAGCCTCACAAGTCTATTTATATTTTTAAAATTTATGTGCCCTAGTCTCCTGTGCCACAAATTACTCTCATCTACTGAGGCCTTAGCATAAAAACAAGACATATCGGTATTCATTTTAATCCTATTTAAATTCACATTATATATGTCCTTATGCCTAGGTGTTCTATACTCAATATATTTCTCATCAGGGATCTTAAAATCCATGCTTAACACCAAACACTCAGTATCAGTAAAAAGAACTTTATTTTTGTTATCACAAACTTGTGATACACTAAACAGATTGTAATCAAGTTCTTTTACCAGGAAGACGTTCTCAAAACGCAGATTATTGGTGAGAAGGGTTCCTTTGCCTGTGATAGTTCCATATCCACCTCCAAAGTATACCTTATCACCATCTTTAATAGGGGTGAAATTCGTCAGATAGTCTTCCTTCCCTGTCATGTGCCTTGAGCATCCACTATCCCAATATCCATAATCATTGATCTGTCTTTGAATGCCCTGTACATAAAGAAAACAAATTAGTTTTCTTTGGGAACCCAAGTCTCAAAAGACTTGGATTCATCTGGTTGTTCAATAAGAACAGACTTAGTTCTCACAACAACCCCATTCTCATCCTTTTTAGGATGAAATACCCAGTTAACCCCAATAGGTTTTGTAATGACCTTTGAAATATAATTAAATCTATTGCAAGTCATTGAAATCCCATTATCATTAGGGTTTTGATCTTTCTTGGGTCTCCATGTTAATCTTGAAGAAGCTTTAGACCCCTTACCTTGTGGCTGCAAATATTTAGGTCTGGTCACGTTTCTGTCAGCGTTAGAATTTGTCCTGTCAACGCTGAAATTACCCTTGTCAGCGTTGAACCTAGGGTTTGCTACAGAAACCCATTGCCTATTTGACCAGGTGTTTGTCTTTTGAAATGGTCTTTGTCCATGAGTGTTAGACCTTCTAGTAAAGAATGGGGCAGGTCTAATCACTTGTGGACTTTGCTGCACACAAGGTTTGGGTCTGACAACGTTTGACTTTCTAACAACGTTGACTTTCTTCCTGTCAGCGCTGAAATTGTTCCTGTCAGCGCTGGCTTTGGGAGCGTTGACACACTTGTATGCCAAATGTGAAAAGCTACCACAAGTGTAACAGGCTTTCTTAGACACAACCTTAGGTCTAGAAGAGAAGAAGCCTGTTCCATGATTGCTAACTTGGCTCTTGGGTGACCTATTATTCCTATACATCTCTACATATTTAATGGTAGGTCTTCTAACATTGTTTGAGCCTAGGTCAACAGCTTTACCAGTGATTGGGTTAGTAACCTTAATGGGTGGTGATTCATTTGGACTTTCACATAGCAAACCTCCCTTAACAAATAAAGTAGGGTTAGCTTTCTTCCACTCATTTAGGTCAGTCAATTTTTGTTGATACTCTTCCACTGGAGTGACAACTCTTGGTGGAGGAATGAATTCCTCTTCTTGGCATTCTGGTATACCAGTCCAAGACAAGTCCTTTCTAAGGACACCATAAAAGTCACCAGCTGGTGGTGGAACCAGAGAGTAATCATTCATCCCAATCCCAGTCATGTCCTTAGGATCCCTTTGTTTAGCTACACAGTCTCCTAGGGTTTGGGTGGCTCTATCAAATCTTTGAATTTTGAGGTCAACATTATCTTTATTCTTAATGGCCTCATCTAACTTAGCCTGTAATTCACTATTAACCTTTTTCATGATGTTTCTAACATCCATACTACCCTCTAACTCATGTTTTAAGATATTGATCTTATCTTTTAAGTCAAATTCCATTTTCTTATATTCAGAAACGGTTTTCTCAGTTTCAGTAAGAGCTAGTTGGTAATTAGACAATTTACACCTCTCAGTACTCATATCATCTTTTATATTTAACACCTCTTTGTTAAGTCTTTCAGTGTTTAACCTACAACCTTTGCTACAAAAAGCATCATCATATACCTCATTGTCAGATGAAGAGGAGGAGTGTGCCATGAGAGCATATTCAACATGCTCTTCTTCTTCAATATCAACAACCAAAGCTTTATCCTCTTCAACATTCTTAGCCAGATAGCTCCAATCCCATCCCGTACCATTAATTCCTTGAACTGCAACCATAGCTTTGGAATCCTGAGCTTTAACAACCTGACTTGAGGGTTTACCAGCATCAGATCTTCTAGGAGATCTGCATTCCCTTATGAAGTGCCCCATACGATGACAGTTGTAGCATTCAACTTTGGATTTATCAAATCCAGCTGTGTCTTTAGCATTGAAGGTCATCTTCTTCTTAAACCTTCTGTTCCACCTATTTGCTCTTATACTAGCAAGAGCCATGTTCCACTTGATGTCCATCTCTTCCAAGTGCTCATCACTTATCTGCTCAAGGTCCTCATATGTAATCACTGAACCATTGGGCAAAGAAGCAATGTAAGCACAAATAGTATCCAAATCCAAACCAGCAGGTTTAACTCTTGGGGAGTCATTCTTGAATGTGTCAGCGTCTGAAAAGGAGACGTTGACAGGACTTGTTCTAGCGCTGACATATGATGATCCAGTAACTGGATGCATATAAGAGTCCTTCTGATTGAATTGACCTTCACTATGAGAGAAGAAGGCCATGTTGCTGGTGGTAGATTTGCTTCCATGCTCTGAAAGAGTTTCATCTTCCAACAGTCTTAGTTTGTTGTAGATGTCATCAAACGAGGAGCTCTTGTAAGTATTGTTGGCAAGAATAGATCTTGCCTCAATCTTCCATGCCTCACCAAGACTTTTAAGAAAGGTAGCATTGGTGTCAACATCACCAACTTGTGTCCCCATGAAGGACAACTTACTTGTGATGTCAAGCAATCTGCTTCTCACACTACTCAGTTTCTCATTGGGTTGAGCTTTGAAGACAGCATAATCATGTAGAAGTTGCTTTTTCTTTTCTTCCTTAGTGTCTGCATTACCACCATATGCAACTTCAAGAGCTTCCCAAAGATCCTTAGCAGATTCATAGCCTCTATATTTATGCTGGTTTTCTTGTCCCAAAGAGACTTTCAGAATATTTAGGGCTTTCATGTCAACCCTATTCTTTGCAATATCATCAACAGCTACAACTCTACCATCTCCAGGTTTTTCTTTCTTATCCTCTTCAGGGCATCCTTCAACAGCTGTTCTTTGACTAATGGCATCAAGAATCTTTTGAGCCTTATTGAATGTGTTTCAATATTCAATAATCTCCCAGAGTGTGTAGTCATAGATCCCCAGATATTGTTCAAAGTTGAACTTCCATAAGTCAAAGTTGGTTGCATCAAGCATGGGAATCTTGATGTTTGGTAAGGCTGAGGAGGAGGAGGTTATTGCTTTAGACATGATGTTGTTAGGGTTTCTGAGAAAATTAGGGTTTTGGTGTTTTTAGGGTTCTGGTGTTCTTTAAAGATCAAAAGTTCCTCAACAAGCTCTGATACCACTTGTTGATCCCAAACTTAGATCGATTAGCTTTGTGTATACGAGATTAGATCAAGTAATACACGTAGAGAAACCTTTGTATATGCTTTATGAATCTAAGTGTTATGCGGAATTTAACACTTAAACAAGAACACACAAGATGTAAACAAACTTTCACTTTGATTATGAATGTCGAACTTGCTTACAATGAAAGATGTTTACGAACGAAAACTTATATGAAACTTAATATTAAACATTAACCTAAAAGCCTTCTTTTATAGACATAAGAAGCCTTGTACAATAATCTACGTATCAGCTATTCTAGGTAAAGATAAATATAGAAAATACATTGTCGTTTCTATCCTTACTAGAAGTATTCTAGAATATAATAAACGTGTAGATTATATCTTCCATCAGTGCTTGTCTTCAATGTGTCAACGCTTGACTTTAACTTGTCAACGCTTGAGCTGTCAGCGCTTGTATTGTTCTTGTCAACGCTTGTTTTGTTCTTGTCAGCGCTCAAGTGATCTGGCCTTAATTTATTCCCAACAAAGTACCTGAGATAAAACATGTTAAAAGTCAGCGAAACGCCGAGTGAATTCATAGAGTTTAATAAAAACCATTAATATATCATCGGTATATAATTATTACCGAGAATCATTTTGTACAAATCTTTGTAGTAGGCCATAAAATAGGCCAAATACATTTATACAACTCCTAGTCGTATATCATAATATAGGCTTCAGCCTTCAAAACCATTATATGAACCATTGTCGCAAAAACATCATATAATACGTTTTATAACTTTGTATAGAGTTAAATATAAACCGTTATATGAAAATGGTTATGTAAAACAAAAACACAAACATAATATCAGTAATAAGACCCCGTATTGCTAGTCAGGCAATATATTGTAATTCAATGCGTATATCAGTATTTTCTTTATTTGAATTATTTTAAGCCGCATGACATTGCTACCTTACTATAACAAACAACGGGTAGCTAACCCGTAATTCCTTTGCCCATCTAAAACAGCGTGTCGTCACAATAATCACGCTTATATAAATCTTCTCATACATAAATTCGCTTACCAATCAATGTGGCACGACGAGGATCAACTGTCAAGGCGCGAACTAGGGTGATCTTCCCCAAATAGTACTATTATATGCATAAGCGTCTACCAAATCCCGGTAGTTCACAATTCAAGCTAATGGAACTTTTAGTGACATAACCTAACTAATAATAATCCATTTCATTTCATTCATTGGGTCATATAATCATTCATCGAGTCATATTATCATTCGGGTCATATAATCATTCGGGTCCATATCAATAAGCAAACAATCGGGAAAACTGGTGTCCTATTCAATTAAAACTAACATGTTATCTCCCTCGCGGGTTTATAAAACATTTCATAAAACATTTAAAAGGGTGCGAGGCTATGAACTCACGTTGATTGGGAAAGGCGGGTTATAGGCGATTTGGATGTACGGTACGTGCTTCAATCACGAGAACCTAGACAAATAATACTCGGTCTTAGACTCTTGTCCAATGACTTTATAAAAACAATGGCTATGTATATATATGATGATATTATAAGTATTATGATGATCAAGTGGGATATTATATCTTTATTCAATCATTATAGTTTTATGTGTTAGTAAAATTTTTGACTAGTTACACTAGTTTTAAATTGTTTCCATATTAAGGCCCAATAAGCCCATTAAAAGCCCAATACATTTTATTAGTTCATTTATACTTTTAATACCAGACCTATACTCATATGTTGGGCCCAAGTGGGTTAAGCCCATGAGTAAGTCCATTAGTGTTTAGCCAAACTAGTTGGGTCAATAGTTCAATAATGCTAATTTGGCCGGTTAATGTCCATAAGTTATAAAGCTCGGGTTTTTATCGGTTTTTAATTCTAAAATGTACTTACATATCAGTAGATGAGTTATAAAAAGTTTACATTAGACGGGTCCGACCGTCTAAGTTTTATTTGACGAAAACGTTAATCTTTCGGTTTTTAGCCGAAAAGACGTAAAACTTATATATATTGTTTTATAACTTAGAAAACATATCAATTTGTATATTTATAAAATGTCATACTTATTTATCAAAGTATACTTATTTTATAAGTATTATCATAAGTTAGTGGGTTTTACATATGTATTTTATAATAGTATTACTTAAGTGCTTATTTTATATTATATACTTTTATTTCCAAATCTGATTATCAAAATCACTTTAACTATTTTTGCCATATCTTGAGTTCTACAAGGAGATAGAAGCTCAAATTTGGGAAGCACAAACTCCATAATATGTGCTACAAATAACTCCTATAGCTACTGCTCATTCATCCTCTAAGTATCCCTAATAATTCGTCCAAAACAGACTATACTGATTTGAACCTTAATAGTATTTTGATCATATCTTGCTCATTTTATTGATTCCATTGAGTGGCCAACTCTCCACATATGTAAAAATCATATATCTTACTGTATATTCAATAATCCAAGTCATTTTATCAGGTTATAATATGGTTACTTACTGTTTTATACAGCCTATAAATTTAATCAAGATTTTAACATCTTTATATTTAGATTTTAGTTTTTTAACCAAATCTTTTAACACAAAAACCCCACATAATACTTCGATAATCATTCATCATCATATACATATACATTTAGAAATAAAATACATAATTACATTTACAAAATAGCAAGAGGATAGGAAGAAACAATCTCTATACCACTCAATAAGATGAAAGATTGAGATTTTTAGATGAATAAGACTTGGTTTTGTGTAACCAATCTTATGAAATATCAATACCACTTCTAGGATCACCAAGAATATGTAGAATCCTTGAGAAATCATCCCTTGATCTTCATGAAATCTCCTTTCTAGTTGTTAAGATCACCTCAAATCAACAAGTCTTCAATGGGTTTCCATCGTATGTAACTTATACATTAGATTTGTTGTTGAATTTTTGGTGTATGATGATGATTGTGGTGGTGGTGGATAGCATAAAGGAGTGAGGAAGAGAGAAAATGGTGGAAACTTTTGGCTAAACTTTGCATGTATGTGAGAAAGTTGTTTTGGTTAGCTAGTTTTGTGTTAGTGGTATTGGTAGGAGTTATGGGACAAGTGTCCACTTAGTTTGTAAAATCTTGCCACCAAAAGTGGTCTTAGCCTTGTCTTTTCCACCCATTGTGAGGGGGTGGGACAAGTGTAACTTGTTTTATCCCCCTATTAATTTACGGGTACTCCTCGATTCTAGTTCCTCGATTTACAAGCCACCGGTTCGTTTCACGAAAAACGTTTTTATAAATTATGAATCAACGACACAAAACGAATCTAATAAAAATTGTCTCACCAAAAACGAAGTTCAAAACGTAAATACGTAAACCTAGGGTTTCTGGTTTAATCGTAATAGAAGCTAAATTATGCACGTAAGTCCTAATTTCTTCTCGTAAATTTGTGAGTTTATGAACCAACACAAATTAAAATTCCAAAATAATATTCGAGAATAAATTTATTTTCCTGAAATGTCGCACTGTCACAAAGACGGTGTATGTAAACGTAAGCACGTAACGTAGAGTTCTCCGATTTAGACGTAGTCGATGCTACTTTAAGACGTAAACCCTTATTTCTTCCCAAAAGTGAGTGAGTTCATAAATTAATAATAAAATAATGATTTTTAAATAATACTTGAGAATAAAATATCGACCATAAATTGACGGATTGTCACAACAGTTACCCCTAAAGAGGATCTTTGTCCTCAAAGATCGATTTATCTTACTACTCGCTTCTTATAGAGTTAAAGCCATGTGGGTAATACCTCCACATTCGGTCTTTTCTCTCAAGTGTAATTCATTACAATACGCGAGTTTCATCAAACATAACTACAAGAATACAATCAGGCTTAAGTTGACTTACTTTCTCTATCCATGATGTTCACGGGTTTTTGATGAATGCAACTTTTCGCCGATCCAAACTTTATTAAGGAATAATCAGATTTTCACTTGATAGATATTTTATCAAGTTCGTTATACGAAACATAATTCGCGCAGCCCTTGAAGTCCTAGGGTAGAAACCGCTTACATGCCTTTTAAACCAACTTTTTACATTATCTCAACGGTCCCATACAACGGGGACTTATTTCCCATGATCCTTCAGATCATCCATTCACTTCTCCATGGTGAAATTTATTGGCATAACTTCGCTACCCATCTCGCACTTCAAGTTTGACATTTCATATTCACATAACCTTCTGTCCACTACTGGTAGTCAATAATCAGATCCTAATTTCAACAATCATTTCAGGTTTCACGGGTCGGGTATCTTGTAAGGTTAGGTTTGTCATCATAGGTAACCCTAAACATAAAAGACATGTCCAACTCACAATGGGTGTATGTCGGGGATCTTCATCCCAACTCCCACCTACAGATTCTCTTATATTTAGATCCTCACAAGATTCGATCTCGATCCTAATACGATAATTATCAATGATAATCTCTCCAAAGGAAAACGATTATCCCGTTCATTACCAAAGGTCAATTATTCAAACATAAAACAAGACTTCTAGTGTTTGTATCGTTATTTTACCTCGTCCCTTCGATTAGGGTGGTAACTAGTACTCTCATCAAGGTTCGTTCCCAATGATTCTTTAGGAGATATCTAAAAATTCGATGCGAAGCGAGGATCTTGATAGAGATGATCGATACAGGCACACTATGCTTACACAACTCCTTTAAATACAAAAGAGTCAATTTATTCATCGGGAATCTATCATTAACGGGAATGATATTAGCAGATTTGGTCAGTTTGTTGACGATGACCCAAATCGAATCAAATTCAGATGATGACCTTGGAAGATTTGTGATAAGAATCCATGGTGATTATATTCTATTTCCAAACAAGAATTATAAGCTGTAGAAGCAATCCTTATGGATTTTTGGCATTCAGCCTTAACCTTCGCAAAAGTTAGACATGTGCCAACGTATGTTGCGATGTCTGCTTTCATATATAGCCATCAGTAAAACTTCTTCAAATTAGATACATTTAATAAGAAATGTCATGAATATGATACTTAATCTTATGAGATTCCAACATGAAAAATCTCACAAACCTCCATATTTAGGCAACTACAAACGACCCTTTTAAACATTTAACGCCATCGGCTCTCATTTATAATGGTTTTCATTAGTCGCGAAACTCTTTATTATTTATATTATCCTTCTTACAAGCATCAGCTATTTTTAAATTGTTCGGGCAAATTATTTTGCACGGTTCATTACTAAGGAACACATCCTAATTGGTTCTTTATCTTTTCTACATAATGTGTCAGTATCTATATTCACCTTCCCTGATGAAATAATTATCATGACTACAATTCACTCAGAAATTCTTTCGTCATATTTTATAAGTTTTAGTTTCGTCTCAACTATTATCTTTATTAGTCTTGCTCAATCCGACGTTTAAAGCGTCGATAATATTACAAGTAATTAAGTAATAAATATTTAATTTTTATGAAACGTAACCATAAAAAGTGTTAAATTTCTCAGTTCGTCCAATTATAGAAAAATGTTCAAAATAAATTTGAATTTAATTAACGCGATTTTTGTTGATTTATCGAAAATAATTAATAAGATCTGTAAATGTTCAAAAAATCTTTGTTTATACTTTGGTCAAAATTTTCTTAGTTGAAAAGCAAAAATTGTCGTTTCAAATTCCAAGTCATGGTTTAAATGGTTTCCTCAATCCCTTTTAGGTTGTCTTGAGGTATACACAAACATTTATTCCTAAGGGAGTTTAGTTAAATGATCTGGGTATAAGGGAATGATTCCTTAAAAATCCTTTGATAAATATTTGTCAAAACATTTTTGCACTTTCTTTTTGGTATAACCCAAAGCCTTGATGGCTCTAATCTTTGAAGAGTCAATATAGATTCCATTATCTATTAATCACATGGTCAAATAATGTAAAGAATTAAGCTATAAATCACATGTTAATTATTCAAGGTACAGGTTTTCATTGCTCGGCTTACTCAGGGCAGTCTATAAATGATTATTAACTCCTTTCTATTCATAGAAACAAACAGATGGTACTTAATGATATTAAGAATGAACTTATTAAAATACAACTTACACACGCGATTCATCAAATTCGTGAATGCTACATGTGCATTGGTCAATCCAAACGACATCACGTGAAACTCATAATGTTTATTACAAGTTCTGGATGTAGTGATTGGAATAGATAATCTTTTTCGCGGATGCGAAGTTGATGATCACCATGTCGTGGACCAAATTTCTGAATATACGCTAGAACCTTGTAAATGATCGAACAAATCCTTCATCTTGGGCAATGGATATCGATTTCGATCGTCAATTTACTTAGTTCACGGTAATCAATGAATATATAAGGAATGATAACACCATAGCTCTTCATGATGACGAGCTCGATAGAATATAAGCTTTTCCCGATAACTCCCTCAGTTGTACGATAACTCTTTCGATTCAGATGGTGCTGACGTATAGTGCACATGCCACAGGTGCAGCACCAGAAATATAATCAATACCAAAATCAACTTGCCTTAATGGCGAAAGTCTAGGTAATTCATCAGCAAATACCTCACATGTTTCAAATAACAGGAACATCTTTTAATAAATTTACTTTAAGTTCTTTCTAGATTACAAGATCTATGACTAGTTCATAACCATTCATGGTATAATTTCAAGCCTAAATGCAGGATATGGTCATCCATCAAGATTTATTTAGATCACTTTTGATAATCAACATCTTATCTTTTAGGAGAATTCCACTCGAGTTCCCATCAATTTAGACAATGACATCATGTCATAATCAATCAATCCATTCTAGTGGCACTACCAACTTTCCAGTTTCATTACCGTTGATAAGATGTGAACTTATCAAAAGACTAATAATAATTCATAACCCTTCACAAGTTCAAGGATATCTGGAGACATAACTAACATTAAAAGAGTAAGGTCAACGCATAATTTACGCGAGAGAATTTCAAGTCAGATAAAGACGAAAACATTAACGAATATGAATATATCCCATGTTTTCATGATTTGAGTACGTATTCTAAAGCTCCTCGGATCGTTACCCAGGTCATTCAAATGAAATATAATCAAAAGAAGTGATAGGAACGTCGATACACCCAGTCGGGTATCAACACTCGGTAATTAGATACTTTTCCAAAGAATCTCACCATGAGAGAATTGGACAAGGAGGGGAGGTCAATTGTCAAATAAGACAATTTCCACAGATGATTAAATGTGATTCGGTAAAATAAGTGGTACGGGCACATATGTAGGTGTTCCTAACAATATGTCCCTATTTTGCGCTTCTTGCAGATCTCATAAAAATTCAATCTTTCACAATTACAAGGAAAAATGTAATGTTTAATAATAATTTCATGGTGACTACTAATCAGCCTTGCATGGTCCTTTCCAAATTATACGTAGGCGCGCAACTGCATACAATTTCAGGATTAACGATGCAATACTCAGTTCGTCAAAACTTTGTCATCATGTTTAAAAAATATATATATTTTCATGCTTAATTCTGAAATAAGAATCAAAATGACAGAGATGTTCTTTGTTATGGAAACAATTATGTTTTCCAAAGTGTTTCATAAACAACTTTATTTCGATAACGATGAGTTATAAATATCACTTTGAATAATCCATATGGTGATGAAAATTCAATTTTTATCAAGGGATACTGTTTTAACTTTATAAAAACAATGAGTGATCTGCAAAAGAGTGATGAAAAGTTGTTCACCAAGAACTAACTACAATATAATAGGAAATGAGCTTAGCCAATTAATCATGAGGTTCATGACCTCGATGGCACTCAGGAATACAAAGAGAAGAATTCACAACCTAACTCAAATCGAGATGAGTACTTGTTCAATGGTTGCATCACTAATGCGAACATTAGAAAGAAGCAATAAAATATAGATAACATTGATACATGTAGAATTTAGCAATCAAAGAAAGTCCTTTCATTAATCACAAACAAGTCAAAAATTATACCGTAACACATTACGTTTCGCGATGTCATACAATTCCAAGGACTCATCCTACCACTGATGTCTCAGTTATGTTAGGGATTTTAAAAGATACTACAATGGATATTAATCTACATGAGTCATTAGGTGTTCCACATGTCCCGAAAGATCCATCGGTCCCAATTTCAGAAGAAGATTTCTTCGATTTATTTCTTGGACACTGGGCATCCTCGTCATTGGACAATGGTCTAGGAACAACCCTTAACATGAACCAACAATCATTTAAAACCTTATAATTCGATCACAGGACTCAACGACTTCCTCTTAACAATCTCTTATTCCATACGAGTTAAATTTGACTTTATTTAAGTTTCAATCAACTTATACTCAATACGACATCCTACCTCATTCTCCAATACTTTCAACCCTATTCTTAGACCTTGAAAGGGCAATAAAAGATCGACATGAACAACACTTAATTTCTAATCCTATAGCTCTTACAACAATAGTTATCAAATGAGTTACTAGTATGAAATGATTCACACGTTCAATTAGACTTCTCGGAAAGGTACTAGTGGCATGAGGCTTTTGGGTAATGGTTCCAATGACAGCCTCAAGTGCAACATTCACCCTTTCAATTTCAAATTTAAGAATTGGGTGACACTGATCAGATGACACCTTTCTAGGTGGTAAGGTTTTATCAAACTCCACTTTATATGGAAAGATCGTTATGACATCGATATCAGATTTAATCTCGCCAATTCTTCTTCAAGATCACAATCAAGTAATTATCAATATTTCTACAAATATCAACCATTTTGTTGAGATCATAAATATCCACAACTTGGTTTAGATCTGGAATAACTAGAATTCCTACGGAAATAGCTTCGATAAATTTGCTAGGGGAGTTAGGGTTCCTTGTGAGAATTTACGTCGTATAAATACCTCGTATAAGTATTAAAATAATCATCAAACAATCATGTAATCAAATTACAACATATATATATATATATATATATATATATATATATATATATATATATATATATATATATATATATATAATCCAAGTCATGATTGCAAAAATCATGAATCACTAGCCGGCCGGTCGACCACCTTGTAATTTGTAATCGTTCTAGGCAGGATTAATTGGTGATTAATCGGATTGGCAATTTTAGCAAACTTTTGGTATTTTCGGCAAGTTTCAGATATTTCTAATGAGTTTTAGGTATTTTCGAAAATAATATTTTTAATATATAACTGATCATACATATAAATAGTTATTATAAGTGATAAACATAAGTTTATAGTGAGTTTTCGGTATTTTCGGCCAAATTTGCAGGTTTCGGCAAGTTTGACATCCCTTGACCGTCGTTGACCATAGTTGACCACTATTAACCGCCTTTTAATTAATCGATAAGGTTGAAAGCCTTGTAGCTATTAACCGACGATTAATCGCCCTTGTATACCTTGTTTTGCAACATTGATCCAAGTTATATATATATTAATATAACACTTCTCAGTCTGGCATTGTCTGTAACTCGGGAATTCTTCGGCACCGTTATAGTCAAAATATTTTTAAATATTTTGAGTAAAATGTTTATAGTTAAAAGGTTTTTGAAATGTTTTATTCAAAACCTTGGTTTTAAAAATCTTTCGGTCTCTATAACGAGAGCTCTGGTACCAAACTGTAACACCCCCAAATAATCATACTTTAGTTCAGCGGAAGAGTCGTTGGTGTTACGGGATAACACGTTACTCAAATCATAGAAAACGCTTAAAAATCACGTCGTTTAATAATAAAGCATTTTCCATTCATAATTATCAAATTACATAGGTCCTCAGGTCATAGTATTTCATAAAATTTTACAAAACATTTGAATGGAAATTTTTTTGAATGCGGGCCATAAATTCTTGTCGTCTTCCCGAGAATTACCTTCAAGTACCTGAGATAAAACATGTTAAAAAGTCAGTGAAAACGCTGAGTGAATTCATAGAGTTTAAACTAAGGAAAATAGTTTTTAAATGATTAAAAACTATTTAAATATTAAAATAATTCTAGAAATTAAGAAAATGATGCTAAAATTAATCTAAGAGTTTTAAAAATCCTATTTTAATGTATTTGACCTAAGAAAAATATAAAAGTTGCAAAAATGTGAAGTTTAATAATAAAATAATATTAAAATATTATTAAAAATCCAAAAATTATAAAAGATTCTAAAAACTTGCAAACTAGTTTATTTTAACCTAAATAATCAGAAAATGAAAGTGAAATTACCAAAATACCCCTAATGGGCCCCCAAATGGGCTAAAAACAAAAACAGTCCAAATGAAATGGGCTTTTAGGCCCAATAAAGTGAAACTTAACCAAATAAGCTGAAAATCACCAGTCTAGCTTAAATTTCAATTCTAAACACAAAAGTCTGAAGGCCCAAAAGCTGAATGTGAGATTATCACATCTTAATAGAACAATAGCTTGTTCTTAATGGGCTTTTTGGCCCATTAAGCTATAAGCCAATGCCATAAGCTCAGATTTGACACACAACCTTCTTTTGAGATGGCTAAGAGATTTGTAAAAAGAAATTTCAAATAAGCTCAACCAATAAGTCTGAAATAAGAAAAGTAAGTTTTCACTAAAAGATAAAATTGTCGACTTGGAGTTCTAGACCACCTCAGAGCTTGAAATAAGTTGCAAAAGACTCTAAATGACTTAATTAAGAGAAATAAACAAAGAAAAGTTCAATAAGCCAAGCCAAATAAGCTGAATAAGCTGATAAGCACTTATGTAAAAGTCAAAGTAGTTGGTTTTCTAGTCAAATCTCAAAGTCAACCCCTCAAATGCTCTAGTATAAACAAATGGGTCAAATAAGTAACACCTATTACAAATTCAAAGTTGTTGCAAGTTTAAATAAGCTAGAATAGCTTATTGATAAGCACAAGGTGAAATAACACTAGCAGTGGCTAGCAGCAGGGGAAAGGAGTTCCCATTGCTTTGACTATTTGACTTGCTTTTTAAGAGAGATCTAGTTGGATTCAATGGAGAACAAAGGCACCCTTGTAATCAGTGGATCACAAGGAGTCAATATCAATCAACAAATCACAATTAGGTTATAACACCCCCAAATTTACACAATTCAATACAACGGAAGACTCGTTGGTGTTACGGGATAGCACATTACTCACATCATAGACAACGCTTAAAAATCGCGTTGTTTAATAACAAAGCATTTCCATTCATAAATATCAAATTTACATAGGTCCCAAGTCAAGTATTTCATACAAGTTTTACAAAGTATTTGAATGGAAATTATTATTTAAGCGCGGGCCATGAATTCTTGTTGTCTTCCCGAGAATTACCTTCAAGTACCTGAGATAAAACATGTTAAAAGAAAAGGTCAGCGATAACGCCGAGTGAATTCATAGAGTTTAATAAAATCCATCAATATAACATCGGTATAAAATTATTACCGAAAATCATTTTGTACAAATCATTGTAATAGGCCATAAAATAGCCAAAATCATTTTATACAAATCCTTGTCAAAATCATTATATAGGCTTTCGCCTTCAAAATCATTATACGAACCAATGTCGTAAAAATATCATACAATTCGTTTTATAACGTTAAATAAAAACCATTATATGAATATGGTTATGTAAAACCATAACACGAACATAAAATCAATAATAAGGCCCCGTATTGCTAGTCAGGCAATATATCGTAATTCAGTGCGTATAGCAGTATTTCATCATTTTTGGATTATTATAAGCCACCTGATATTGTTACCTTACTACAACAAACAACGGGTAGCTAACCCGAAACTCAATTTGCCCATCTAAATTAGCGTGTCATCACAATAATCACGCTTGTGTAAATCTTCTCATACATAAATTCGCTTACCAATCAATGTGGCACGAGGGGGATCAACCGCCAAGGCGCGAACTGGGGTGATCGTCCCCAAATAGTACTATTATATGCATAAGCGTCTACCAAATCCCGGTAGTTCACAATTCATGCTAATGGGACTTTTAGTAACATAACCTAACTTTAATAATCCATTTTATTTCATCTATCGGGTCATATAATCATTCATCAGGTCATACATTCATTCGGGTCCAAATCAATAAACAAACAATTGGGACAAATGGTGTCCTATTTTATCAAAACTACATGTTATCTCCCTCGCGAGTTTATAAAACATTTCATAAAATTATTTAAAAGAGTGCAAGGCTATGAACTCACGTTGATGTGGAAAGCGGGTTATCGGCAATTCGGATGTACGGTACGTGCTTCAATCACGGAAACCTATATAAATAATAATCGGTCTTAGACTTTTGTCCAATGACTTTATCAAAATAACAATTATGTATACATATGATGATTTTGTACATATGATGATGATCAAGTGGGTTTATACATTCTCATTTACTCATTTTAGTGTTATATATTGGTAAATTTTATACTACTTTACTAGTTCAACTTGTTTACATTTTGGAGGCCCAATAGGCCCATTACAAGCCCAATACTTTTCATTAGCCCAATTATACTTTTATTATCAGTATTATACTTTACATGTTGGGCCCAAGTGGGTTAAGCCCAATAAGTAAGTTTATAAGTGTTTTACCAAACTAGTCGAGTTTATAGTCCAATAAGGCTACTTTGGCCCGTTAATGTCTATATGTTATATAGTTCGGGTTTTATCGGTTTTTACTTGTAATAGGTACTTATATATCAGTATATGACTTTTAAAAAGTTTACATTAGACGGGTCCGACCGTCTAAGTTTTAATTGACGAAAAACGTTAATTTTACGGTATTAGCCGAAAAGATGTAAAAATCATGTTTATAGTTTTATAACTTATAAAACTTATCAAACTACCATTTTTATAACATGTCCATTTATTTATCCTTGTACATATTTATATTAATCTAATATATAAGTTAGTGGGTTTTAATTCACATTTTATACTATATTTATTTGAGTGCTTATATAATACTATTAAACTTTAATTTCACAAAATTTGATTTTTAGTTTCACTTTCACCATTTTTATCATATCTTGAGTTCTACAAGGCGATAGAACCTCAAATTTTTATGACAGAAACTAAATGATATTTGCTTCATTTTATTACTGTATATCTACTGATGAATCAACCTCTAAATATCTTAATAAATTCGTCCAAAATAGTATAGGCAGATTTGCACTCTAATCTTGTTTTGGTCATATCTCACTCATTTTTATGATTCCATTGTATGGCCAACTCTCACATCTGTATAACACCTAATAATTAATGTAAATTTATTCCACTATGCAATTTTATCAGTTTAGCATTTGGTTAGTTACTGTTTTTATACAGCCTTCATATTTTAGCAAGATTTTAACCTTGTTACCTATGGTTTTCCATCTTTTTAACCATATTTATCAACACTTGATCCCCACAAAACATTTTTATCATCATATATTCATCATATACATATACAATAGGAAAGAAAATACAAGATTAAATAATCAAAATAATACGAGGATAGGAAGGACAATCTTTATACCACCAAGATTAAGTAGTTTATGATCAAGGCTTGGATTTTTGATGGCAAAACTTGTGATACATCAACACCAATCTTCAAGACCACCAGTACTTGTAAGCTTTTTGTAGAAATCAGCCCTTGGACATCACCAAATCACTTCCTTGGATGTTAGAATCACATCCAATCTTCAAGGCTTCAAAGGAGCATCATCATATGTGTTTATAACACAAAGTTTATGGCTAGATTTGATCAAAAATTGATCAAAATGGTATTTTAGAGAGAGAGTGGACGAAAATGGGAAGAGAATGAGATAGTGGTTTACATGTATGAGTTTAGGAGAAGTGGTTTTGGTGTTGCATGGTTTTGGTGCTAAGTTAGCTAACTTAGTTAAGTTAGACAAGTGTAGCTTTTAAGCTACATGTTTGACACATCATGGTATGTGTTGGAGCCCATTTGGCCATCCCATGTAGTGGGGTGGGCAAGTGTAAAACTTGTCACATCCCACTAATTTACGGGTACTCCTCGATTCTAGTTTCCTCGATTTGTGTGCCCTCGGTTCGTTTTACGAAAAACGTTCTTATAAATTATGAATCAACGGCACAAAACGAATCTAATAAAAATTGTCTCATCAAAAACGGAGTTCAAAAACGTAACTACGTAATCCTAAGGTTTCCGGTATAGTCGTAAAGGACGTTAAATTATTCACGTAAGTCTTAATCTCTTCTCGTAAATTAGTGAGTTTATGAACCAACACAAATTTAAATCCCAAAATAATATTCACGGATAAATTTATTTTCTGGAATGTCGGACTGTCACCTAAACGGTGTATATAAACGTAAACACGTAACGTAAAATCCTCCGGTTTAGACGTAGTCGATGCTACTTCAAGACGTAAATCCAAAGTTCTTCCCAGAAATGAGTGAGTTCATAATATAACATTAAAATAATGTTTTTAAATAACACTTGAGAATAAAATATCAACCATAAATTGACGGATTGTCACAGCATTTACCCCTAAACAGGATCTTTGTTCTCAAAGATCAATTTATCTTACTACTCGCTTCTTATAGAGTTAGAGCCATGTGGGTATTTCCTCCACATTCAGTCTTTTCTCACAAGTGTAATTCATCACAACACGCGAGTTTCATCAAACATAACTAGGGGAATAAGATCAGGCTTAATGTTGACTTACTTTATCTATCCTTGATGTTCACGGGTTTTTGATGAATGCAACTTTTCGCCGATCTAAACTTCATTAAGGAATAGTCAGATTTTCACTTAATAGACATTTTATCAATTTCGATATACGAAACATAATTCACGCAGCCCTTGAAGTCCTAGGGTAGATCTAGCTTATATGCCTTTTAAACCATCTTTTTACATCATCTCAATGGTCCCATACAACGGGGACTTAATTCCCATGATCTTTCAGATCTTCAATTCATCTTTCTATGGTGAAAATTTTTGGCATAACTTCTCTACCCATCCTGCACTTCAAGATCTACATTTCATATGCCCGCTATCGGCAGTCAATAATCGGATCCTAATTTAAACAATCAATTCAGGTTTCACGGGTCGGGTATCTTGTAAGGTCAGGTTTGTCCTCATAGGCAACCTTAAACCTAAAAGACATGTCCAACTCACAATGAGTGTATGTCGGGTGTCTTCATCCCAAATCCTGCTTACAAATGCTCTCATATTTATATCCTAACAAGATTCAACCTCGATCCTAACACGATAGTTATCAATGATAATATCTCCAAAGGAAAGCGATTATACGGTTTATTACCAAAGGTCAATCATTCAAGCATAAACCATCACTTATAGTATTTTTTATCGTTACTTTACTTCGTCCCTTCGATTGGGGTGGTAAACAGTACTCTCATCAAGACTCGTTCTCAATGACTTCTGAGCAAATCTCTAGAAATTCGATGCGAAGCGAGGATCTTGATGGAGATGATCGATACAGGCACACCATGTTTACACAACTCCTTTAAATACAAAAGAGTCAATTTCTTCATCAAGAATCTATCATTAACAGGAATGATATTAGCAGATTTGGTCAGTATGTCAACGATTACCCAAATCGAATCAAATTCAGATGATGACCTTTGCAATAGTTAGACGTTTACTAATGTATGAGGCGGTGTCTACCTTCATAATTTGCCATCAGTACAACTTCTTCTGATAATGATACATTAAATCAGAAATGACAGGAATAGAGTACTTATACTTACAAGATTCCAACATAACTATATCTCAAAATCTCAATTTTTAGGCAACCTCAAGTGGACTGTTATACATTCCACGCCATCGGCTTCTCAATTTTGATGGTTCACATTAGCCGTGAACCCCTTTTTATTATCTATATTATCCTTTTTACAATCATTGTTTATTTTTATATTGTTCGGCAATTTATTTTGCACCTTCATCATTAAGGAACATGTCCTAATTGGTTCTTTATCTTTTCTACATAATGTGTCAGTAATTATATTCACCTACCTTGATGAAATAAATATCATGACCGTATTTATTTAGAAATTATTCCTTTATATTTTCTAAGTCTTACTTCTATCTCAAGTATTATTTTTATCAATTTTGCTTGATCCGACGTTTTAAAGCGTCGATAATTATTACACGTAAATTAACAATAAATATTAAGTTTTTATGAAACGTAAACGTTAAAAGTTTAAATTTCTTAGCTCGACCAATTATATAAAAATGTTTAAAATAAATTTGAATTTAATTAACACGATTTTTGTTGATTTATCGAAAATAATTATTAAGATTCATAAATGTTCGAAAAATCTTTGTTTATACTTTGGTCACAATTTTCTTAGTTGACAAGAAAAAATTGTCGTTTCAAATTTCAAGTCATAAGTTATATAGTTTCCTCAATTCTTCTTAAGTTGTCTAGAAGTACACACAAACATTTACCCCTAAACAGGAGTTTAGTTAAATGTTCTGGGTATAAGGGAATAATCCCTCAAAAGTTCTTTTTGATAAGACATTTGTCAAAACATATTTGCACTTTCTTTTTGGTAAAACCCAAAGTCTTAAATGACTTCTAATTTTTGAAGATTCAATATATATATATATCTTACCATCATTAATCAAACGGTCATTTTATGTAAAGGATCAAGCCTTAAATCACATGTTAAATATTCAAGCTACAGGTTTTCACTACTCAGCCAATTCAGGGGAGTTTATAAATAATTATTAACTCATTCTTATTCTTATAAACAAAAAAATGGTCCTTAATGATCATGAGCATGAATTTATCAAATTACAGCCTACACACGTGATTCACCAAATTTATGGATGCTACATGTGCATTGGTCAATCCAAACGACATCACGTGAAACTTATAATGTTCATTACAATTTCTAGATGTAGTGATTGGAATAGATAATCTTCTTTGCGGATGCAAAGTTGATGATAACCATGCCGTGGATCAAATTTTTAAAACATATGCTAGAACCTTGTAAATGATCGAACAATCTATCATCTTGGGTAGTTGATATAGATTTTAATCGTCAATTTACCTAGTTCATGGTAATTCAACAAATATAAGGAATAATAACACCATAACTCTTTATAATGACGAGCTCGGTAGAATAAAAGCTTTCCCCGACAACTCTTTTAGTTGTACGGTAACACTTTCGATTTAGATGATGCTGAGGTAGGGTGCACACGCCACAGGTGCAGCACCGGGAATAGAATCAATACCAAATTCAATCTTGCCTTAATGGCGAAAGTCTAGGTAATTCACCAGCAATTACCTCCTAAAGTTTCAGATAACGGAAACATCTTTTAATAAATTCACTTTAAGTTCTTTCTAGATTACAAGATCTATGATTAGTTTATAATCATTCATGGTATAATTTCAAGTCTAAATGCAGGATATGGTCATCCCTCAAGAATTATTTAGATCACTTTTGATAATCAACATCTTATCTTTTAGGGGAATTCTACTCGAGTTCCCATCAATTAAGACAATGTCGTCATGTCATAATCAATCAATCCTTTCTACTGGCACTATCAGCTTTCCAGTTTCATTATCGTTGATAAGATGTGAACTTCTCAAAAGACTAATAATAACTCATAATCCTTCACAAATTCAAGGATATCTGGAGACACAACTACCATTAAAAGAGTAAGGTCAACGCATAACTTACGCCAGAGAATTTCAAACCAGATATAGACGAAAACATTTAACGAATATGAATATATCTCATGTTTTCATAATTGGAGTACGCTTTCGAAAGCTCCTCGGATCGTTACCCAGGTCATTCAAATATGAAATCTAATCAAAAGAAATGATAGGAACATCGATACACCCAGTCGGGTATCAGCATTCGATAATCAAATACTTTTTCAAAGAATCTCACCACGGGAGAATAGGACAAGGAGGGGATATCAATGGTCAATTAAGACAATTTCCACAGATGAGTAAATTCAACTCAGAAGAATAAATGGTACGGGCACATATGTAGGTGTCTCTAACAATATGTCCCTATTTTTCACTTCTTGCATATCTCATAAAATTTAATCTTTCACAAAATCTTCCAAGAAAATGTAGTGTTTATTAATCAGTTTTATGGTGACTACTAATCAGCCTTGCATGGTCCATTCCAAATTGTATGTAGGCGCGCAACTATATACAATTTCAAGATTAACGATGCAATACTCAGTTCGTCAAAATTTTATCATCATGTTTATAATAAAAACATTTTCATGCTTAATTCTTAAATAAGAATCAAAAATAAATTTTCAAAGATTTTCTTTGTTATGAAAACAATTAAGTTTTACAAGGTGTTTTATAAACAACTTCATTTCGATAACAATCATTTATAAATCTCACTTTGAATAATCCTTATAGTGATGAAAATTCAGTTTTTCTCAAGGGATACTGTTTTATCTTATAATAACAATCAGTGATCTGCAAAAGAGTGATGAAGAGTTGTTCACCAAGAACCAACTACAATATTATACGAAATGAGCTTAGCCAAATAATCATGAGGTTCATGACCTTGATGGCACTCAAAAATAATAATCCACAACGTAACTCAATTTGAGATGAGTACTTGTTCAATGGTTGCATCACTAATGCGAACATTAGGAAGAAGCAATAAAAGATAGATAACATCGATACATGTAGAATTTAGCAATCAAATGTAGTCTTTTCATTAATCACAAACAAGTCAAAATTGTACCGTAACACATTACGTGTCACTATGTCATACTCTAACACCCCCACAAATGCTATGCGCAGCGGAACTACAACATTTGGGTGTTTGGCAGTTATCATCGCACACAAGATATATCAAACGAGTCAAAGAGACGTAAAAGTTTTAACATAAATTACGCATTGTTAAAAACATACATGCCTACGGTTTTCCAAACCCAAAATGATACAAAACAGAGTTTGCGTTTCGGTCCCCACGAATCTCAACCCCAAAAGATACATTTTCAACAACATGACATAAAAATTAAAATGTTCAAGTTAAATATGGGTGGAAAAACAAGTATACGCCAAGCCACACACAACTCCCATCCAATACATGCTCCATGCTATACTTCATCGGTTACCTGCAACACATGCTAAATTGGGTCAAAAAATAATGTTGAGTGGAATTCATAGGTTTTATAATCTCATTCTGAACATATGTGTTATAAAAATCATTCACGATCATTCATAGACTTGTTGATCAAACAATCTATTTTCAATGTTATGACAATTGTGTTTAAGCTCATGACACTAATCCGTTAACTCAATCACCCGCGTAATAATTACCGGCGTGATTAAGATGAAACCATTGCCCCTTCTAAAGGCATCAGTTGCAATTATACCTTATCTCTTATCACAAATTATCCGTCCGTAGGGGGTACTCAACGTACTAGCCCTCGTCTCGGATAGGGTCGTCAACCCCATAGTACTATTAATTGTATAAGCGGCTATTTTCAATCCACACTAGGATTAAACAATAGTTAATAGTTCATGAATATAGGGTCTTTTGCAACTACGTACTCAACACAATTTTAGGCAACATTCGGGTCCAATAATCATTCATGACATATGTTCCTTTTAGAAAACTATCATGCATTTCCCTCGCGGGTAAAACAGTTTAAAACAATAGTAAGCGAGGCTACAAATTCAAACCTCTTATATAGAGTAGTCGACGATTCGAGTGACGATCACTGACGATAATGAGGATGCCCGGGGAAATCAACACCTAACAAACAATAACGCGTAATGAGTAATCTCATTTATAAACTTTAAGTACTGTATATTACATAAATATTAGTCAAATGTGATAATTACAAACTCACGCCAAAACTAAACAAATAATTGTTACTCGTTTTATACTATTCATCCATGTTATTAATGTTATTACACTTTTCACGTTTTTCGCCGATACTTACCAAAAGTATGGGCTGTTTTACTAGACTTAAACCTTTTAATAAAATTTGGGGAAATTCTCAAAAATACCTTAAGACCTGTAGAAAACCCATTTTTAATCCCATTAAAAGTTTTCGCTTTTACGACCCGTTACTCAACACATTACTAAACCTACGTTTTTCGGACTCATTTTGCACATTGACCAAGTTGGACTCATTTGACCCATTTAAAACATACCATTGACCCATTTGACACCTAAGCCTAATAATAGACTCACAAATTCAGGTTTGACACCAAAAATCAACCTTTAACCAATTACCAAACTATATCTATGGTCCCCGGGATTTGACCCAAAACCAAACATAATTTCGGATTATGTAGGTTCTCATCTCCCGGTACACGTATTTTCAAAACATCATAACTTTTGACTCGTTAGGAGTCGTAAGCTCTATCTTATACCAAATCAAAGCTAAGAAGACGCTATACAACTATATCCTAGTCTCATGACCTGTTTACAAAATCAAATTTATGAAAACATCCTAAACATTCTGCCTAAAATTACACATCTCAAAATCAATCCAACACTCGTTTTCAAACCATTTTATCGACACTTAACCTCAACTTAAACACTCCTAACCATTACTAACCATCCTAATCAGTCCTTAACCCCAAGAATATCAAATCCATCTCAAAACCCAATCACCAAATCAAACATGCAATGGGGTTTACCCATTCAAAAACATCTAAAAACAAGAATTAAACACAAATACCATGAACAAAACATCAAAAACCATGATCCACCAAACACCCCCATTTGGCCGTGGGGTGTGGGTGATCAAAACACCCCCATTTGGCCGTGGGGTGTGGGTGATCAAAACACCCCAACCAAATTGATTTTGGTTGGTTTGTTGGGTGATTATCCATCTATTATACCCCAATTAAACATGCATGTACTCAGTTAACATCAAAACAATTTTTGAAAATCCCATTTGATTCTTGAAAAATTTGTATGGATGCATGTTGGATTAAAGTATATGAAAACACTTGTAATGATTTAACTATAAGTGGTCTAACCTTAGTTTTGATTAAAACAAGCTAGAAAAAAAAATAAGTGGTGGTGGTGTGGTGGTTTGGCCGTCGGCCTAAAGAGAGAAAAGAGAGAGATGAGAGAAAATTTTTGGTGAATTTGTGTTGTGTGTGTGTTTACATTTCCATTTTTTAAAAATTTGGGCCCTTGTTGTGCAATTATAGCATTCTTTTGGCCTTAAGTGAAAACGACCTCAAATGTTTGCGGGAATGACTCACTAGTCAATTTGAAAAATTTTGCGGGAGTCGAGGATCATCCCGAACACTCCAAAATACTTTTAGGACAATTTAAATGTACCCGGAAAGCAATAAAACGCACCCGACTCAACTTAACGCGAACCGAAAGTAAAATCCTCGAAAAATTATAATATCGATAAAACGACAATAAACATAGAAATTTGGGCATTCATCGGGATCGTAGTCGTCATCGTTCTTCTTAAATCGTCAATCGTCAAGATTACGACCTCAAACATTGGTTTCAACCAAAATGATAAAATATATAGCAAATAAAATTTATTAAAAATTTCAAAAATAAGCGTAATTTAGGGTAAGATAAGTGACCTCGGTTCTAGGGTATCACATCCACCCCTCCTTAAAGAGAGCGACGTCCCGGCGATCGCCTCTTCTTATACTCACATTTCATGCCGCTGGAACAGATGAGGATACCTTTCCTTGAAAAAGTCCTCACGTTCCCAAGTGTATTCCGGTCCACGCCTAGAATTCCATCGAACCTTCACAATGGGAATTCTACTATGCTTCAGCCTCTTGACCTCTCGGTCCATAATTTCGACGGGTTCTTCCAAGAAATGCATTTTGTCGTCCAACTGAATCTCGTCCAAAGGAATCACCAATTCCTTATCCGCCAAACTCTTCTTCAGATTTGATACGTGAAACGTGTCATGAATAGCACTAAGCTCGTTCGGCAACTCTAACTTATACGCTACCGGTCCAATTCGTTTAATAATCTTAAATGGTCCAATATACCTTGGACTCAACTTTCCTTTCTTCCCAAAACGAATCACACCCTTCCACAGCGAAACCTTAAGCATAACCATGTCTCCGACCTTAAATTCCAACGGTTTTCTTCTGTTTCGGCATAACTCTTTTGTCGGCTTCTTGCAGCAAGTAATCGGTTCTTGATTTGCACAATCTTCTCTGTCATCTCCAAAACCATTTCGGGTCCAGTCAACTGACTTTCTCCTACTTCACTCTAACACACAGGTGATCTACACTTCCTTCCATACAACGCTTCGAATGGTGCAGCCTTGATGCTCGCATGATAACTATTATTATACGAAAACTCCACTAAAGGCAAGTGGCGTTCCCAACTTCCTCCAAAATCAATCACGCATGCTCGGAGCATGTCCTCCATCGTCTGAATAGTTCGTTTGCTTTGGCCATCAGTCTCCGGGTGATAGGCCGTGCTCAAACTCAATTCAGTGCCCATCGCACGTTGAAGTGATTTCCAAAATTCCGAAGTAAACCTACTATCGTGATCCGAAATGATCAATAAAGGTACACCATGTCTGCAGACAATCTCCTTCACGTACACGCTGGCCAGTTTCTCCATTATGTCTGTCTTCTTCATAGGTAAGAAGTGAGCAGATTTCGTCAATCTATCCACTATTACCCAAATCATATCACATCCACTTGGATTTCTAGGTAAACCTGTTACGAAATCCATAGCGATCTTCTCCCATTACCATTCTGGGATCTCTGGTTGTACCAACAGCCCAGACGGTTTCTTATGTTCGGCTTTAATCTTTGCACAAGTCAAACACTTACTAACGTAACGAGCAATATCTGCCTTCATATTCGGCCACCAATAGACTTTCTTCAGGTCATGATACATCTTATCCGATCCAGGATGTATCGAGTACTTCGACTTATGAGACTCGTTCATAACCAAATCTCGTACTCCAGGCATTCCTTCCTCGGATGGACACAACGGTAACCAAATCCGATTCTCGAAGTATCTCAGCCCGTCTGACCTAACCACAAAAAGAGGTTTCAACAGTCTCCCCAGATTCTCAGCACCAACATTCTCTTTCATTAATCCCTTCTCTTGAGCCTTCAATATTGTTTCAGTTAAATCAACACCCTCAGTCATCACTAAAGCTCTAACTCTCAAAGGTTTCTCTCGATCCTTCCTACTAAGTGCATCTGCTACAACGTTCGCCTTGCCAGGATGGTAGTGAATCTCACAGTCATAGTCACTTAGTAGTTCTACCCATCGCCTCTGTCTCATGTTCAACTCCTTTTGGTCTAAAATGTGCTGTAAACTCTTGTGGTCAGTGAATACAACACACTTCGTCCCATACAAGTAGTGTCTCCACAATTTCAGTGCAAAAACTACTGCTCCCAATTCCAAATCATGCGTAGTGTAGTTTTCTTCATTCTTCCTCAATTGTCTCGACGCGTAAGCAATCACCTTCTCATGCTGCATCAACACAGCTCCATAACCCTTACGAGACGCATCGCAATACACCATAAAGTCTTCGTCTCCTTCTAGTAATGACAATATCGGAGCAGAACATAACTTGTCCTTAAGTGTTTTGAAAGCGAGTTCTTCATCATCTCCCCATTCATACACCCTATTCTTCTCTTTAAGCTTTGTCAATGGCTTCGCAATCAACGAAAATCCTTCAATGAATCTTCGATAATACCCAGCCAAACCAAGGAATTGTCGAACTTCAGTCGGCGTTGTTGGTGCCGACCATTCCCTGATTGCCTCGACTTTGGCAGGATCCACGCGAACTCCTTTGCTATCAATTACGTGCCCAAGGAATTGCACAGACTCTAACCAAAACTCACACTTTGAGAACTTCGCATACAACTTCTCTTTCTTCAGCAGATCCAATATCTTTCTCAGGTGCTTCTCGTGCTCTTCCTTACTCTTAGAGTAAATAAGAATATCATCGATGAAAACAATGACAAACTTATCTAGATACGACTTGCATACTCGATTCATAAGGTCCATGAATACTGCAGGCGCGTTTGTTAGCCCAAAAGGCATCACTTAGAATTCAAAGTGTCCATACCGCGTACGAAAGGCAGTTATAGGGATATCCTCCTCTCTCACACGCAGTTGATGATTCCCTGATCTCAAGTCGTCTTTGAGTATACACATGAACCTTGCAATTGATCAAACAAATCGTCAATCCTCGGCAATGGATATCGATTCTTAACCGTCAACTTATTGAGCTCTCTATAGTCGATACACATCCGGAACGACCCATATTTCTTCTTCACAAACAACACTGGCGCTCCCCATGGTGATGAGCTCGGTCGAATAAATCCCTTGTCCATCAACTCCTTCAGTTGATCCGATAACTCCTTTAACTCAGATGGTGCTAATCGATAGGGTGCACGAGTAACTGGTGCAACTCCCGGAATCAAATCGATTCGAAATTCGACTTCACGGGTGGGTGGTAAACCCGGCAACTCATCAGGAAAAACTTTCGGATATTCGCGAATTATAGGTACCTCTTCTAACTTTGCCTCTAAGTCACCATCACTAGAAACTTGTGCCAAAAACACATCACATCCATCTTCTACATACCACATCATTTTCAAGCAAGATATCACTTTCAAACGAGAGGTGCATTCATCTCCCTTCACAGTCAAAACTCTATTCCTCAACGGGATTTGGACTAATCTTTCTCTACAGACGATCACGGCACTATGCGCCATCAGCCAGTCCATTCCAACGATCACATCAAACGATCCTAGCTCTATGGGCATTAAGTCGATATCAAAAGCGTAATTTCCTAACTTCAAGGTACACCCTTTTAGTATAGAATTTGTACTAACGATCTTCCCATCGGCTAATTCCACGTTATAACTAGTCGTTAGCATTACCGGTTCTCTATCGATATGACGACTAAATTTAACATCTACGAAGCTCTTTTCGGAACCAGAATCAAACAATATACTAGCATAACAAGCGTCTAGCAGAAACGTACCAGTAACCACATTAGGGCCTTGCGGTTTATCAGCAGTCCCTACTCGATACACAACCGCAACATTATTTCCTCCTTGCTTGTTTCCAGCCTTCGGGCAATTCCCCTGCTTATGCCCTCGTTCTCCACATCCGAAGCAAACCATCACCTTCGTGGAATTTGCCCTAGTAGCTACCCCTTTAGCTCGGCAATCTGAAATTCTATGACCCGCTTTTCCGCACTTGCCACACGCAGGTGGGCAATTCCCTACATGGTACAAATTACATCGACCACAGTGGGGATTCAGCTTCGCTCCTCTAGGGTTAGTGACAGCCCTCATCCCATCATTTCTTCTCTGGTTGAACTGCTGGTTGCGGTTCTGACGTTGGTTGTTACGGTTTCCTCCACGATTTTGACCTTGGGATTGATTACTCTGAGTTGCCTCCCACTTTCTCTTGTTTCCTTCGGCAATGAAGTCCTTCTTATCTTGCAGTTTGACATCCATTAGCGCGTGATCCATTTGGACTGCTTCATCGAATGACCCAGGCTTAGATGAAGTTGTCTCACCCTTGATATTACTTGACAAACCCTTGATGTACTGCTTCATCTTCTTGTTATCATCAGCAAAGGCATCGGGACACAAAAGGCTCAATTCATTAAACCTCCTTGTATACACTGTAATGTCATTGTTCTTCAAAGTCAAATGCCTTAACTCATCTTCTAGTTGACCCAGCTCCTCTTCGGGGCAGAACTTTTTGGTCAAGAGAGCCTTAGCAGCAGTCCAAGTCCTCGCATTTGCTACCGCTAATCCAACAGTAGCTACTTGATTGTTCCACCAACTTAAGGCGTCATCAAGAAAAGTGGCAGATGCAAACTTGACTTTATTTGCCTTTGAACATCCGCTAATCTCAAAAGTACTTTCGATCTTCTCTAACCACCTTCGAAGTTCTAGGGCTTCGCCAGTTCCACGAAACTGCGTGGGACCGTATTTCATAAAACCAGCATAAGTACACTCCCTCGGGGCTTGCTGTCTCCCTGCATTTCAACCTTGATCTGGGTTTCGGTTTGCACGATCCGCTTCGAGGGCATTTGCAATTGCTTCTTGAATCATTGTGTTCACACGGTCAGCTGTTAGCTTTGGAGGCATGGTGAATTCTCAAGTACACCTCTCTACAAAGACATGGCAAAATAGAAAAACAATGTAAGTATACACATCAAGATTAAGATGGATTTCTCTTTCAAGACATAATATAAGTACAACGACACATCACTACAAGGTTACTAATATTCATCAATTCACATCACAAAAGAGCAAATTAAAGACATATCATAGATTATGAAAGGTAACATGGATTGTATTGATAAATCAACCAAAATTTGTGACAAGTAATGCCACTACAACCATACACCATCAAACTTAAGTCATCAAGTTTTTCATCACAATACCATCATACAGGAGTCTAAAATAGTTCGATTACAATGATCAAAGATAAAATAAAATACAAGCAACTAGTCACGTGGTGATCCACACGACCTCTTGGATGGCGGTTCATCTTCATCCTCCTCGGGCTCTTCATCACTGTCTTCCTCGGGCTCTCCATCACTGTCTTCCTCGTCCTCGTCCATCTTCCTCTTTCCCTTATCATTCGGCCCAGACTCAGTCGCCTTCTTCGTCCCAGAAGTAGATCCACACTCCACTGCTACCTGATTCCCTATGGTGATACACACACCTTTGGCAGGTGGCTGGACCATAAAATCATTAGCCTCTATTTCCAAGTCATCTACAAATCTCCAATCTGGTGGCAGGGACGATGCTCCCAACTTTGCATTCTAGTCAACCTCGCCTGATCCTCCCTAATTTGCTCAAGACTAGCACTCAGGTTTGCTATCATCAATCTCAGACTATTAATATCACCCTTATTTGCCACTCCATCAAATTCAATCCTTGCAGTTCTTGCCAACAACCTCTGATGTGCCCTCTCCTTCTTGTCAAAACTTTTGATTACTCTAGTTTCCACTACGTACCGCTCGTACATCAATCTATCCATTATCCTCAAACGATTCTCAGGATCCCAATAGTTTCTTGGCCTCGGAAAATAGACCTTCGCGATATTCTCATGAATAGATTGCGACCTAGATGCATTGCTGGATTCCACACCACTCTCATTACTCGCTCGAGTAAACCCTGGCACCGTCCTCAGGTATTCCTTACAATTGTCCATCGGGGGACGAACGGGTTGCTGATCATATCGGCCTGTCGGAGGCACTTCATAACCCTTCAGCCGGATCCTCTTCCTCGGAATCCTCTCCACCATCGTTACTGACGCTGAAGTTGTCCACATCACTTTCATCACTGTCATTTGTCGGCTCTGTCGCTTCTTCTGGAGCTACCCATCCATTGTCACCATTTGGTTGGTTCGAAGGAAACGGTCCCCCTTCGTGTCCTACGACATATTCGTCTCCATTTCCGTTAGGCGGTACCTCGGCCAATCCTGCAATAACAGAGAATTTTGGAGGGTAGGTAAGATTACTATTCAATATTTATAAATACATGCATGCAAATGCAATGCAAAGGTGGTACATATGCCCAAAATGCGATAATATGATGCTCATGCATATGTAATACAAGAATTACGGTATCGAGTACTCCACGTACAATTCCAACGTTTACATATAGTAGTTCAATTTCTACGTAATAAATACCCACATATATTACTTCAACTCAAAGGTATACATCTATGCCATGAATACGTGGTTACGATCAACAGTTACGATCACGTGTTGCGATCAATAGTTACGATCAGACGTTACGATCAAGAGTTACGATCAGAGGTTACGATCTAGACTTGCAATCATACTTGCGATGGGTGACATTGCGATGGGTATTCCGATGGATGTTGCTATGGACAACTAAATTTTGTTAGAGTACTTTTCAGACTTAGCCAGTATCTAGACTTATCCCGGAACATAGTTTACACGAAGATCAAGTAAAATAAAAAAATTTCCCTACTAGCTATTGGCTATTTCTAACTTGAATTCAAAATTTGGTAATTCAAAATTTTTTCGGTTTACAGTTTTGACGGACTGAGGAATTTTTTGTCGGGCTGGAAAATTTAGGCAAAGTTTGATTTTGTTGACACTCTAACACACGCTTTCTACGAATTGAGATCCTGTTTTTCACACGACTTTTACGATGACGTCTCAACAAGATATTTATGTTGCTGGTACTGAGAATCATCCACCCATGCCTACCAAGGAGAATTACACTACATGGGCTAGTCGTCTTCTTCGTTATGGAAAATGTAAACCTTTGGGAAAGTTGATTGTTAAATCGATTCAAGAAGTTCCGTATGTTAGAAGAACAATTGTTATACCTGGGGATCCTACGAACGCTGCTAACCCAATAGCTGCGTCTAGCCATGAGCAAACGGATGAAGAATTAACTGATGCTGAATCAAAACAACTCGATGCAGATGATCAAGCAATGCAAGTCATTCTTATTTTTCTTCCAGAAGATGTGTATGCTGCTGTAGATAGTTGTGAGTCCGCACACGAGATGTGGCTCAGGATTCAGAAAATGATGAAGGGAAGTGAAATTGGCTTACAAGAGAAAGAGACTAAGTTGCTTCGTGAATGTGAGAAATTTACGTCCACTGAAGGGGAACAAATTGAACCTTATTATCATCGTTTTTCAACCCTCATGAACCATCTTAGAAGAAACAAACATGAACCTGCACAAATTTCTGAGAACATCAAATTTCTTGATAATCTTCCATCTGAATGGTCACGATATGTCACTCTTGTCAATCAAACCAAGGATCTTCATGTTGTGGACTACACACAAGTATATGATTCCTTAAAGATGAATCAAGATGAGTCAAACGAAGTAAGGGCGGAACGATGTGCCAAGACACAAGATCCATTGGCTTTTATGGCAGACTCTTCATCATCTATATCATATCCCATGGTATCTTATCATCAACCATCCTCAAGCAACTTCATGCCACAACAACAACTCAATACTTATGGTTATCAAGTCCCTGCTCAAGTGAACTACTTACAACAACCCATAGATTGTCTTGATGACATCAACGATCCCACTCATGCGATAAATACTGGTCTTGCTCTTCTTGCTAAGGCATTTAAATTCACCATTAATCCAACCAACGACAATCAGAGAATCTCCTCAAACACCAGAAACAGGCAGATTGCTCAACCATTGATGAATGTGAATCAAGATCGTCAATTGGTAGTTGGAGGAAACACTGGGAATCAATATGGTGGTCAGCATACAAGTAATCACTATGGTCACAATGTTGGGCAAACAGTTGGGAATGCAGGTAATCAGTTTGGACAAAACCGTCGTCAGATTCAGGGTAATCAGAATGGGGTAATTGTTGTGCCAATAATTGGTAATCAGATGGGTAATATAGTTACTGCAAGGGTCGAGAATACGGGTACAGGGAATGCAAACAACAATCGTCAGGTTCAATGTTACAACTGCAGGGGATTTGGTCATTATGCTCGAGATTACACAGCCAAAAATAAGAGGGATGCTGCTTATCTTCAAACTTAACTTCTTATAGCACAAAAGGAAGAGGCAGGGATTCCACTTCAAGCTGAGGAATTTGATCTTAAGGCTTCTGCAGCAGAATATGACGAGGAAGAAGAAGTGAATGCCAATTACATCTTGATGGCAAACTTACAGCAAGCATCTACCTCGGGAATGCATGATGATATCGCTCTCGTCTATGATTCAGACGGTCCCTCTGAGGTACACCCACGTTTTAATGATAATAATATATATTGTATTTATAATCAGGAGGAAAAGTATACTGAGATACTTGAGCCCTACATTGAGAGACACGGGGATTAAACGGAATAATAGTAATATTCTTTCGAATGAGCCAAGTGTGGACCTTAGTGAAGCTCAAGTCGCCCAGCCTACAACCCTTCCTGATACGACACATGTGTATTACAAATCATTATTTGATAAACTAGCTAAGGAGGTTGACCATGCTAAGGTGGTAAATAATAAGTTTAGAGAAACTAATGTCAAACTGACCACTGAGCTTGCGGGGTATAAGGAAAGGGAGAAAAGCTTTGAAATAAATCATGCTAAAATTAAGGATCTTGAACAAGCTCATGCTACATCGGTTTATAATGAAAAATACACTACTCATAAATTAAACGCCTTACATTTAAGTAGTGCTAAAAACATAAGAAAATTGAATGATGAAATCCCCTCTCTTAATAAACAGCTTTCAACTGAAAAATCTATTATTTTGGATTTAAAAGAAGAACGAAAACAGTTGAAACATGATTTCCAAATTCGAGAAGATGGGCTTCTTGAGGATTTTTGCAAAGCTCAAGATAGGATTAGGGAATTAGAAAACCTGTTGGTAAAACGTGGCCAAACTATGCAGATGATAAATATGATCGCATCAAAAGTGAATGCGATAAATTACACTCAATACAAAATGGCTTTAGGTTGTCCTCTTCCTCCCAATCTCTAATACCTTATGCTAGTTCAGGCCACTAATCAAACTCTATATAATGGTAATGTGCTCTTGTCTGATGAGCATGATCCTCCTAGTGTGCATGATTCTGAGGAAACTACTGAACTTGCTGTAGAGACTCGTTTAAAAATGCAAAAGCTTAATAAAGAAGTGATACCCGTTTATTATCCAAAAGTCAATCCTCCAACTGTGTTTGTTCGGTCTAAAACGAGTACTGAAATGATTTTGCTACCTTGTGAAGAATTGTCTGATGACCCTCCTAAACCGAGTATCACTCGCCGATTTCTAAACGAGCTCAAAGATAATTTTGTCATTCTCAAACAGGTTGTTAACGCTAAAATTACTGGAGGAAACTTTACTTCACCTATTCACACTGAAGTTAGAAAAATTCTTCACAACGAGATTATTCCTCTTATTAATCAAGTTGATGCTAGGATGAGCAATCTTGAAAATGCTTTTCTAAAAGAACTAGCCAAATTTGTTGAAGACTTTAAATCTTTGGCAAAGGAGGCTGATGAATCTCTTGATAGGATTAAAGTTTTAGAAAACGATCTAGGAAGTCTCTCGAATGCTAGCGATCATGGTGAAAGTATAGACACTAGGTCATATGCCTTAGATACCTCTGCTTCGCATAATGAAAACCTCCAAACTGAGCTTGATCTTATGAAAGAGAAAATGGAATCTTATGTCATTAAAAAGGATAAAGAATTCACCGATCTTTGGAATAAATTTGTCAAAAAATGTGATTAATGAAAATAGGACAAGATTTCGTACGAAAAAGCTTACAATGAAATGCAACAAAAAATAGTACGTTTGACAGCTCAGTTGGGAGGTGCTCAGGGAAACAATCTGGCTTCTTCTGAGTTAGAGAAGGCTAGTGATGGGAATGTTCAGAAGCTTAAGGCTAAAATTGCAAATTTAGAATCTGTTGTTGTTTCATATAAGGGGGCTGTTGAACAAAGTAAGTCTGTCTATCAGAAACTTATTGATAAAATCTGTGAACTGTAAGTTAAAAGCCTTATTAAAAGATACGATTTCTGAGAATAGTACGATTCAGACACCAGCAACCTCGGGACCCACTCGTATTGCTGTGACACCTTTTCCCAAGGTTGTTGGAACGAAAACTGCTGTGATTTCCCCAGGAATGTTTCGTTTTAGTTTTCCCTCTGTGTCTAGCAAACAACGTAAAGCAAGCGTTAGGACAAAACCGACCACTATAACTCAACCACAAGTCATTGATTTAAAAAGTGCTAATTCTAATAGACGCGTGTCTTCTTCTACAGGAATAAACAACTACACTAAGAGCAGAAGGCCACAGCCTACGAGGAATACAAGGAATGATAGGGTCCCTTTTGCCTCTAGAAGTAGTCGCCCCAAGATCAATAATGTGGAAGTAGAAGAACGCCCTAGGAATTTACTGCTTTTTAATCATAATCAGAAACTTAATTCATCTGAATGTAATGACTTTAAGCTTGCTATTCGGAATGAAAAATCTGAAGTTATTTGTGCTAAATGTAATAAATGTTTCTTTACTTTTAGTCATGATGCTTGTGGTTTGACTATGAATGGTTTGAATTATGGTGGTTACACTCGAATTAACAAGCTGTCAGTCAGTGAACAACAACACACTCCTAAGGCTAAGGTGTATGTTCCAAAAAGTACGCACAGATGGTCCATAGAAAGTCTTGCTAAGCCTAGTAGCCCTAGATTCACCTCTAAATGGTTGCCTGCTGGTAGAAATTTTGACTGTAGTGGCAAAATTATCGACACTAGTAGATCTCATACTAACAGTGAAACGTCGGTATATGATACGGCTTCATTATCTTCTAACCCTATAGGAACCTATTTCATCGGTTGCCAAAATATTTTCTTCTCTTATCATTGGAAGGCTGTTGAAATTTGTCTCTGGTGCGTGGACTCGGGTTGTTCCAAACATATGACTGGGAATCGAAGCCTTTTCAAGAACTTCGTTTGGCGATTCATGGGAACTGTCCGATTTGGAAATGATCATGTTGCTTCAATTCTAGGCTATGGTGATCTTCATTGGGGAAATATAATCATCACCAAAGTCTCTTATGTTGACGGCTTGGGACACAACTTATTCTCGGTTGGGCAGTTCTGTGATTCAGATTTGTAGGTAGCCTTCAGAAGTCATACATGCTTTATTAGGGATCTTGAAGGAATTGATTTGTTGAAAGGAAATCATACCACCAACCTTTACACCATTGATCTTTTTCAAATGTCTGTTGCTTCTCAAATTTGTCTCATGGCCCAGGCCACTTCAACAAAGTCATGGTTATGGCATCAAAGGTTATTTCATTTCAATTTTAATGCCATTACCCAACTTGCGAAAGATGATCTCGTTGCCGGTCTTCCAAAGTTTAAATATACAAATGACCATCTTTGTTCTTCCTATGAGCAAGGTAAAAGTAAGAAGAATCCTCACAAACCCAAACCTGTCCCAACTCAACAAATAGGTTACATCTCTTACATATTGATTTGTGTGGCCCAATGAGAATTAAAAGCATTAATAGAAAGCGGTATGTCCTAGTAATTGTGGATGATTATTCTCGTTACACATGGGTTCATTTTCTTGCATCAAAAGATGAAGCCCTGATGTAATTATTAACTTCTTGAAGAAAACATCAGTACTACTGCAAGCCCCTGTCATTATTGTAAGAACGGATAACGGCACAGAATTCACCAATCAGAAACTAAAAGCTTACTTTGACGAAGTTGGGATTTCTCCTCATACTTCGGCTGTAAGAACTCCAGAGCAGAATGGAGTTGTGGAACGGAGGAATCGTACGTTAATTGAAGCTGCTCGGACGATGCTTCTCTCCTCCAGTGCACTGTTATTCCTTTGGGTTGATGTCATTGCAACTGCATGTTATACTCAAAACCGCTCCCCCTATTCACACCCGATTCAACAAAACACCTTATGAGATCATTAATGGACGAAAACCGGATATATCGTTTCTACATGTATTCGGGGCTCTGTGTTATCCGAAGAATGATCGTGAAGATATCAGTAAACTTGAACATAAAGGTGATATTGGCTTTTTCATTGTATATTCTTCAACTGCTTGTGCTTACAGGGTTTATAATCGAAGGACAAGAAAGGTAATGGAGACTATGAATGTTACCTTTGATGAACTCTCGGGTATGCCCTCTCAACATAGAAGTTCACATCCCGAGCTTCAAGGTCAGACTTCTGGACACGTAAGTTCAGGACTCGCGCTTCAATTTTCACCGTCGGCAATCTCATCGTTACAACCCTCGGAACGTGACTTGGAAGTTTTATTTGGTCCAATTTATGATGAATATATGGAGGGTCCTTCGTCATTTGGTGTTCCTCAAAATGCCCCGGCTGCACCTGCTACGGTAGTTCAAGAACCTCCGATTGCATCTACACCAACGTCATCTACTTCTGCACCATCTACGTCAAACTCAACCATATTGCCTCCAAATATTCCAACCACTTCTCCGACTGCTGACGCAACTCAACAACATTCTCAGCAAATTCCTAATCATGTTCATTTTCAAAATGAAATAGTTGCTGAAAATGCAAACAATTTGATGCTCAACGAACATGAGTTCGTTAATCCATTTGCGGATTCCACAAGTACTACTCAGCCTTCAACGCCATATGTGGATCCGTCGAGCTTGCATCAAGTTTCTCATACACTTTCACATGAACACAAATGGACTAAGAATCATACTTTGGTTCAAGTGATTGGCAATCTCTTACGACCAGTATCAACACGAAATCAGCTGCGTACCGACGTTGATATGTGTATCTATGCACTATCAGTCAACACAATGGAACCAGCAAGTGTTAAAGAAGCAATGACTGACGCATCATGGATTGAGTCTATGCAAGAAGAGCTCAATCAATTCATCCGGCTTTATGTATGGGAGTTAGTACCACGCCCGGACAATATCGATCCCCTTACCCTGAAATGGTTATTCAAAAACAAGATGGATGAGGAGAAAACGGTCATTAGGAACAAGACTCGGTTAGTTGTGAGAGGTTATAAACAGAAGGAGGGAATTGATTTCGAAAAATCCTTCGCCCCGGTTGCTCGAATGGAAGCTATTAGGATTTTCTTGGCGTACGTTGCTCATAAATCGTTTACTGTGTATCAAATGGACGTGAAGACGGCTTTCTTGCATGGGCCATTAAAAGAAGACGTGTACGTATGTCAACCTGAAGGTTTCATCAACACCGAACATCCAAACCATGTCTACAAGTTGAAAAAGGTAATTTATGGTTTGAAACAAGCACTGAGGGCATGGTACGACGAATTATCATCATTTCTTCTCCAAAATCACTTCAGCAAAGGAACCATTGATCCAATGTTGTTTATCAAGCAATACGACAATGACATCTTGGTGGCTCATGTCTATGTAGATGATATAATATTTGGCTCTACAAACCCAAAATATTCCTTATTATTTGCCGACCTTATGAAAAGACGATTTGAAATTTCCATGATGGGGGAAATGACGTTATTTCTTGGTATCCAAGTCCACCAATCCCCCCATGGTACTTTCATAAATCAGTCCAAATATGTGCTCGAGATTCCAACGAATTTTGGAATGGAAAACTATGATCTAATTGGTATTCCAATGGACACTAAACACAAGCTTGATTTGGATAAGAAAGGGACATTTGTAGATGCTACAAAATACCAAAGTATGATCAGGTCCCTTATGTACTTAACCTCAAGCAGACCACACATTTTGCATGCTACTTATTTATGTGCTCGGTATCAGGCTAAGCCAACCGAGAAGAACCTCAAGGAGGTTAAAAGGATCTTTCGTTATCTCCGGGGAACCATTCACATGGGTCTTTGGTATACGAAGGATTCTGGTTTTAATCTAACTGGATTTTCAGATGCCGACCATGTAGGGTGTCATGATACATTCAAGAGCACTTCTAGCGGAGCACAATTCTTAGGTGAGAAGCTAGTGAGTTGGTCCTCTAGAAAACAAGATTGCACGGCGTTGTCCACCGCGAAAGCAGAATATGTGTCTCTATCCGTGTGCAGTGATCAAGTCCTTTGGATGAGAACACAACTCACGGATTATGGCTTTCACTTTAACAAAGTACCTATTTATTGTGATTCACAATCAGCCATAGCCATATCCTGCAACCTGGTCCAACACTCCAAGACCAAGCACATAGCTGTTCGATTCTATTTCATCAAGGAGCATGTGGAAAAGGAACGATTGAACTATATTTTGTCAAGACGGACTACCAATTAGCCGACATCTTCACCAAAGCTCTTTCTCAAGACATATTTGAATTCTTGGTTCGTCGACTTGGTATGCGTAGTGCCACTCCAGATGAACTTGAACGTCTTGCAAATTCCCAGTAATCTCGTTTATATGTATTAGAAAATCAAAATACAAAAATATAAAAACAAAATAAAACATGAGAAAATCTTTCAAAAATACCAAAAATATTCTTCTCCGACATGTCTCTTAGCATCGATAATATGGACGTGCTTAGAAATGTCGCTCAACAACGACACGGGTACGTACATAAAGTTTGAATGAGAGTTCCAATGTTTTCAAAACATGTCTTTTCTGCTTTCCTCTCATAATGGCTTATAGTCACATGTCAGACTATAACCCGGTCCCCAAAGAAAGGATAGTCTATGACTTATCCTTTACAACGGGAAATTAATTTTTCTCGGTCATGGGATTATAGTAAACATTCAAAGTATTAAGCTCATGAACTCAAGGAAAATGTTCATTGATGTACATTTTACCTCAACAACGGTAAATTCAGTTTTCTCGGGTTTGAGCATAATTTTTCAAGGTATTTCAAAACTGTGTGCTCGTATACTCCCCTATTTTAATTAGAATTTCTTTTTAAGGAGGAGTACAAACTCTCATGCAACATTATTGAGGGGGAGAATAGTGATTAAAATGTGTCATCTTGGATAAGATCTTTGATATAAGTGCTTTCTGTTCCTAATATGTGCAAAAAGCTTTCATTTTATGATGCACATATGTAGGGGAGTGTTTTCGTGAAATAGAAAACTTTCAAGGTGTAAACATTGATTTCATAAACACCTTGATTGCATTTTCATTTGGTTTTTCTGGTTACGATATATATACCCTTCAACACATTAATTCATGATGGTATTGGTGTCAAAAGGCGGTTAGGTTCTCGTCCTATGATTCAACCAAAACCGGAGGGATCTTCCTAGGGAAAATCCATTGAACTTAGAAGTCCTTAGGAAAGATGGAGTAGTTGAGTGTATGGGAATAATGCCGACTAATGACTTAAGTTAGCACTGGAACAATCACAACAAAGTGCTAGTTATGACGTCTTGGTAAGCATTGAAGGGGTTGAAGAATGAAAAAAAAATGTAAAGATAAAGAGTGAAAAGAAAATAGTCCTCCATACAACTTAAGCAGAAACCGAGTCAATTCATCTACTATCAAAATCAAGTTGATGATTTCTGGTATTGAAGACAAAGCATCATGGACCCAGTGATGCAATGCACAACCCTTCCCAACCTAATCAAGCTTCTCTCAAAAGAAGTTTGTTTTATTGTCACGGAGTTCAAATCATTGCTATCAACTTTCTCATTCCGAGATAGTAGATATTGAATAGGTGGCAGTCTGCTCCAGCCTCCGATCACCAAATAAACGTGTACTTATAGAGTCTAGAGCCAACGAGATTCATCAAAAAATCTCATTAGGACACTTATTCCATATATCAATTGTTGTTCATCACTAGAACATAAGCGATAATATACAGAGTCATACGCTCTATCTTTGTGGTATTGCTAGAACATTCAGAGTGATACTCTCTAGTAGTAACAATGATGAATGGAAATACTTCCAGTGTCGACATCAAACAGCACTGCGGTAGGTCATATGTAAGATTCACTTGAATTAAACATATGCTAACTGGAAAGCAACAGTGGTTTGATTCTATTTTGATTCTATTTTGATTCAAACTCGTTCCAGGTATCTACGCAATATGTTTATGATCTTGCCAGAACATTCAGAGTAATACTTTTCAGTATTTACAGTGACGAATGGAAATCCTTCCAGTGTCATCATCAAACAGCATTGCGGTAGGTAACCTGTGCGATTCTATATGAATCAAACATGTGTCAACTGGAAAGGAACAATGGTTTGATTCTTAATTGATTCAAACTTGTTCCAGGAAATTGAATTGACGACTTAATCAGCAGAATGGAACTGCATGATTCACTCCTTACGTTTAATTATCTTTCGATATATTCAAGTATTGAGAACGGCTACCACAGCCGGAAACCCTGTCAAGGAAGTTCTTTGAACTTACCTAATCACAGGTATAGTATTCGTAGTGTATAACGGGAAACTAGAGGAATGCAAACGGTGGCATAACCTCAAGAGGTAATTCGAGACCACAAGCTCATGTAAATGAAGAAAGCTCAAGAACATCTAAAGACAAAGACTTCCGCTACTCTGATAATCAAGGGAGATTGTTAACTAGCTTTCAAGACAACACAAAATATGAGTATGTGGGGAAAGACACAAGAACAAAAGTTGGCAAAGTTTCAAGATCAAGTCAAGGCAAAGATAAAAGATCCAAGCTCACAAGTCATGAAAGTAACTTTGAAAGAACTCTCAAGACAACGAGCTTCAAAGTCTGCAACATCAAAGAAGTGAAGTCACATATTACATAACCACCCCTTAGAGGGAGATTGTTAGCCGTATTTAAAGTGATGGTGATATAATATACCATTGTGAAGCTCGTGGAAAATGCTACTTAACGGTGTTGAGAGTTCTAGTATAATGTTATGTATGTAACGGGAATTAGTCCCGAACACACAAATGAGGAAGGTCTTCTATACCTTACATTTGTAGTATAAAAGGCACTAAACACCTCATTTGTGTGAGTGTGTTTTCCATTTCAAAGTTTGTAGAGAGAGAAACATATGTCTTTCTCGCACTAGGAAATCACAACCCTTTTTGTTCTTCTCTTTTATTCTTCTTAATCTAATCTTTCTTTTTGGTTTATTCCATGATGTTATTCGTATTGGGTTAAGTCGTGCGCATAAGTTCTACACTTATGCTTAAGGTATCGCCATGGAAAGGTGTGATTCGTTTTGGGAAGAGAGGAAAGTTGAGTCCGAGGTATATTGGACCTTTCAAGATTATAGAACGAATTGGACCGGTTGCTTATAAATTGGAGTTGCCAGTTGAGCTAAGTGCTATTCTTAACACGTTTCATGTGTCGAACTTGAAGAAGTGCTTAGCGGACCAAGAATTGGTGATTCCTTTGGATGAGATACAACTTGACGATAAGTTGCATTTTATTGAAGAACCAGTGGAGATTATGGATCGAGAGGTTAAGAAGCTGAAGCATAGTAGGAATCCGATTGTGAAGGTATGATGGAATTCTAGACGTGGACTGGAACTCACATGGGAGCGTGAAGATTTCTTCAAGGAGAAGTACCCACATTTTTTCTAGTGTTACGAAATGTGAGAATAAGAGGAGGCGAACACCGGGACGTCGTTATCTTAAGGAGTGGAGGATGTAACACCCCAGAAACCGAGGTCATTATTTTATCCTATTTTACGCATATTTTTGAAAATTTTGAGAAATTTTAACGTGGAATTATTTGACGGTTTAAGTTGAAACCGATAAACGAGACTAAACTTTGATGTTGGACGAATTAGGAAGAATCGATAGTGAACGCGATACCGACGGATGCCTAAAAATTTATATTTTATTATGGATTGATCGATATTTGAAATTTTGAGATTTTATTTTTACTTACGTGTTAAGTCGATTGGGAACCATTTTTACTTTATTTTGTGTGAGTATAGGCATATAAATATGTTTTAGAAAGCCGGGATGAACCCCGACTCCCGCAAAAATTCAAAACCGACTAGTGAGTCAATTCTCGCCTTTAAAATTTGTCGTTTAATTTTGAGGCCAAAAGTTAGCTAAGTTTGCACTTTGGTCCCTCCCACCATTTTACAAAACAAACAAACAAACACACACACTTCACATTTTCATTTCAAAAAAAAATGTCTCTCTTTCTTTCTCTCTTTGAGACGCCGGCTACACCACCCCAAACCACCACCACCACTTGATTTTCTTGTGTTTTTAGAAAGATAATCAAAGACCACTCCTAAAATTTCCATTGTAAGTGTTTTGATCTAATAAAAACACACATGCATCAACTTGATTTTTCCAAAAATTAAATCTTATGAACAAATGGGTTATGAAGTAATTTTCTTGAATGCATGTTTAAATTTAGTGATTCTAAACCTGGGTATTGATTTAAAATGGTTGAAACAAATTTTTGATTATGTTTTGGTTCTTTGAAACCCACGACCCAAAGGGGTGTTTGGTTTTTTTAAAACCCGCATGCTTTTACCATGAATAGTACCCTTATGATCGTACGTACATGATTAGAACTTTCCTTATTTAGCACGTTTACGTTTCGCGATAGGAATTTACAAGTATTACGTACGTGTTATTACACGATAAGTATTTTATACTTATTAATGCACGATAATTATTTCAACAATAATTATAATCACGAACATACGAAAATGGAAATCATGAACGTAAATAATCAGGAGCTTAATACTATGTATTTACGTATATTTATTACGAGTACGTATAAATATAAATTACGACACGGACGAACAAGAATTAAATCACGTAAACTCGACACGTTAACACGTAAATAATAGAACACGGGAAAATCAACGGGTTTCCCCATGTGGGGCCTACATAGGCGCGACATAGACAAGGGTGGGTGATAGGTGTGAAAACACCCATCCTTTTACCACTTATTTCTTGCTAAAACGAGACCACAACGCGTATTTAATATCATTTGTTTGGAATTATGCGTGGTTTGTGTGTTTGTTGTGTTTTCAGAGCCAACCGGATAAATATTGAAGAAAACATGGGATTGCACGGGTTTTATCGAAGAAAAAGACGAAAGACGAAGTCTATAGTCCAAGAGATGCAAACGATTTGAAGTCAATGGGCCTATTTGAAGATTTATCGAAGAAAAGGACCAAAGATGGAAGATTTACATATGTCGAAGAACTCAAGTCTATTAAACGAAGAAATTAAAAGACGAGTTGAATTTATTCATCGACAAATCCCGAATCAGAGTTGAAAACGTCAACTTTACTAAAAACGTCAACTTTACAGTCGCCAAAGTCTTTCCCTATGGCACCATTGAGCTTTCTCAGCCAAATGGGCCCAATTTTAAGGTGAATGGCCAGCGTGTAAAGTTGTACTTTGGTGAGGACATATTTCAAGAGATGATTCCATCCCTCACCATGTTTCCCATGAACTAGTTTTGGGACGAGTCACGCTCGTGACTCGGTTAACAAAAACAAGCGCTCCTCAGGAGGCAACCCGAGTATCTATCCCTTTCCATTTTACCTCCTAAGTGTAGGGGGAACCTATATAGGTTGCTTGTGTTTGTATGGTGATGTGATTACAGGGATAAGTGAATTTTTGGAATCTTTGAAGAACCGTGCTCCCGTGTTATCCGCAATCTGGTTCTATCTCTCAACTATCGTGATTCAATTTTCTTCATACTCACATTTGAAATTGATCACTTTAGTTGTCTCTTCCTTAGCTTGATTTAACCAACGTGCACAACGTCGTAAGTGTAGGGGAGACTTTTCCCACATGCATAAATATTGAGGACAATGTTTATATCAAGTGTAGGGGGGGACTTCTATCGAAGTAAGTGGGCTTTTCCATGAATTTATCCTCATTTTAACCAGAAAATTTGATTTTTCGACATTTTTCAAAATTTTTAATCTATTTTGGCCTAGTCGTATAGTAGTATTTTCCTTCGTTATCGTTATTTTCTTTCTTATTTTTAATAAAGTGGTTTTTAAATTTTTCAAAGTCGTGAATATTTTGACTCAACCCGAGTTTACTTATCTAAGTTTACTCTAGCTAGTATCTTTAACGTGTTTAAGTCAAGTTTTGGTAGGCTTTTATATAGGGAACTTTAAAACGCGAAGGTCTTAACTCTCACGGGTTAAGAACAAGAACTTTTCGCAAGTTCCTATAATTGATCCTAGAGAGTCGTTTATCAAGGGAACTTTAAAATGCGATTTCTAAACTTGGAAAAGTCTAAGAATTTGCAAGATCCTATAGATGACTCGAAAACCCAAAACTTTGATTTAATTGGCTAAGCATCCACGACTCTCATTCCTTGAGATTTTAAATTGTGGAGAACGAGAGATGATAGAGTCAATTATATGTTTGGTATTCTTTCGTGAATTTATGTGAGTTAATTATAACCCTATTCTCCCATCGCCTGTTAATAAATTTATCTGCAATAAATAAGGTTGTACGATTTGAAAAGTTACTTAACTTCTAGCACAAGATCGTTTAAAAGTTACTCAGTATTAATTAGAGTTCATAGCCAAGGCATAACTTATTGAAGCGGGATGCGAAGATTGGCGAGTCCGAAAAGGCCCTAACAAGGCATGAGGGCTACATTTTGTTGCTAAAGATCCAAAAGTGATGTGAAGAATCATTTATCAAATATCAATATGAAGGATCGAGACACACGACGAAAAGCAAATACTCCCCTAAAGATCATGGAGAAGTCTATCCAAAAAGGCCCTAACAAGGTATGAGGATAAATAGATCCAAGTCCTAAAAGGAGGCAGATCGTTGTATATCAAAATCCAAAATAAAGATTGGAGAAAAATGAAGAAGTCGTGGTCCAAATATGAAGAATCTCTCAAAAAGTTCAAGTGAAGAAATTCCTAATATGAAGAGAAGACCATAATTTCATGAACGTCTCTCAAGATTTGAAGTATGAAGTCGCTGCCAAATATGGGTCCGAGAAAGGTCTCAAATCGTGAAGCGAGTTAGGCCAAGATATGAACTTTATGAGGTCTCAAGAAGCAGTTTTAAAAGATTTTGTCCTTTAGCTAACTATTGATTAAATCGTCCCACTTTGTTTCCAGCTTAAATAACTATCAAAATAAGTCAAACAATGCATCCTCGTGATCATTTAAGACAATATTAAAATATAAGAGATACACCTAGGAATAAGGGAGTCTAAGTGAATAATTGGGCTACATGAGTTCGTGTTAGTTTGCTAACTTATAATAATAATGATCTCGTTTTTAAGCTTGGTATGGGGAACGTGAAACTTGAGAATGATGAACATTCATGACAACCTAAAACCCCAATGTAAGTCTTTGAATTCTTTACTTGTTTTGTTCTTTTGGTTTCCTTAGTGTTTAGAATTTCATAAAGGCCAAGGTGGGTTATTTATGATGAGAAATGTAAACCGTGCTTTAAAATTAATGCATTGCATGAGGGCATTGCAATGGTTAAGTGTAGGGGATTTGATAGGTGTGAAAACACCCATCCTTTTACCACTTATTTCTTGCTAAAACGAGACCAAAACGCGTATTTAATATCATTTGTTTGGAATTATGCGTGGTTTGTATGTTTGTTGTGTTTTCAGAGCCAAACGGATTAATATTGAAGAAAACATGGGATTGCACGGGTTTTATCGAAGAAAAAGACGAAAAGACGAAGTCTATAGTCCAAGAGATGCAAAAGATTTCAAGTCAATGGGCCTATTTGAAGATTTATCGAAGAAAAGGACCAAAGATGGAAGATTTACATATGTCGAAGAACTCAAGTCTATTAAACGAAGAAATTAAAAGACGAGTTTAATTTATTCATCGACAAATCCCGAATCAGAGTCGAAAACGTCAACTTTACTGAAAAGACGAGAAGACAAAAAGAAAGGGAGAAAAGCCCACTCACCAACCAACTCCAATGCCTATAAATAGCCTCCCCTTCACAATTGGAAACTAGTTTTTTCATTTTTCTGCTTTTCTTTCTTTTTATTCGTAGGGAACCAACACCCTTAAGGTGTTTGGTGATTTCTATTTTTCAATCCAAGATCTTGTAAGTTTAATCTTTACTTTTTGTTTGTTTGAATCCTATCTTTTAATACAATCTTTCTCTTAATCTTGTTCTTCCTTTTCTTATTGATTCAAAGTTTTAAAGTTTTATTTGGTTGATTTTGATCTCTAAAAACAAGTGGTTTTTGTGTGTTTATTGATTTGGATTGATGTTTATCACTAGTACATGATTAGTGGTTAGTTTGGTTTAATCCTTAGATTTATTTTGGTTGATTTTGGTAAAAATTCGTATTGTTGTATTTTCCCTGTTCTTCGCACTGTTTGTTTCCCCAGATTCCGAATGAGCAACATTATTCCGAACCAACCATTTTGCTGATTTATTCCGAACAAACCCTTTTATCATATTATTCCGAATCAATTTTAATATTTCGAACGAGTTGAATATTCCGCATGAATGTCATATTCCGAATCAAGGTTATTATTCCGAGTAAACAATTTTTCCGAATGAGCTAATATTCTGCATGAACCCTGTTATTCCGCATCAGTCATTTTTCCGAACCAAAGTTTTTCCGAATGAAGGTTATTCCGAATGAAGCAAAGTTTTTCTGAATGAGCTAATATTCCGCATGAGTTTTTTATTCCAGACGAACACTTTTTCCGCATGAGAGATTATTCCGAACCAGTCCTTTTATTCCGAACCAGCTTAAGTATTCCGAGTGAGCATTGTTATTCCGAATGAATGGTTTTTCCGAGCCAAGGTTTTAAAGTTTTATTATTCCGAATGAATCAATTTCAGTTTTTCTTATTTTTAGAGTTAAGTTTTTAAATTACTTTTCCATTTATTGCATACGTTTAATTACAGCTTTATTGTTTTTAAATTGTTTTTAAAATTGTCTTTAAATTGTTTTCAAATTGTTTAGTTATCTTTATTACTCCGCGCACTTACCTTTTTAGTAGAATAGAAAACCAAACCCTTTTTACTTTCCACCAAGAACAATTGAGTCGCACTTTTAATCGGTAATCAATTTGAAAAGATCGGTTTAACGAACTTTCATACTTGGAAATCCTAGTATTAGTGGGCCAAGCCCACCTTAAATTAAAACATAACAAAAAGGAAGGGGAGGATTTCATATTACAGAAAGATAGAAAATCAAAAACCCTCTCCTCCTTTGCTTCCTTGTAGCCGCTGCCTGATATGTGTGTAAACACACATCTTTTCTACCACTTAATTACAATAATAACCGGACCAAAACGTGTATTTTATGTCTTTTATGTCGGAATTATGCGTGGTTTGTGTTTTTGTTGTGATTTAGGACGAAAAGGTGAAAAGTGGAGAAAACACGGGAATTCACGGGCATTTACGGACTTTTATTGAAGAAAAAGATGAAAGACGAAGTCAAGAAGTCAAGAGTGCAAAAAGAACGGAAGTCCAAGACCAATTCTGAAGATTTATCGAAGAAAAAGTCAAAAGACGGAAGTTTATCAAAAGCCAAAGAATTCAAGTCTATTTTATTTAAGAATTTAAAGACGAGTTCAAAGAAATCCCAAGCCAAAAAGTCCTTAAAGTCCAAGTTTAAAGAAGATTAGAAGAATAAAGGACTAATGATGCAATTAATGAAGATTAAAAGAAGGAGGGACTTAATCTCGCAATTAAGAAGAAATGAAGTAGGGGAGGAAGCTTCCTAATCCTCCCCTATATATAGATTAGGATGATTATTATTTTTCTTTGTTGGCTAACTTGACAAATTAGCTCTTCCACATTTATTTTCTTGCACATTTAAATACTTGTCAAATTTAATTACCTTGTCTTGCACATTAAATTCCCTTAATTTCAAGTAAGTTTTCATTTAATCCTTGTCAATCTTTACTTTATCTTGTTAATCTCTCATCTACCTTTCTTAATCTTTGATTTTTATGTTTATGTTTGTGTTTATGTTCATGTCTTTATTTTGATCAAATGGGTTTTTGATTATTGTGGTTAAATTTGTTTGTTTTATTGATTTAAATTGTTTGTTTATGATTATTAGTTGTTTCGTTATTAGTTTGGTTGAAACTTTTGTTTTGATTTTGATTAACCTGTGCTAGATTGATTATTTCTGTGATCCCTTGTTCTTCGGGGAAGTTTGTTGCTGTATCTGATCTTTCCAGGTGAAAGTTCCGAGCCAAGACAAGAGAAGGCTTTCATTCGGAACTCAACAGTTCCGGATCAAGCATTGCTCATTCGGAAGTCTCAAACTTCTGGATCAAGGCAAAATTCCGGATCAGCATATTCATTCGGAACTTTAGAAGTTCCGAACGAAACTTCCGAACGAACGTCCGAACGAAGTTCCGAACGAAAGTTCCGGACGAACTTCCGAACGAAGTTCCGAACGAAACTTCCGAACGAAACTTCCGAACGAAGTTCCGAACGAAGGATAAGTTCCGAATCAGTGAAAACTTCCGAACCAAAGTTCCGATTCAAGCTTATTCATCCGGAAGTCTTCCGAACGAAAGTTCCGGATCAAGACTTCCGTATCAAGGAGTTCTGACTCAAGAGCTAGGTTCATTCGGAACTTAAAACTTCCGAATCAAGGATTTTTGTCAGGTTCTTCTTAGTGTTCCTTTTTAATTTTCTGTCTTTCATTTTCAAGCTTTATTTTTTCCTGTCTTTTATTTTAGTTGCACTTTAAGTTTAATTGCCTTAGCTTTATTTTAGACTTGCCTTAGTTTAAGTTTTAATTGCGTTTTAAAATTGCCTTAGATAGATTTAAGTTTGCGTTATTTACTTTAGTACCTTTTAATTTTAGTCACGCTTTTAAATACTTGCACTATTATTTTAATTAGACTTCGATTTAAATTACCTGCCTTTTACTTTAATTGTTCTGCACCTTTATTTTAAACACTACAACGACACATTTTTGTTTCCACCAAAATAAAACTGAGTCACACATTAAACACAAGTTTTTCAATTCGAAGAGATTGGTACAACGAATCTTTTTAACTTGAGTAAAATCGAGTTATCAAATGGCGCCGCTGCCGGCTCTTTTCGTAAAGATTAACGGTTTTCTGTGAGAGACGCGTTGCTTTTTGGGATCCGTTCACTTGTGAGCGTTATTTTTCTTGCATAAAAAATTCAAAAAATCATAAAAATTAAAAAATTGATAAAAATACATAAAAATTAAAAATTTCAAAAATCCAAAAAGATTTTATCTTTATTGTGTATATATATTGTTTTTGTGTTTGGTTTCTTTTTCTTTTGTCTTTGTAGGTGCATGCGTACTAGATCTTCTAATGTTGGGACATACAGATTTGATGATTACAAAACCTATAGGCAGAGATGAAGACAGAAGAAACAATAAGGACCTAATATGTAATATTAGGTTAGCTTAGTTAATAAGCTAGGGTTTGGCTTGTAAACCCTAGTCCCTCTATTATATAAAGAGGGTTAGACACACATGTTGAGCATTCATTCAGATACAATGTAAACTAAAGGTGTGTGTGTGTGTTCCTCCTGGTGTCAAGCCTATAAGGCACCAGGAGCTAGTAGTAGTAGCTTATTAGTATTTTATGAATAAGATAGCCTTGTTCATAACTTTGATTGTGTTCTTTATTATATTCCGCTGTGCTTACAATCATTGTTATCATATCCCAGATGAGTCTAGATCCTAAGACTCAACAAGTGGTATCAGAGCCTGGGAGGGTCTCTATACAAGCAGAATCAAGTTCTCTTATTACTAACAATCTGTTTATCATGTCTGCCTTAACTTCTACTCAAACAGGAGAAGAAGGCACTCCTAAAATTGTGCAACCTCAGCAGATCCTGGCTACGGTTTCCAACACGAATGGAAAATTCCCTCTTCTGAAGAAAGGTGAATATGATAACTGGGCAATGAAGATGGAATGGTGGATCACCAACACTGATCAAGATCTTTGGAAGATCATTCTGAATGGAAACAGCAGAAAGCTTACTGGACGAGACAAGAACGGTAATATTACTCTTCTTGACCCTAAAACTCATGAGGAAATCATCACTATTCAGAAGGAGGTAAAAGCAAAAACAATTTTGCTTCAATCTCTTCCTGAAGATCACATGGGTGACTTCTACCATTTGGATGATGCCAGAGAGATCTGGAATGGCATAAAAGCAAGGTTTGGCGGGAATGAGGAGTCAAAGAAAATGCGAAGGTCCATGCTGAGAGATGAATTCACAGAGTTCAAAATCTCAGAAACTGAAGGGCTGAATCAAGGGTATGATAGGTTCCAGAAGATATTGAGCCAGTTGAATCAACTTCGGTCCAAGCCTGATGATGGTGATGTTAATGCAAGGTTTCTTAAAGCCTTACCCTACTCTTGGAACCAGGTGGTAATCTCTCTTAAAGCCAAAGGTGGGCTTGATTATCTCAGTTTTGATGATTTGTTTCATAGGCTCAGAACATTCGAACCTCATGTGAGAGGATATCCGAGTGACTCTTTTCCCACTCCTGCTAATTCAGCCTTTGTGAGCTCTATGGCATCTAGTCCCATGTCATATGCAAGTAGCCAGAGCAATAATGTGTCTCCCCAGCATACTATCCAGTATACTATTCAGCATACTGGTCCCATGTCATATGCATCTAGTCCCATGTCTTCTGCTTCTGATCCTCCTGCCAAGTCTGGTAGTATGGTAGAAGCTGTTCTTCATTCTTTTGTGGCTGATGTTACTGCTGAACAACAACTTACGTTTGATGACTTCAAACAGATCGATAAGCTGGATCTGGATGAGATAGATCTTAAATGGCAGATGGCCATGCTTACTCTTAGGGTTCACAAGTTTGAGAAGAAAGCAGGAAGGAAGTTTAATTACAACCCTCGGGAGCCAGCAAGATTCGATAGAAGCAAGGTACGATGCTATAACTGCCAGCAACAAGGTCACTTTGCAAGAGAGTGCCCTAGCAAGAATGATCAGGAAAAGAGCAGGTACTCCGCTTTCAAGGTTCAGGAGGTTAAAGATGACAAGAAGGCATTGGTATCGGTTGACTCTATGGTCAACTGGAATGATCATCAGGCTTCTACTTTGGAATCAGCGGAATCCAGGACTGATGTGTTGGCAATGATTGCTGGGAATCTCTCTGATGCAGAAGAAGCAGAAGAGTTTGCTCTTATGGGCATCTCACCTCAGGTACAACATTGTCCTCTTGGTTGTCATGATAAATATACAGAACTGTTGTCCCAATTTAATGAAGTAAATGAACAAAATGATAAGTATTATTTAGAGGTACAAGCCTATAAAGCTTCATTAAACACATTGGAACAACAAAAGAAGTGGTTACAAGATACACAACGTGCATATGAGGATAAAATCAGAATACTAAGCATTGATTTAGAAAACACTACAAATATGCTTAAATATACAGAAACTGAAAGAGATGCTAGTATCAAAGAAAAAGAGGAGATGCAAGCTAAATTAGATGCTACAATGTTAAGATTTGACAAATGGCAAAAGGCACCTAAAAATCTTTCAAAATTAATTGATAGTAGCATGTCTGGCAGAACTAAAAGAGGCTTAGGATTTGAAAAATATATTGATTCTGAAGATGTATTTGATTTATCTTTCTCAAGCGTCTTTGATGCCGACAAAGAGGATGAGGGCAAACCTAGTTACAATAGGTTTAAACCAGCAGCAGAAATGCATGCTGTTCCTCCTCCTCTTACTGGAACTTTCATGCCCACCGCATGGCATAATGACTCGGATGGATCACATATGCTTGAGTCCCCAACAAGTTCTACTAATACTAACGACTTTGTCTCATGTACTTTCAGTGACAAAGCCGGTGACTCTGCATCTAATGGTTCAAGTGAAGAGTCAAGACCTACGAGTTCCAAGTCGAATGAACATGCTGCTACTGGTGCTAGGAAGTGTGAAGAAAAAGTTGCTGTCAAGTCAAGCGTGTCTGGTCCTTGTTTATTGAGTCCTAGGAAGAATGTTTTTCCTAGAACTGTGTGTAATAAAGTAGGCAGTATGAAACAGTCTCATTCTAATAAAAGGTCTTTCAAAACATGTTTTGTTTGTGGCAGTCCCTTTCATTTAATTAAAGATTGTGATTATTATGACACACATGCATCTGTTAATCATGCTTTACTTGCTCCTGGTTCACCAGGAGCTGCTCCATATGCTACTAGAAGACTTAATCCTCGTGCTCCAATGTTTCATACTTCTAGAGTATCCTCTCCTTTCATGTCTGATTATTGGAGAGAAAATGGATTCCAAACAACTAGTAATTATTTTCCAAATTATAATCCAAACTATGCGCATCATTTTGACCACACGTATTTTGGTTTGGGAAATTTGGGAACTGCTGTTAAGCCCTCAGCAGGTTGTTCCTGGTCAAATAATAATACCCATATGATGAATAGGCAACCAAGGAACAATGGTGGATCTCATCAATCTTCTTGGCATTCTTCTAATGATCCACAAGGCAGGCTCAAACCTGAAAAGGTTTGGGTCCCCTTAAGACACTAACTTTTGCATTGTTATTATCTTGTTGTTGTAGGTTACTCCATACCAGGATCCTAGTCTAGGCATTGTTGATAGTGGTTGCTCCAGGAGCATGACTGGCAATAAAAGTCTCCTTTCTAACTTTGTACCATTTTATGGGGGCAAGGTCTATTTTGGTGGAGGTGAAGGCAGAATAACTGGCAAGGGAACGATAAAGACTCCAAATCTAAATTTTGAGCAGGTCTACTATGTGGAAGCACTTCAATACTTCAACTTGATATCGGTTTCTCAGATTTGTGACAAGAAGCAGTTTGTACTCTTCACCGATACTGATGCACTTGTGCTCTCCAAAGATTTTAAGCTTCCGGATGACTCACAAGTTTTACTCAGAATCCCTAGAAGACACAATCTATATAGCATCAAGTTGAATGAAGTCAACCCTACTGGTCAACTAGCATGTCTGGTTGCAAAAGCCTCGGAAGATGAAGCCACAAAATGGCACCGAAGGATGGGACATGTGAACTTCAAGACCATTCACAAACTTGCCAATTTGAATCTGGTCTCTGGTTTACCTCCCAAGACGTTTAGAAATGACATAAATTGTGTTGCTTGCAGCAAAGGCAAACAACACAAAGCATCCTTCAAGGCCATTACTGCTTTAAGTCTCATTACTGAACCATTGCAGCTTTTACACATGGACTTATTTGGTCCTACTTCCATCAGAAGCATAGACCACAAGCAATTCTGTTTGGTGGTGACTGATGGCTATAGCAGGTTTGCGTGGGTGTTTTTCATGGCTGCCAAAAGTGAGACCTACTCAATTCTTCGAGATTTTCTTACCTTGATAGAGAATCAGTTGTCCAAGAAAGTTAAAGGTATTCGATGCGACAATGGAACCGAGTTTAAAAATAGAGACCTCATCGCACTTTGCAATGCTAAGGGCATCAAAAGAGATTATAGTGCTGCTAGGACTCCTCAACAGAATGGTGTGGCAGAAAGAAAGAACCGGACACTAATAGAAGCAACAAGAACTATGCTTGCCGATTCCAAGCTTCCGACCATGTTCTGGACAGAAGCTGTTAATACGGCCAGTTATGTTTTAAATAGGGTGTCTATTACCAATCCACACAAGAAAACACCTTATGAGCTGCTCACGGGCAAAGTTCCAAATATTGCTCATTTGAAGCCTTTTGGGTGTCCAGTCACCATTCTGAATACTAGTGACTATTTGGGGAAGTTTGATGGCAAGGCTGATGAAGGATATATTGTGGGATATTCAGCTCATTCTCGAGCGTATCGTGTCTACAATCTTCAAGCCAAACGGATAGTTGAAACTATTAATCTCAGGTATTTTGAGGAGAAGACAAACGTACAAGGAACAGGTCCAGAATGGTATTTTGATCTTGATTATCTTAGTGATTCGTTAGGATATTTTCGTTTCAAAACTAACCAAGATGCAGGACCACAAGTGTTTGCAACTTCTAGTACTGGTGTTCCTTCTAGTCTCTCTGATTCAGATGATGAGGATGACATTTTTGTGGTTCCATCCTATTCCACCACGGTATCTCCCACTCCTCCTAGTGATGCAACTCCATTGGATGTACAGGATTCCCAAGCAGCTCTTGACACTCTTCTCAAGCAACAACAAGAAGCTACTAAAGCAGCTGCTCAAGGTAGTTTTGAGTTTCCATTGGTTGAGCATTCTGATAACGTTGCTCCTAGTACTCCAGCTTCTGCTCCTAGTGCTAGTCACTCACCTACTGGTACTCCGGCTAGTGAGTCTGCTTCAAATACACGTTTCTCCAGTCCTTCTGATTTGGGGAATCATGAAAAGAAGTCTTCTACCAAGCTGGATGATATACATAAACAACCAGTAGACGGGATTTTCCAAAATGCTTCATATGATGCTGATTACGTTGGTGATCTCGGTAACATGGCACCAGAAGTGGAGGTTTCTTCCAATCCAGTCTTGCAATCACATAAAGACCATCCTACCACTCAAATTATTGGAGATCCTGCTTCTACCGTCAAGACACGCAGAATGCAACAGAAGGCCTCGTCTGATCATCATGCTCTTGTGGGCTATATTGAGGATCAAAAGCGTAATAATCATACGGACTTTCAACACTGTTTGTTTGCTTGTTTTCTTTCACAGGTGGAACCTAGGTCTGTTTCACATGCTCTTGAGGATCAAAGTTGGGTGGAGGCTATGCAGGAGGAAATGCAGCAATTCCTGTTTCAGAATGTTTGGGTTCTGGTTGACTTACCAGATGGGAAGACAGCTATCAACACCAAATGGATTCTCAAAAACAAGAAGGATGCACGGGGAATTGTTGTAAGGAATAAAGCTAGGCTTGTCGCACAAGGACACACTCAAATTGAGGGCATTGATTATACTGAAGTCTTTGCGCCTGTTGCAAGGATTGAGGCCATTCGTCTGTTTTTGGCCTTTGCTTCGTATGTTGGCTTTACGGTGTTCCAGATGGATGTCAAGAGTGCATTTCTCTATGGAAAAATTGACGAAGAAGTGTATGTTACTCAACCTAAGGGGTTTGTTGATCCACTTCATCCAAAGAAAGTCTACAAGGTGGTCAAGGCTCGTTATGGGTTACATCAGGCTCCTAGAGCTTGGTATGAGTGTCTCTCCACTTTCTTGTTAAAGAATGGCTATAGACGAGGTACTATTGACAAAACACTATTTCTTCGGCGGAATTCCAAGGATATTATCCTTGTTCAGGTTTATGTGGACGACATTATCTTTGGTTCTACTAGGAAGGAGTGGTGTGATGAGTTTGAACACTTGATGAAAGGCGAATTTCAGATGAGTGCCATGGGAGAACTGTCATTTTTCCTTGGTCTTCAGGTCAAGCAACAATCGGATGGGATTTTCATCAGTCAAGATAAGTATGTTCATGAGATTCTTCAAAAGTTTGACATGGATCCTCTTCGACCAGCAGCAACTCCTTATGAAGTTGCTAAAATCAAACTTAAGAATGAGCCAGATCCACCCGTAAATGTTCATATGTACAGGTCTATGATTGGCTCTCTCATGTATTTGACTGCATCACGTCTGGATATTATGTTTGCAGTAAGTGCTTGTTCTAGACACCAGGTGACTCCAACGGTTTCGAACTTAAATGCAGTAAAGAAGATTTTCAAGTATATCAAGTCTCAACCTAAATTGGGTCTATGGTATCCTAGAGAATCCCCCTTTGTACTTGAAGCATACAGTGATAGTGATTATGCTGGTGCTAACAATGATAGGAAGTCTACTACTGGTGGTTGTCAATTTTTGGGTCGTCGGCTTATTTCATGGCAATGTAAGAAACAGACAATCGTAGCTACTTCTTCAACAGAAGCTGAATATGTGGCTGCTGCTAGTTGCTGTGGTCAAGTTTTATGGATCCAAAATCAGATGTTGGACTATGGGGTCAATTTTATGAATACCAAAATTTTTATTGACAATCAAAGCACTATTTGTATTGTGAAGAATCCTGTATTTCATCAGCGGACGAAACATATTGAGATTCGGCATCATTTTATACGCGATGCCAATGAGAAGAAGCTGATACAGGTTCTTAAAGTTCATACGGATGACAATGTTGCTGATTTGCTGACTAAAGCTTTTGATGGTCCTCGGTTTAACCACTTGGTGGTTCATATTGGGATGGTCAATCCTTGAAGTCTAGGATTGAGGGGAGGCAAAGCCTAAGGGGAGGCTTTGTGTACATGTTAGGTCCGTCTAACGTATTCATAGTAGTTAACAACATAATTTATTGGTTATGGTGGTGTGTGGTGCTTCTAATGGAGGATTTTTGCTCTCTTCTGATGGATATGGTCTTACATGACTGGCTTCTGGTCCTTTTTGGTCAGCTTCTAGTTATGATTGGATGCCTTCTGGTGGTTTCAAATCCTTCCAAGTCTAGTGGTGTTTGGCTATGGGTACTGGTACTGGTCTGGCTACTGTTCATTCCGTTTGTCCTTTATTAATCACGTTTTGCTCCTGGTCCGACTATTGTGCACTTTGACTTTTGGTCAACGCTTCCAATACTGATATTTACAAGTTTGAATTCATCGAATACATTGGGGGTAAGTTATTATGTTAAAAAGGGCAAGTGGTTAGTATGCCATTATGGCTTAATTTGAAAGGGCAACCCCCCATTAATAGGGGTCAATGAACAGTTACTATTTTCTTCCTATATGGTCAACATACACTCATTACAATTAAAACACACACAAAAACCGCTTCTACTCCTCTCATCCCAATCCAAATCCTTCTTCAATCAATTCATCAAGATCCATGGCTGCTCTTGCTTATCAACCTGCTCATAATCGTGTTGCTTATCTGGGTGATGGTCCTAATAGTGAACATTTTGCTGATATCTTGGAGTTTATTGAAGCTTCAAACTTGAGGTTTGCATTTACTGTTTGTCCTACCATATATGATAGTGTGGTACGTCAATTTTGGGCGTCTGTTGAACTTGTGAATGTGGATGGACGTCCACGGGCACTCCATGCTACCATAGATGGACGTGCTTATGTGGTCACTGAAGCATCTATTCGCTCTTCTCTTCATCTTCAGGATGAGGGGGGTGTTGTGTCACTTCCCAATTCGGAAGTATTAGAGGGTATGGCTGCCATAGGTTATGAACATGGGGGGAAGTTTAACTTCCAAAAGAACAGGTTTTCCCCTCAGTGGAAGCTTCTGGTTCACTATTTAATACATTGCTTGAGTCCCAAGTCGGGGAGTTGGGATGCGTTCCCTACTCCTTTGGCTACTGGTCTTATCTGTTTAGCCCAGGGTAGAGTGTTTAACTTTTCACATTATATCTTTGAGGGGATGGCTAGTAATTTGTCAACTGCTGGTTCTAGGAAGAAATTTCTTATGTACCCTAGGTTTATTCAACAAATACTTGTTTGCATTCCACGTGATAGGGCTGAGCATGTACCATCTAAACTAACAGCGAAAGTGTATTACAATATGATGCATGGGTTTACTGGGGATTGGAGGCCACTGACTGAAGCCATGATGGGTTTGGCTCAGGGTCCTATAGGTCAGGAGGAGGAGGTTCCTGAGTTGGTTGTGTTAGATGATGACCCCATGGAGGAGGAGGAGGCTCCTGCTGGTGATGCCACTCCTGTGGTAGAGGAGGAGCTAGTTGAGGAGGTGGTGGTTGAACAACCATCCCCTCCCAAGGCTGGTCCTTCCTCAGTTCCACAAAGGTCTCCATTTGTGGAGACTCCACCTCCTAGCCCTGCCCCACACTCGACTGATATCCCCTTTGCTGCTAGTTCTCCACACGTTGACCCCAATGTTGCTTCGGGCTCCCGTGATGCTTTCCCTGATCCAAGTTCTCTTGGTGGGCAGGCAGAGGAGCCTACTACTCTGACATCTTTGCTAGAACTTATGCACAGGTACCATGAGAGGATGATTTGCTTGGAAGCTGACTTGAACCAACATCGGAAGCTCACACGGGAGTTTGTTCTTCCTCTGGCCGATCGTATAAAGGTATTGGAGAATCAACAGCGTCGTCGAAAGAAGCATGTGGTTCTTTCAGATTCTGAGGATGAGGGCTCGGAGAATGTTGAGGATGGCTTGACGTTGCTGGCAAAGGCTGCCTTTGCTGATAAAGTTTATGATGATCTGCCTGGTCCTCCAATGTCCTCCAATGCTCCTTCTTCTAGTGTTATTCCACCTTCTATGGGTGGTGATTCTGATGCTGCTGCTGGTTCTCATGCTGGTCCCTCTAATGATCCGAAGGGAAAAGCTCTAATGACTGATTCTCCATCTCCCACCCGCAAGCGCTCTCGTCGCCAGCTTGAAGAAGACAGACTTGGTGAAGAGGCTGCTCGTCGGGTTCAGGCTGAGTTTGATGAGGAGGACAATGCTGCTGAGGAAGAGCTCCGTGAGCGAAGGCGTGCGCAAATTCAGCATGATGCTATGCACTGGACTGATGGTGAATGGATGCAAGTGTTGACTGTTCTCACTCGGGATTATGCTCAGTTTAAAGATTTGTTGGGTGATGATGTTGATGAACACAATTGTATTCCACGTGCTATGGTAATGATGCGTAAGCATCAGTTGACTCTTGCTGAGGAACTCAAGACACAGCGTAGGAACAGACCTCTTTCTCAGACTGAGCAGCGCCAGCAGATGCAACGTTATGTCAAATATCAATCTGCTGCTCATTTCAATGCTCCATGGACTTGGGCTCGGGTGCGGGCTTTGACTTTTGATGAGCTCAAGAAACTTTATGAGAATATGGTGAGGCGTGCGAGTCAACCTATACCAGAAAGATTTGTTTACCATCCTCGTGGTGTGACTGCTTCTATGCCTGCTGCTTCTACTGTTTCTCCGTCTGTGCCCATTCCTGGTTCAAATGGTAGTTCTTCTGGTTCTGGTGCTGTTTCTGTTGGTCCTTCTACTACACCCTTGGTTGCTCCTATTGGTTCTACTGCTGGTCCTGCTGCTACCATCTTTGTTACGACCACCACCACTCATGCTTCCACCACCACACCTGTTCCTTCTACCACCACTCATGCTTCCACCACCACACCTGTTACTTCTACCACCACTCATGTTCCTGCGAGTGTGTTTGTTGATCCCACCATACCTACTGCTGCTACATCTGATGTGCCATCTTCATCACCACAAGTTCCTGCCACACAACCTAATCCTACTTCTGATGCAGCACCTAGTGGTTCTTTGGGTGGACATGTTCATGAGTCTACTTCTACTGCTGCTCCTGTTGTTGCTGAAGTTACGGTGAAGGTTGAATCCACTCCTTCGGCTCCCACGCCTCGACGTTCCACTCGCCAGAAACTTACTCGTCGTGTTCGCCGCGGTAAATCAGTTCCTTTTGAGAAGCGTGATCCTGACAACTTAATTGATGCAGCTTCGGATAGCGATTCTGACTTACCTTTAGGCAACGGAAGCATTACGGGTTATACGGTTGAGAGGTCTACGACACTTCCTGGTGGCGTCTCCCATCGGATTACTTTGAGTGATGGGACTGTGCGATTGGTTGCGAGTTTGCAAGGTGTGTTATCATGGGCTGACCGGATGGATCTTATGGCGTTGTTTGGGCTTGTTGATTCTAGTATGCCATTTGACCCAATGGCGGTGTCTTCCTGGCCTGGTATCCGTCTTTGGGCTGATCTCAAGCTTATGTTGGATCCTCCTCCATCTACTACTCCTTTGGGCGTATGGAAGGATCAAATGCAATGGGAGATTGTTCGCTGGAAGCTCTATGCTGGATGTGGAGTACATGTGTTGGAGTTAGGTTATGGTCATGTGGTGTTTATGTTGACGGATGTTGTGTATCCTTTGACTATTTCTTCCATGGAAGCAATGTTGGCAAGTCATTTGCAGATTTCTACTGCTCCTTCTGGGAATGAGTCGAGTATGGCCACATCTTTGGTCGAGGGTATTCAAGCACGGTTGTTAGCGGATAAGAAGGCAGCTTCTGGTATGTAAGGTGAATGGGTTGTAAGTAGTTATACTTTGATTTTTGTTCTTATTTTGATTCTTTTCACCAATATGTATAGTGATTGGTGACTTTTATTCTTTATAGTTAAAAAAAAAAAAAAAAAAAAAACACATATCACACAAACTAATAATAAAAAAAAAAAACACAACATTTTATATAATATCTGCTTATACTTTAACACAGTTTCGCTTTTATACTTGTACATAATATCCCTTGGCTGGTTCAAAATGTGGTTCTTGGTTTGAGATTGGTCTGGTACTTGGTTTCACTTGGTGTTGGACGTGGTCCACACAACAAATGGTTCTCAACTTACCATGTCTTATCGACAAGAAAAAGTTGATTCACCTTGAGGGTACGGCTTCTGGTAAAGACGCATCAAATCCGTTGACGGCTGTGATGGTTTGCCTAAAATCATTAGGGTACTCCCACTCACCATTGATTCACGTTCTAAGAGTTGGGCTGGGTTCTAGTCTCCCAGGGTGATGCTTATTCCACCAGAATGACAAGCTAGCCCAAGAGCGAGCAGCTACTTGGTAAAGGCTCATCAAATCTGCTCATGTTGCTGAAAGATTCAACCTGATGCTGATTTGTTACAAGCTTTGGAGAAGCTTCTAGTGTTTCATTTTGCGGCTGTTCTTCTGATCTTTATCTTGTTGCTGCTGCTATTTGTTTTGCTGATACAATCCTCGGGCTTTCTTTGCACGTTTTCCAGGAAACTTGAACTCAACAGGTCAAATTCAAGTTTAGGGGAGGATTGTTAGGACCATTGTAATAGTTATATGTAATAGGTAGACTAGGAGGTATGTAGTTCCTCCTGGTCCTAGTCGTAGTAGGAGCAAGTCCTGCTCCTGGTCCTAGTCAAAGTCAAACTTTATTATTTACTTAATATTCTGTTAGGATATGCATGAGTTATATTAGGAGAAGATATGCATATCAGTTTTACACGTTTTCTTGTATGCTGTATTAGGGTTTCCTTGTAGTATAAAAGGAACCTTAGGCAGAAGGGTTACATACACCTTCACAAAACGTAGTTCTAGTCTTCATCAATATTAGAAATCCTTAGAAGGGATCAAGTCTTTATAGTTATTCTGTTTCTCTTGTTTATATTTATATTCTACATTCATATTGTGTATAGAGTCTCTTTGTGATTTGACTTGTGATTACAGAAGTCATTCACCGGTCCTGACAGGCTGCAAGATCTATATCTAATTAACCCAACATCTAATTATCAAGAGCCCGAGCCTCAAGAAGATTTAGCTATGTCTGGTGTTAACAACAACAATGTTCTTCCACAGCCCGATCTTCGGACCATGGAGGAACTTTGTCAACCAACCATGTTTGGACGAGGAGGACCGATTGCGCCGATGCAAATCAACGCTCCTGAGTTTTCGTTGAAGCACCACATGATTCAGCAAGTACAAACAAACCCATTCCGTGGATTGCCTGATGATGATGCCAACAAACACCTCGACAAGTTCATTACAATCACCCAAAGCATGAAGTTGGCCGGTGCCACAATGGATGAACTTCGCCTACAACTCTTTCCACACACTTTATTACATCATGCCGAGAAATGGTTTGATCGTCTCCCGAAGAATTCAATTCACACTTGGGATGACATGACTCAACGCTTTTTGTCGCGCTACTTTCCACCATCCATGGTCACAAGCCTTCGCAATCAAATCAGCGGTTTCATGCAAGACCCTGATGAATCTCTTTTTGATGCTTGGGAGAGATATAATGTCTTGATTGATAGATGTCCAAACCACAACATGCTCCCTGTGACCTTAATTGATACTTTCTACAACGGTTTGACTTTTCGAGACCGTGATACGACCAATGCAGCCGCCGGTGGAACATTCATGAAAAGGAGACCCGAGGAGTGTAGAGAGTTAATTGAGAACATGATTACTCACCACAAAAATTGGGATTCCTCTGCTTCTTCAAGGAACAATCCGAGAGTCAATGTTTCCTCCACCTCAGCAAACCCTGATATGACCGAACTCACCCGCATGATGACCGAAATGAGCAAAAGTATTACGCTTCTCGCTTCAAACCAACAACAACAACAAGTTAAAGCGGTTGCTAATCCTTGTGAAACATGCGGCGGTCCTCACTCATACACCGATTGTCCTTCTACACAAGGAAATCCGGAAAATGTGTATGCAGCTTATGGTAATTATTCACCGGAAAATTACCAAGCTAGACAACAAGGGGATAGAAATCTGCTGAGTTACCGATCCAACAATTACCTTTCACCCTGTTTTTCTCCTCAAAACCAAAACCCCGCCAACAACTATAATAGAAGCAACCAAATCCCACCAAGAGCTTCTAATCCTTATCACCCACCCGCTCAACAAACCCCACCCATAAACACCGATGTTGAAGCCACAATGAGAACCCAAGGTGAGCAAATCAAGAATCTGCAAAGCCAAATTATCAATCTTAGAGGAGATATCACGAAACAAGGAAATGAGATTAGAACCGAGGTTCGCGATAATATTCAATCCTCCTTCAGCACTCAAACGAATGAATTAAAGGATCTGTTGGCTAGTTTCTTGCCCCCTGCTCAACCTTCTACTTCAAGTTCTCTACCTTCAAACACCGTCACTAATCCGCGAGCCAATGTAAGTGCTATTACTACTCGTAGTGGAGTCACCATCGTAGGATCACCAATCCCACCACCATCATCTACACCTCCTCCACCACCATGTATCCCTACTCCTCCTACACCTAGTATTAGTGCACCATTACCGTCTCCGCCTCGTCATGACGATGTATCTCGGAAGGATCCTTCAACATCCCAACCTTTACCTACTACACCTTCACCTTCCACCTATAAACCCAACATCCCATATCCTTCTCGCTTAGGCAAGACCAACGAGCTAACCAAGAATGACTGTCAAGTATCGAAATATGTGAATATGCTATCTCAAATGACCATCAACATTAGCCTTGTTGAAGCACTTGTCCACATGCCGAAATTTGTCAAAGCATTCAAGGAATTGCTTAGCAAGAAGGAGAAGATGATTGAACTCGCCAACACACGCTTAAATGAAAACTGCTCTGTAGTTATTCTTAAAGAACTTCCGGAAAAGCTTGGAGATCCCGGTCGTTTTGTGTTGCCTTGCGTGTTCAACAAAACTGAAGAATTTACTGCCCTTGCTGATCTCGGGGCCAGTATGAATTTGATGCCACTGAGTGTTTGGAAAACACTATCATTACCCGACCTCACTCCAACAAAGATGACTCTTGAACTTTCAAACTGCACTCTCGCTTACCCCGTTGGTATAGCCGAAGACGTGTTCATCAAAGTTGGCACATTTACTTTCCCGGTCGATTTTGTCGTAGTTGATTATGAAATGGACCCTCGTATTCCTTTAATACTTGGTCGGCCATTCTTGAGAACCGGACGAGCTTTAGTGGATGTTGCCGAAGGTGAGTTAATCTTAAGAGTCGGGAATGACTCACAAATTTTCAAAATGGGGAAGCTTACAGGCAAATACTTTGGAGGCCGAGAATCAGTGAATATGATTAATGTGCATGATGACTTTGTTGTCTACAACAATCCGTTATTCGATTCTTCCACTGATAATCCACTGTTTCAAGATGATGTGGATGATTCTCTCCCTACTTTGGACGCTTCTCCCATTTATGATTCTCCATCGGTCTTTGATGCTTATGATGATGATTCTAGCTCAGATTCGGATGATTTTGATTGTACTTCTGAGTATCCCGAGCTGCCCACTTTCGATGATTTTGATGAGGCTGATACTCTCTCGAGCGATTCTTCACATGATGAAGATCCTCCGCCATCACTCGATCCTACTTTGGACGATTACTCATTTGAGGAAGATTTCTCTAAATTTCTCAACACTTACTTCCCTCATGAGAGTGATGCTCCTCCTTATGACTTTGAAGATTGTAACACTCTCATTTTTCGTATCGGTACAGCGGAAGGGTCTTTCAGAGTGTTACGGGATAGCACAATAACTCCAATCATAGACAACACATAAAAATGGTTGTACAAGGTTTAACAAACATTCATTCGATAAAAAGGTTTAAAAGTGTACAACAGGTCCCAAATTATACAGGTCATTAAGTTTACAAAGCACAGATCGAATGAACATTTTTAATATTAAGTGTGGGCCATCAGAGTCGATCTCCATCCGGATTACCTTCAAGCACCTGCGATAGAAAACATGCAAAAATCATATCAGCGAATGCCGAGTGAATTCATAGAGTTTAATGAAAACCGTCATATAAAACAATCATTTACATTCATTTAAAATCAGAACACAAGTATAATATCGGAAGTAAGTCCACATATTGCTAGTCAGGCAATATATAAATCAAGCATACATCTGAAACCATCCATGAGACCGCAGTCTCTATATTACCATGATAGGTAATATATTCATCGTTAATAGCGTCGTTATCATATATAGGATACATTTTTATTTGGATTAGGATTATTATTAGCCGCATGACATTGTTACCTTACTATGAAAACAGCGGGCCGCGAACCCGACAAACAATTTGCCCATCTAAGTTAGCGTGTCGTCACAAAATCACGCTATGGAATCTTCTCATACATAAATTCGCTTACCAATCAATGTGGTACGACGGGGATCAACCGTCAAGGCGCGAACTGGGGTGATCGTCCCCAAATAGTACTATCAAATGCATAAGCGTCTACCAAATCCCGGTAGTTCACAATTCATGCTAATGGGACTTTAAGTGACATAACCTAACTACTAATAATCCTTTTAGTCTCGAATATAGGGTCATAGCATCATTCGGGTCCATATCATTTAGCATACAATCGGGACTACTTGTGTTCTATTTTTATAAAAATCTAGCATGTTATCTCCCTCGCGGGTTTACAAATCATTTTATAAAACATTTAAATGAGTGCGAGGCTATGAACTCACGTTGTTAATGAAAGGCGGATTATCGGCTACGGGCGTGCTTCGGTCACGGAAACCTATATAAATAATAATCGGTCTTAGACTCGGTCCAATGACTTTTATCAAAATAACAATATACATATGATGATTTTGTACATATGATGATGATCAAGTGGGTTTATAAATCCTCGTTTATTCATTTTAGTGTTTACGTTTTGGTAACGTCTTACTAGTTCACTAGTTTTATCGATTTTACCTATTTTAAGTCCATTAATTCTTTTATAAGTTCTTTAACTTGTTTTTACCCATTTTATACCTATATGATCAGTATATATATCTTTCATGTTGGGCCCAAATGGGTTAAGCCCAAATAATTCTTTTTACAAGTTTTTATCTCATTAAGTCCAATTATTAGTCTAATGTGTTTAGTTAGCTCGTAAATGTCCGTAATTCTTATAGTTCGGGTTTTATCGGTTTTTACTTGTCTTAGTTATCTATACATCAGTATATAACTTTTATAAACTTTACATTAGACGGGTTTGGTCGTCTAAGTTTTATTTGGCGAAAAACGTTAATTTTACGGCGATAGCCGAAAAAGTCGTAAAAATCAAGTTTATAGTTTTTATTACTTATAAATATTATTTTTCCACCATTTATCTAATTTACCCATTTGATTAACCTTTTATACATTTATATAAATAAGTTCTATAAGTTAGTGGGTTTATATTTTACATTTTATAAATTATAATGTGAGTGCTTATATAATAATAATAAACATTATTTCCAAAATCTGATTTTTAACTTCATATTCACCATTTTTACCATATCTAGAGTTCTACAATGACTTAGAAGCTCATTTTTGGATGACAAATTCTTCATAATATGTGCTACATATAACTTAGTTATAGCTACTGCCCATTTTGAGTCTAAGTTGCCTTAACAGTCCCTACAAAACTGCTTATTTAGATTACACCACCTAACTTGTTTTGATCATATCTCACTCATTATTTTGATTCCATTGCATGGCCAACTCTCACATGTGTATAACATCATCTACTTACTATAAATGGATCAAACCATGCAATTTTATCAGTTCATCTTTTAGTTATCTACTGTTTTTATACAGCCAACTAATTAGTCAAGATTTTAGCTTCATTTCTTATGGTTATCATCATTTTTAAGCATGTTTATCAACACTTGATCCCCACACAACATTTTTATCATCATATATACATCATATACATATACAAAATGAAAGAAAATACATTTGTTCTTTAAAAAATAATAAGAAATGTAGAGGATGATCTTCTTTACCAATCCAAGTGGATTTCTTGTTTTAGGAAGGCAAGAACTTGATGAACACAGCAAGTATCTCCAAGAACATCAAATATCAAGAACATAGGTTGGAAAATCAGCCCTAGGACACAAGAAAATCACCTCCAAAGTTGTTAATATGGCCACCAAATGATCAAGGCTTCAAGAGAACACCTTAATAGGACTAGTAAACATTGGTTTGTGGCTAGAAAAGATCAATGATGGTGTTTGTTAGCTTATTTGGGACGGCAAGGAGGGAGGAGTTGATAGGATTTTAGAGTGGTTTGCATTTAGAAAATGAGAGGAATGAAACAAGTTGCTAGTTTTTGTGTTAGTGGGAAAAGTTGGCTTAAAGGTTAAGCTAAGGCTTACACATGGTATGTGTTAGCTAACATGATGCCACCTTGATGGTGTGGTGTCATGTTGGCCGTCCCATATTGCTAGTGGGGTGGGGCAAAGTGTTTTGTCCCATCTCACTAGTTTACGGGTATTTCTCGATTCTAGTTTTCTCGATTTGCGTGCCCTCGGGTCGTTTTACGAAAAACGTTTTTATAAATTATGAATCACTGTCACAAAACGAATCCAATAAAAATTGTCTCATCAAAAACGGAGTTCAAAAACGTAAATACGTAATCCTAAGGTTTCCGGGTTAGTCGTAAAAGACGCCAAATTATGCACGTAAGCCCAAATTTAAATCGTAAATTGTGAGTTCGTCAACCAACACAAAAATAAGTTTCAAAATATTATACGAGAAAATATTTCACTACCTGAAAATGTTAGATTTGTCACAGCTTTTACTCCTAAAAGGGATCAACGTCCGCGTGATCCATTTCATTTGGATGTCCGTTTCTTATTGAAATCGAAGAGGTGCGGATATTTCTTCCACATTTCATCCTCTCGTTCCCAAGTATACTCCGGTCCATGCTTTGAATTCCATCGGATCTTGACAATAGGTATCCGACTTTGTTTCAGTTGCTTTACCTCACGGTCCATAACTTCTACGGGCTCTTCGATAAAATGCAACTTCCCATCTATTCGAACCTTACCTAACGGAATTTTCTCATCACTCACTGCTAGACATTTCTTCAGATTAGATACATGGAATGTGTTGTGAACACCATGAAGTTCTGGGGGTAACTCTAGTTTGTAAGCCACCGGACCTACTCTAGATAAAATCTTAAAGGGTCCAATATAACGGGGATTCAATTTTCCTCGCTTTCCAAATCTTATAACGCCTTTCCATGGCGATACTTTCAACATTACTCGGTCACCCACTTCAAACTCCATTGGCTTCCGCCGCACATCCGCTTAACTTTTCTGTCTACTACGGGCAGTCAACAACCTTTTCTTAATCTGAACTACCATCTCCGTAGTCTCCCGGATCAATTCCGGTCCCGTGAGCTGGGTATCCCCAACTTCACTCCAACATACAGGAGATCTACACTTCCTACCATACAAAGCTTCAAACGGTGCAGTCTTAATACTAGAACGGTAACTATTGTTATACGAAAACTCTGCTAACGACAAATGTATATCCCAATTCTTACCAAAGTCTAACACACAAGCTCTCAACATATCTTCCAGTGTTTGTATCGTCCTTTCACTCTGCCCATCAGTCTGGGGGTGATAAGCAGTGCTCATATCGAGATTCGTTCCCAAAGATCTTTGGAGAGATTTCCAAAAATTCGATGCGAATCTAGGATCTCGATCTGAAATGATCGATACAGGCACTCCATGCTTGCATACAACATTATCAAGGTATATTCGAGTCAGCTTCTCCAGTGAGAACTGCTCCTTAACCGGAATGAAGTGTGCTGATTTGGTCAGTCTATCGACAATAACCCAAATCGAATTGTTTCCAGATGATGTTCTAGGAAGCTTGGTGATAAAGTCCATCATAATTCGCTCCCACTTCCATTCAGGAATCTTTGGTTGTTGAAGTAGTCCTGATGGCTTTTGATGTTCGGCTTTAACTCTAGCACAAGTCAAGCATTGAAGAACATACATAGCTATGTCAGCTTTCATATTCGGCCACCAGTACAACTTCTTCAAATCATGGTACATCTTATCAGATCCCGGATGAATGGAATACTTAGATTTATGGGATTCTAACATAATCAAATCTCTTAAGCCTCCAAACTTAGGTATCCACATACGACCTCTTAAGCATTTCACTCCATCAGCTCTAACCTCTAAAGGATCTCCTTCTCCTCGGAACCCTTCATTAACAAAATTCTCCTTCTTACAAGCTTCTATTTGCGCATTTCTAATTTGCTCAGGCAAATTATTGTGCACGGTCAAGACTAGAGAACGCACCCTGATAGGCTCTCTATCTTTCCTACTCAACGCATCATCAACAACATTGGCTTTTCCTGGGTGATATTTTATATCACAATCATAATCACTTAACAACTCCATCCATCTTCGTTACCTCATGTTCAATTCCTTCTGGTCGAGAATATACTGTCGGCTTTTGTGATCGGTGAATACCGTACACTTGGTGCCATACAGATAATGTCTCCACAACCTAAGAGCAAAGACTACAGCTCCTAACTCAAGATGATGAGTAGCATAATTCTCCTCACTCTTCCTTAATTGCCTAGAAGCATAAGCTATCACTTTCTCTCTCTGCATCAAAACAGCTCCATAACCTATAAGAGATGCATCACAATACACTACAAAATCTTCACTCCCGTCGGGTAATGATAAGATTGGCGCACTACATAATTTTTGCTTCAATGTCTGAAATGCTCCATCTTCATCACTTCCCCAAACGAAGGGTTTATTCTTCTGAGTAAGCTTAGTCAAGGGTTTAGCTATCAAAGAAAATTCTTTAATGAATCGCCTATAATAGCCAGCTAATCCTAAGAACTGTCGCACTTCCGTTGGTGTTGTCGGTGCAGACCAATTCTTAATAGCTTCAACCTTTGCAGGATCAACATGAATTCCATCTTTGTTAATCACATGACCAAGAAATTGCACAGAATCTAACCAGAAATCACACTTCGAAAACTTAGCATACAACCTTTCATCCTTCAACAACTTCAAAACAATCCTCAAATGTTCTCTATGTTCATCTTCATTCTTAGAATAGATCAGAATATCGTCAATAAACACAATCACAAATTTATCCAAGTAGGACTTGCACACTCGATTCATTAAATCCATGAAAACCGCAGGTGCGTTAGTTAACCCAAATGGCATTACTTGAAATTCATAGTGTCCATAACGAGTTCTAAATGCAGTTATAGGAATATCTTCTTCACGGACGCGAAGTTGGTGATATCCTGACCGCAAATCTATCTTAGAATACACACTAGATCCTTGCAGTTGATCAAAAAAATCATCAATCCTAGGTAAAGGATATCTATTCTTAATTGTCAACTTATTCAGTTCCCTATAATCAATGCACATACGAAAAGATCCATCCTTCTTCTTCACGAACAAGACTAGAGCTCCCCAAGGCGACGAGCTCGGTCAAATAAAACCTTTATCAGACAACTCTTTAAGTTGCTCAGATAACTCCTTTAATTCAGAAGGGGCTAATCGGTAAGGCGCACGTGCCACCGGTGCAGCACCAGGAATTAAATCGATTCGAAACTCTACTTGCCTTATCGGTGGAAGTCCGGGTAAATCTTTAGGAAATACCTCAGGAAATTCACAAATAATAGGTACATCTTCCAATCGTTTCTCCCTAGACTCATTCCCGGTCACTTGAGCTAAGAATAACTCACAACCGTTCCTGATGTACTTTTGGGCTTTAATACATGAAACGATTTTCAAACGGGATTCACCTCGACTACCATCAATTACTAACGTCCTATTCCTAAGAGGAATCTTAACCTTCTTCTCTCCACATAAAATAGTAGCATTATTCAACGACAACCAATCCATACCAATAATAATATCAAAACTACCTAATTCTATCAACATCAAATCAATCGGAAAGGAATGGTTCAAGAGATTTAGAGAGCATCCTTCTAATAGCTTATTAGTTTTCACTAATTTACCATCAGCCAATTCCACCTCATAACTGGTACTTATCTCAACAGGTTCAATATCAATAAGGGCACTAAATTTAGTGGATACAAAGCTCCTATCGGCACCCGAATCGAATAAAGCAACAGCATAATGATTGTTGAGTAAAAACGTACCGGTAACGACATTCGGATCCTCTTTCTTCACCTCAATTGTTCCAAGTTGGTATATACCACCCTGGGGGTTTCTTCCAGGTACAATCGCTTTCAACTTGGGGCATTCCGATTTCCTATGACCTTCTTCATTACAGTTGAAGCAAATGGTTCCCTTCTTACACCTCTCAACCTTGTGTCCAAGCTTTCCGCAATTTCGGCACTTCCAGCAGTCGCCAGCATGCCTCTTGTTGCCACACTTAGGACATCTATCATCGTTGCGCGGTGCATTGTTGGTAAGAGCATTTTCATTCCCCTTTCTCTGGTTCTGACGGCGATTGAAATTCTTCCTATAATCACCTCTATCTACACGATCACCGTCTCCTTTCCTTTTCTCACCAACACGGGCTTCATCTTCCTTATCCTGAATTATCTGTCCAATGAGTTGGTAAGCCATTCGAACAACATCATCAATGGTCAGTGGTTTCGATGATGTTACGTCCCCCCGGATATTCCTGGTCAACCCTTTCACATATTGCTCAATTCGGATCTCTTCGGGTTCAACCAATCGAGGACATAGCAAGGCCAACTCATGGAATCGATTCGCGTAACTATCAATGTCCACACCTTTCATTCTCAGATGAATCAACTCTTGTTCTAACCTAATGATCACACTACGAGGACAAAACTCCAAAGTCATCCACTTCTTGATTTCAGCCCAAGGAGTAGCATTAGCAGCATCAAGACCCATGAAAGCAATTCTCCCGTTCCACCAAGTCAACGCACGACCTTTAAGAGTAGCCATAGCAAAAGTCACCTTATCTTCCTCCTTACACTTACTAATCCTAAACACCGATTCAATCTTCTCAATCCACTGGCTTAATCCTACAGCACCTTCAGTTCCATTAAAAGGTAGAGGTTCACACTTCATGAACGTCACATAAGTACAGCCACCAACTTCAGGTGCATTCGTTCCAAGTCCTCCTACATTTCCTCCAGCATTAGCATTCACATTCACATTAGTACCACCAATTCCACTACCGCCAGCTCCACTACCGCCAGCTCCACTACCGCCAGCTCCACTACCGCCAGCTCCACTACCGCCAGCTTCATTTCTAGCATTTTCCATAAATTCAGTCATAGATGCGGTAACTTGCTCCGTAATAATCCTACGTACATCATCCTCAGTCACAGCCTTCTTGGGCGGCATAGTTCTATAATTCCACAATTTCAATGTATTAAGCATTCATCCAACAAAGGATTCATATAATATGGATCGAATTCATAATCAAGATACAAATAAGGCACAATATGGAATTCAAGACAAGATACATATTTCATTCGATCTGAAACAAAAGTATTGTCTTAGTACATCCATATCAAAGTTCTAACACTATATACACTCAAAATTCGTGCCAAGTCTACTACTAACAAGTCGGTTCAGTCAAAGCTACAAGCACAAAAGATATAAAGGTCACTACTAAATACAGACTGGTCTACCGAGAACCGCCAGATGGTCCATCATCCATCGTCTTCTGGATCTTCGCCGGACGATCACTAGACACATCTTCAGCTGGGCGCTTACGGATTACTCCTCTTTCAACCATGTCGGCATAAAATCTACTGTTCCAACCCACATATATATTCAACTCCTTTTCAGCTTTCTCACGCATCACACGAGCCACACTCAACTGAATCTCCATAGTATTCACCTTTCTCTTCATGGCAGCATACTCACCACTTTCCAACACTGATAACCTCCTAAATGCCTCATTCAATCCACGCTCTACATCGCTCAAATCCAAACTAAGCAATTCTCGCTCTTTCTCGCCAACCTTTGTCTTCGACTCCAAATAAGCAACCTGAGTCTGAACAACACCTAATCCAACCTCTGTCACACAACTCTTAACACGGGAAGCATCTAGATCACGTCTCAAGGCCCATGGTGCAAGACCATCAATATGAGTAGCCTCTCGAGTACTAGACGACTCTCCTATCTCACGTCTACGAGTAGCAATACCATCAGTACCGTCAGGTGCATCGTCATCCTCATCCTCCTCTGATTCAGAATCAGATTCAGACGATTCAGACATTTCATCCCTAGGTAACTCATCCTCAGAATCAGACAAACAAACTGGTGGGGGCAAAGGCTCGCCCTCTGGAACATCATACGGATAAATAAGCTCAGCTTCCTCATCGTCATCAACCTCAACATCTATACCTACGTCCTCCTCGACATCCTCGTCGTCAATCTCATCATCTAACTCATCTAACCCAATCTCATCCTCATTCTCAATATCAGCATTCTCAATCTCCACATTCTCATTACCCACATTCTCAATCTCATTCTCTACTAAGTCAACCTGAGGGGCAATCTGATCTCCTAGTCCTAATTCGGGCTCGGGATCCTCAAATGGTTCCTCCTCATCATCAATATCAAAATCTACTAAGTCTAAATAAGGATCATCTTCTATATTAGGTTCGGGAATAGCATGGTTTTCTACAGGAATATTAGGGTCAGCCATGACAATCTGCATTTATATATATATCTCGTATTAGTATAACATACTAGTTAAACAATTACATAATGAAATCACGATATATACATATATATAAATTAAATTATATATATCAAAATATATATCTTCTCAATAGGGCTTGTTGGTAACGTCGGAGATCTCTGGCACCGTTATAGTCAAAAGATTTTTCAAATATTTTCTCAAATGTTTATTGTCAAAAGATTTTGAAAAGTTTTGTTCAAAACCTTGTTTTTTTTAAATCTTTTGTTCTCTACAACGAGAGCTCTAATACCAAACTGTAACACTCTCATTTTTCGTATCGGTACAGCGGAAGGGTCTTTCAGAGTGTTACGGGATAGCACAATAACTCCAATCATAGACAACACATAAAAATGGTTGTACAAGGTTTAACAAAAATTCATTCAATAAAAAGGTTTAAAAGTGTACAACAGGTCCCAAATTATACAGGTCATTAAGTTTACAAAGCACAGATCGAATGAACATTTTTAATATTAAGTGTGGGCCATCAGAGTCGATCTCCATCCGGATTACCTTCAAGCACCTGAGATAGAAAACATGCAAAAATCATATCAGCGAATGCCGAGTGAATTCATAGAGTTTAATGAAAACCGTTATATAAAACGGTCATTTACATTCATTTAAAATCAGAACACAAGTATAATATCGGAAGTAAGTCCACATATTGCTAGTCAGGAAATATATAAATCAAGCATACATCTGAAACCGTCCATGAGACCGCAGTCTCTATATTACCATGATAGGTAATATATTCATCGTTAATAGCGTCGTTATCATATATAGGATACATTTTTATTTGGATTAGGATTATTATTAGCCGCATGACATTGTTACCTTACTATGAAAACAGCGGGCCACGAACCTGACAAACAATTTGCCCATCTAAGTTAGCGTGTCGTCACAAAAATCACGCTATGGAATCTTCTCATACATAAATTCGCTTACCAATCAATGTGGTACGACGGGGATCAACCCTCAAGGCGCGAACTGGGGTGATCGTCCCCAAATAGTACTATCAAATGCATAAGCGTCTACCAAATCCCGGTAGTTCACAATTCATGCTAATGGGAGTTTAAGTGACATAACCTAACTACTAATAATCCTTTTAGTCTCGAATATAGGGTCATAGCATCATTCGGGTCCATATCATTTAGCATACAATCGGGACTACTTGTGTTCTATTTTTATAAAAATCTAGCATGTTATCTCCCTCGCGGGTTTACAAATCATTTTATAAAACATTTAAAAGAGTGCGAGGCTATGAACTCACGTTGTTAATGAAAGGCGGATTATCGGCTACGGGCGTGCTTCGGTCACGGAAACCTATATAAATAATAATCGGTCTTAGACTCGGTCCAATGACTTTTATCAAAATAACAATATACATATGATGATTTTGTACATTTGATGATGATCAAGTGGGTTTATAAATCCTCGTTTATTCATTTTAGTGTTTATGTTTTGGTAACGTCTTACTAGTTCACTAGTTTTATCGATTTTACATATTTTAAGTCCATTAATTCTTTTATAAGTTCTTTAACTTGTTTTTACCCATTTTATACCTATATGATCAGTATATATATCTTTCATGTTGGGCCCAAATGGGTTAAGCCCAAATAATTCTTTTTACAAGTTTTTATCTCATTAAGTCCAATTATTAGTCTAATGTGTTTAGTTAGCTCGTAAATGTCCGTAATTCTTATAGTTCGGGTTTTATCGGTTTTTACTTGTATTAGTTATCTATACATCAGTATATAACTTTAATAAACTTTATATTAGACGGGTTTGGTCGTCTAAGTTTTATTTGGCGAAAAACGTTAATTTTACGGCGATAGCCGAAAAAGTCGTAAAAATCAAGTTTATAGTTTTTATTACTTATAAATATTATTTTTCCACCATTTATCTAATTTACCCATTTGATTAACCTTTTATACATTTATATAAATAAGTTCTATAAGTTAGTGGGTTTATATTTTACATTTTATAAATTATAATGTGAGTGCTTATATAATAATAATAAACATTATTTCCAAAATCTGATTTTTAACTTCATATTCACCATTTTTACCATATCTAGAGTTCTACAATGACTTAGAAGCTCATTTTTGGATGACAAATTCTTCATAATATGTGCTACATATAACTTAGTTATAGCTACTGCCCATTTTGAGTCTAAGTTGCCTTAACAATCCCTACAAAACTGCTTATTCAGATTACACCACCTAACTTGTTTTGATCATATCTCACTCATTATTTTGATTCCATTGCATGGCCAACTCTCACATGTGTATAACATCATCTACTTACTGTAAATGGATCAAACCATGCAATTTTATCAGTTCATCTTTTAGTTATCTACTGTTTTTATACAGCCAACTAATTAGTCAAGATTTTAGCTTCATTTCTTATGGTTCCCCACACAACATTTTTATCATCATATATACATCATATACATATACAAAATGAAATAAAATACATTTGTTCTTTACAAAATAATAAGAGAAAAATGTAGAGGATGATCTTCTTTACCAATCCAAGTGGATTTCTTGTTTTAGGAAGGCAAGAACTTGATGAACACAACAAGTATCTCCAAGACCATCAAATATCAAGAACATAGGTTGGAAAATCAGCCCTAGGACACAAGCAAATCACCTCCAAAGTTGTTAATATGGCCACCAAATGATCAAGGCTTCAAGAGAACACCTTAATAGGACTAGTAAACATGTGGTTTGTGGCTAGAAAAGATCAATGATGGTGTTTGTTATCTTATTTGGGACGGCAAGGAGGGAGGAGTTGAGAGGATTTTAGAGTGGTTTGCATGTAGAAAATGAGAGGAATGAAACAAGTTGCTAGTTTTTGTGTTAGTGGGAAAAGTTGGCTTAAAGGTTAAGCTAAGGCTTACACATGGTATGTGTTAGCTAACATGATGCCACCTTGATGGTGTGGTGTCATGTTGGCCGTACCATATTGCTAGTGGGGTGGGGCAAAGTGTTTTGTCCCATCTCACTAGTTTACGGGTATTTCTCGATTCTAGTTTTCTCGATTTGCGTGCCCTCGGGTCGTTTTACGAAAAACGTTTTTATAAATTATGAATCACCGTCACAAAACGAATCCAATAAAAATTGTCTCATCAAAAACGGAGTTCAAAAACGTAAATACGTAATCCTAAGGTTTCCGGTTTAGTCGTAAAAGACGCCAAATTATGCACGTAAGCCCAAATTTAAATCCGTAAATTGTGAGTTCGTCAACCAACACAAAAATAAGTTTCAAAATATTATACGAGAAAATATTTCACTACCTGAAAATGTTAGATTTGTCACAAAGATTATCGTCTTAATCCTACTTTGGATTTGAAGAACATTCTGTCAAAGGAGAAGAAACCGGTTGACACCAATATCCGTTGCACATATGATTTGACACCTCTTTGTCCCCCTTCTGAGGACGAGGTTGTGCTTCTTTGCGGATCTTCTTCACACTCGGCTGAGCCTGAGTGCTATTTTCCCTTAAAGGAAAAGGTGTTCGACCCCGGTATTGAAGTCTTTAAGCCATCTAAGTATCCACCTGATGAAATAAAAGGAAAAATCTTTGGAAATTTTGACGACATGCTTGCACCACTTCACCCTTGCTTCCACCGTGCTCCATCTTTTCTTAAGGGAACCTTGCCACTTCTTCTTTGGCTTGCCTTGTTCGCCTTAAGCTTGTGCTTATTGATGGACGAAAACTATGTCTTTGATCCTGGTGGATATGTTTCATGCTTCTTCCGTTGATGATCAAGGTCGAGTCAGGCTAATGACTCGGTTAACAAAAATCAAGCTCTTCTTGGGAGGCAACCCATGCATCTATCTTTTCGCTTTCTTTATCATAAGTGTAGGGGAGACCCGTTGGTTTGCTATTTCCTCTCCTCACTTCTTAATCAGTGATTCAAGATTCAATGGTCCACTCTTGATGATTCTTGACGACCTGTGATTCCATGTTCCACTTCTTCCCGGTTCTATCCTAAACTCTTTTCGATTCACTATTTTATAATTTTCCAATATTAAAATAGGAATCTCTTTAGTTGTCTTTTCCTTAGCGAGATTTAAACAAAGTGCACAATGTCCTAAGTGTAGGGGAGTTTACTCCCACATGCTTAAACATTGAGTACAATGTTTATCTTAAGTGTAGGGGGGGACTTCTATCGAAGTTAAGTGGTCTTTTCCTTGTATTTGTCCTCATTTTAACCGGAAAATCAATTTTTCGACATTTTTTAAAAATTTTTGATCTATTTTGGCCTATTAGTTTTTACCTTTGTATAGTTATTTTCTTTCTTTGCTAGAATAAATGTTTAATAAAGTGGTTTTAATTTTCAAAACGTTGTGAATCTTTTGACTCAATCCGAGTTTACTTATCTAAGTTTGCTCTAGCTAGTACCCTTAACGTGTTTAAGTCAAGTTTTGCTAGGCTTTTATATAGGGAGCTATAAAACGCGAAAGTCTTAACTCTCACGGGTTAAGAACAAGAACTTTTCGCAAGTTCCTATAATTGATCCTAGAGAGTCGTTTATCAAGGGAACTTTAAAATGCGATTTCTAAACTTGAAAAAGTCTAAGAATTTGCAAGATCCTATAGGCGACTCGAAAACCCAAAACTTTGATTTAATAGGCTAAGCATCCACGAGTCTCATTACTTGAGATTTTAAACTGTGGAGAATGAGAGATGATAGAGCAAATTATAAGTTCGGTATTCTTTCGTGAATTTATGTGAGTTAATTATGAGCCTATTCTCCCATCGCTTGCTTATAATTTATCTGCTAATAAATAAGGTTGTACGATTTGAAAAGTTACTTAGCTTCTAGCCCAAGATCGTTTAAAAGTTGCTCGGTATGGATTAGAGTTCATAGCCAAGGCATAACTTATTGAAGCGGGATGCGAAGATTGGCGAGTCCGAAAAGGCCCTAACAAGGCATGAGGGCTATATTTTGTTGCTAAAGATCCAAAGTGATGTGAAGAATCATTTATCGAAAATCAATATGAAGGATCGAGACACACGACGAAAAGCAAATACTCCCCAAAAGTCATGGAGAAGTCTATCCGAAAAGACCCTAACAAGGTATGAGGATAAATAGATCCAAGTCATAAAAGGAGGCGGATCGTTGTATATCAAAGTCCAAAATAAAGATTGGAGACAAATGAAGAAGTCGTGGTCCAAGTATGAATCTCTCAAAACTTCAAGTGAAGAAATTCCATTATGAAGAGAAGACCATAATTTCATGAACGTCCCTCAAGGTTTGAAGTATGAAGTCGCTGCCAAATATCGGTCCGAGAAAGGTCTCAAATCGCGAAGCGAGTTATGCCAAGATATGAACTTTATGAGGTCCCGAGAAGCAGTTTTAAAAGATTTTGTCCTTTAGCTAACTATTGATTAAATCGTTCACTTTATTTTCAGACTTAATAACTATCGAAATAAGTCAAAAATGCATCCTCGTGATCATTCAAGACAATAATAAAATATAAGAGATACACCTAGGAATAAGGGAGTCTAAGTGAATAATTGGCCCACATGAGTTCGTGATAGTTTACTAACTTATAATAACAATGATCTCGTTTTTAAGCTTGGTTTGGAGAAAGTGAAAACTTGAGGATGATGATTATTCATGACATTTCCAAAACCCAAGGTATGCTTTTGATTTCTATGTTTTTAATTTTCTATCTCTTTAATAAAGGCCAACGTGGATTAATTATGATGAAAAGTGTAATCTTGCTTTGTAACTAATGCATTGCATGAGGACATTGCAATGGTCAAGTGTAGGGGATTTGATATGTGTGTTAACACACATCTTTTCTACCACTTAATTACAATAATAACCGGACCAAAACGTGTATTTTATGTCTTTTATGTTGGAATTATGCGTGGTTTGTGTTTTTGTTGTGATTTAGGACGAAAAGGTGAAAAGTGGAGAAAACACGGGAATTCACGGGCATTTACGGACTTTTATTGAAGAAAAAGATGAAAGACGAAGTCAAGAAGTCAAGAGTGCAAAAAGAACGGAAGTCCAAGACCAATTCTGAAGATTTATCGAAGAAAAAATCAAAAGACGGAAGTTTATCAGAAGTCGAAGAATTCAAGTCTATTTTAATGAAGAATTTAAAGACGAGTTCAAAGAAATCCCAAGCCAAAAAGTCCTTAAAGTCCAAGTTTAAAGAAGATTAGAAGAATAAAGGACTAATGATGCAATTAATGAAGATTAAAAGAAGGAGGTACTTAATCTCGCAATTAAGAAGAAATGAAGGAGGGGAGGAAGCTTCCTAATCCTCCCCTATATATAGATTAGGATGATTATTATTTTTCTTTGTTGGCTAACTTGACAAATTAGCTCTTCCACATTTATTTTCTTGCACATTTAAATACTTGTCAAATTTAATTACCTTGTCTTGCACATTAAATTCCCTTAATTTCAAGTAAGTTTTCATTTAATCCTCGTCAATCTTTACTTTATCTTGTTAATCTCTCATCTACCTTTCTTAATCTTTGATTTTTATGTTTATGTTTGTGTTTATGTTCATGTCTTTATTTTGATCAAATGGGTTTTTGATTATTGTGGTTAAATTTGTTTGTTTTATTGATTTAAATTGTTTGTTTATGATTATTAGTTGTTTCGTTATTAGTTTGGTTGAAACTTTTGTTTTGATTTTGATTAACCTGTGCTAGATTGATTATTTCTGTGATCCCTTGTTCTTCGGGGAAGTTTGTTGCTGTATCTGATCTTTCCAGGTGAAAGTTCCGAGCCAAGACAAGAGAAGGCTTTCATTCGGAACTCAACAGTTCCGGATCAAGCATTGCTCATTCGGAAGTCTGAAACTTCCGGATCAAGGCAAAATTTCGGATCAGCATATTCATTCGGAACTTTAGAAGTTCCGAACGAAACTTCCGAACGAACTTCCGAACGAAGTTCCGAACGAAAGTTCCGGACGAAATTCTGAACGAAGTTCCGAACGAAACTTCCGAACGAAGTTCCGAACGAAGGATAAGTTCCGAATCAGTGAAAACTTCCGAACCAAAGTTCCGATTCAAGCTTATTCATCCGGAAATCTTCCGAACGAAAGTTCCGGATCAAGACTTCCGTATCAAGGAGTTCTGACTCAAGAGCTAGGTTCATTCGGAACTTAAAACTTCCGAATCAAGGATTTTTGTCAGGTTCTTCTTAGTGTTCCTTTTTAATTTTCTGTCTTTCATTTTCAAGCTTTATTTTTTCCTGTCTTTTATTTTAGTTGCACTTTAAGTTTAATTGCCTTAGCTTTATTTTAGACTTGCCTTAGTTTAAGTTTTAGTTGCGTTTTAAAATTGCCTTAGATAGATTTAAGTTTGCGTTATTTACTTTAGTACCTTTTAATTTTAGTCACGCTTTTAAATACTTGCACTATTATTTTAATTAGACTTAGATTTAAATTACCTGCCTTTTACTTTAATTGTTCTGCACCTTTATTTTAAACACTACAACGACACATTTTTGTTTCCACCAAAATAAAACTGAGTCATACATTAAACACGAGTTTTTCAATTCGAAGAGATTGGTGAGTAAAATCGAGTTATCACTGCCCATATACACCACAAAGGAGGTGTTTGTTTGATCTTGGTTAAAACAATCTATTGCAAGATCGTTCGTGTTTAGTTTCTTGTTGATTCACGTATAGGTAATCTTCTTAGACTTTTTCATATTTAATTATTTATTAGATCTAAGAACATGAAATCTTGGGTTATTAAAACAAGTTAAATAACACCTAGATCTAATCAAGGGATATTAAAAATACATGGTTTAAGGGGGTGTTTGGTTCGGCTATGGGTAGAACCGAGAGGCAGGGGCTCTCGGTGGTTGTTTGATCACCACCAACCGAGACCTCAAGGTCTCGGTTTGGTTGTGTGGTTCGGCCGAGAGGACCAAGGGACCCCGACGCATGTCGGGGTTATCCTTGGTGGTTTAGGGGGTCTCTGTTGGAACACCACACACACCACCGGTGTGGGCCAGTGGTGGTTTGCCATGGTTCAAGGTTGTAGGCCGGTTCACGGGTTTACGTGTCCGGTTCATGACATGTTGAGTTTAAAACACGGGTTCGGTTCACGAGTTCTTTTTCAAGGTTAATTATTATTTTTGCAAGTTAAATAATTACAAGGTAAATTAAATTAATTTAACATGTTATTTAATTAATTTAATTACAACATGACTTAGGTTATTATTATTATTAATAATACATGGATTTTAACCTAAGTATTTATTATTAAGTTAGACTATATAATTAATTATTAAACATGACTTATAATTAATTAATTTTCATGACTTAGGTTATATTAATAGTAAATATTAATACATGATTTAACCTAAGTGTTATTACCTTTTATTTAATTAAATCATGTTATATTTAATTAAATCTTATAACCTATAGTTTATTTAATTTACATGTAATAATTATTAAACTATACTATATATCACATGACTTAGAATATTAATCAGTAAAACTTAAGCTTATATATTATTAGCTTAATAATCCAACTTATTTCTAATTATGGAAACTTTCTATATTTAGAAACTTATTTAATAAAGGCAGCTAATCTATTTATGGAAACTTTCTATTTTTGGAAACAATCTATTTTTGGAAACTTTCTATTTTTGGAAACTTTCTATTTTAGGAAACCTGCTATTTTTAGAAAGTTACTTATTATTACACAACAAGTATAATAATACAAGAAATACAAGTAATACTTAATCAAAATAAGACAGAATACATGATAAACGCAGTATAAAGCTAGAATCAGTAAAACAAGACATGGACATATAAAACAAGCTAAGACATGATATAAAACCAGTTACGTAGTCAGTAATCAGATACTTATACACATATATTATTTATGTAGCATTAGTGATATCCAAGTAGGACTTTCTTCCGTTCGTCTTCTTCGTCCACTGGACACAAGGTACGGATTCTCCGTCCTTTCAGTATGGACATTCTTCCTTATTAGGATTCCCCGTATGCAGCCACTGTTTTCCCAATATATGTTTTATATGTTTTTGAATTGCTTATGTTTAATTAGATACCTAAAGCCATATACATGCATGACCAGTTTCACCTAGTTATGGAGGTACCATAACCATAACACTAGAGGCACCAGTGTTATGACTCCACCACGACGGAGTGATAGCTCGTGGCGTCCCTTCAGCTTTTGGCCATATTATTATTATTATCATGTGGGGCGTATGGGTGCATCCTAGGTTACTTGTTTTCAACAGATTATTTAGGTGAATGTGGTGTATGCCTTGCATCCTTCACAAGGAGATGATCCCTCTTGCCCAAAAACTTATATTTAAATTAGAGGCAGCCCCTCTAATTGGCATGACGAGGTCACCTCTCCAAGTATTCATGAACGTTGATATTTCATGACCTATATTGGCTAAATGGAACCACTCAAGGGTGGCCTAGTGGAAAAAAGATTTGTGGCTATTACTCCAAAGTGTGTGAGGTCTCAAGTTCAATTCCCACTAGGTGCAAACAATCTGGAAGTGGCCACGCCAACCTCCTGAAACGGGAGGGCTTTACCTGGTTTGAGTCTGTGTGGCGGTGGGCTCATACCCCGTGGATTAGTCGGCCAATGAGTCGGAAATCACGGTTACCAAAATATATATATATATATATATATATATATATATATATATATATATATATATATATATATATATATATATATATATATATATATATATATATATATATATATATATATATATATATATATATATATATATATATATATATATATATATATATATATATATATATATATATATATATATATATATATATATATATATATATATATATATATATATATATATATATATATATATATATATATATATATATATATATATATATATATATATATATATATATATATATATATATATATATATATATATATATATATATATATATATATATATATATATACATATATATATAGATATATATATATATATATATATATATATATACATATATATATATATATATATATATATATATATATATATATATATATATATATATATATATATATATATATATATATATATATATATATATATATATATATATATATATATATATATGTATATATTGGCTAAATGGTAAACATGTTAAACAGTTTTTATAAGATAAACATAAGGCTTTTCAAACTATAAAACCAGTTTTACTAAGATATACCAGGTTATCCAGGACTTAGTCTTTTTCGCTGCTTTATGCTTATATGCTTATATTATTCATGCTTTACTTGTATATCCGTGCACTGAGCGTTATGCTCAGCCGTTTTTCTTTTCATGTTCCCAAAACGGCAGGTACTCAAGGACGCTCGTAGACTTTAAGCGTACGTGCATATGGATTGGAAGCTTCCTAGCCTTCATTACTTTATGCATTTCTTTATACTTTGATACTCATTTCCATGGACATTGTTTAGTCCTTTTCATTTACAGTACTTATGTTTGTGTGTGATGAGTTCTACTTTTGGGGTACCGATGTTTTTTTCTGGTATTTCCTTTATGGTCATGTGATGTATTATACATTTATCCTTGACACGCCATAATCACGCATGACATTCCATTTACAAAAATGGGGTGTTACAATTAAGGTATCAGAGCCAAGGCGTTGACATGTAGGCTCTCAAAACACGACCTATGATTAGTGGGTAGTCACTATGGTCTTCCTAGAATTGACAGTCAGTTTTCATGCATTCATCATTTTCATGCATACATATATATGTCATTGTCGCAAGTTTATGACTAAGTAATGGTTGGTACATGACTGACCCTATTTAGTCGCATGTGTTTTATCGAACTTTTAAATTTGGGACCGACCCATTGGCGTCCCCTCTCCATGTCTTTTGTTTTAAGTGAACTGACCATAGGCATTCACTCTCACACATACAAAACTTTTCATAAAACTACATCATGCATTCATGTACTAATTTTCTTGCATAAAAATTTTCTCATGATTTATTGGTATAAATTTTTTTTCATGTATATAGTTTATGTTTTGATCAGTTTAATCATGTATTTTATGTTATACTGTCAGAAGGTTCTCACACGCGAGCAGGAACAACTCAATGCAGCAATCCAAGCTGCAATGCAAGCTATGCTTCCTCAGCTGAGGAACAAAATCAGGTCTGAGGTGCAGGCTGCCAACAACCAGCAGCAACACCTAGTACCTCCTCCTCCTGCTCCAGCAACATTGGTCACATGGCTGGAGAGATTCAATAAGCTACGCCCTCGAGCTTTCGAGAGAACAGATAGCCCCAGTGAAGCTGAAAGCTGGTTGGCTCACATTGGGAAGATCTTTGATGCTATGGGCTGCGACCCCGTCTCCAAGTCGAGGTTGGCCTGTTACAGGTTCGAAGGTGATGTGCTATCATGGTGGACAGCATTGAAGCAGTCTGAGGGAGGTGATAATTGGGTGGCTGGTTCGACTTGGGCTCAGTTCAGGGATTTGGTGATGTGACAGTTCTTTCCCAAGGCTGAGCAAGACAAGCTGAAGAGAGAGTACCATTGAATCTGATAGAGAGTTGGGGAGAATAGCAACGAGTTAATGCAGCGCTTTCTTCGCTTGGCTTGTTTTCTTGGTGCAGCATCAGGTACTCCCGAAGAGCAAGCACACCACTTCCGGTGGGCTCTTCGTACATCGGTCGCAAACAACTTGGTGTGTGTTACGTTCAACACGGTGGAACAAGTGGCCGATGCGACACGTAAGCTGTAGATGTTGCATGAAAGAGAAGAGTTCGGGGAAGCAGAGAGACCCGAGAAGAGGTAAACATTCGTATTCAGAGGTGACCAAACCGTATTCTTTCAGCATATTTACATCTCTTTTAAACTGTATCTTCCAGGCAGAAGACTGGGGACCGGTCTCAGCCGGCTACTCAGCAACAGCCTACTTAGCCCAAGGGAAACGGTCAGACTCACCACCGTTCTACTATGGATAGGCGTGGTGGTAATGATAATTACTGTAACAACGTTGGACACTCCAACAGCAACATGTCCTTATACTTACTCACTTTCTTATGATTACATGCTATAATTCTAAATTCTGACACATTATAAAATCTTTTACCAGGAATCATGGAAACGGGAGGGACCAGAACTGTAACACCTCCAATTTCACAAGGAAGCGGAATATCAACTTTGGGTGTTACTTCATAGAACATCACACATAGTCATAGAAAACGAACTCAAAAGAGACGTTTTATTAAATAAACCATTTGATAACTTTATTAAATCATAGTTTAATATAAATAGGTCCCAATAATTTATACAAACTTTAATATATAAAAGTTTGTCAAAATGTATCGAATGGAAATTGTTTGTTTTGCCTTTACTTTATCCTGCACGGCTCCAGCTCCAGCAGCTCTTAAACCTATACACCTGAGAATACATGCTAAATTGTCAACAAAACGGTTGGGTGAATTCATAGGTTTTTAAATAAACAATAATGGGGTTTTAAATAAACCATAGAGCTTTTGAACACAAGAATCTCATCCACTGTCAATATTGTAACACATACAATATCCAAAGTCCGCGCTATTCTACTAAGCCATGACACCGAAGCCTTAAGTATAAAAATGCCCTAGTCAGGTATTTTGCCGAATACCCCCTTACTTCTAATACAACACACCTGGCTGAGCCTCCAACCCACAGGTGCGACCTGCCCAGGTGGGGGCCATCCCCGATGGATCCCTCCGTCTATACCAGCGCCTACCCATTACAGGTAGTTAACGGTTCATGGGTTTTAGGGACTTTCAAATTCTGGCAATATATTACTTAGCAAAAGAATTTAATCCAAAATCAAAAATAAACGCTTGTGTTCATCTTTCAAAAGAATTTAATCAAAAATCTTGCATTCATTTACAACAACATGTATTCGTTCAAAGCATATAGCAAACCACATGTTTATTCATAAACATGTATTCTCTTAAAACCATATATATATAAACATCATATATTTTTATACCAAGAGCATGTATTCCCCCTCGCAGGTTTATAAACACATATAAAGCTGTAAAAGCGAGGCTATAAACTCACCTGATATAGCTATTACACGTAGATCAAGGAATAAACATTCAATAGTCGATACACGACTTCACGAGATATTAATCTCTCATTGATCGAGAACGAGATGCCCAACGGTCGACATATAACCGAACGAGACAAAGATGGAGATGATGTCGAATTATCGATGATGATTGTTTAAGATGGTGTTAACCAATAATACTTCAAGGAATAATCAAAACTAGACCTCTAAAGCTTCAATGATTATCTATGGGACAAGAGGAAATTTTGAAATACAATGGCTGATTGAGTGGTGTTTGTTGACGTGAGAAAATGATAGGAGCAAGAAGTCGTGTATTTTTTTTATTAGATATCAAATGAAAATGATAGTTTAAGTAACTACAAGCATTTTTAAGGACAGGTGTAATAACAATTGCCACTTCTCATGAGGTAAGTATGTGTGACGTGTAGAAAATGAATGGGGTAAGATATTATATAAATCTTACCCCATAATTTGATAAAGCGGGTATTACGAAAATTTAATATTTTAAAAGTTACGCGATTTGAACGATACACGTTAAACCATGAAAAATAAACGCTCAATATAAAATAAAGACGTTGACATTCGGAGAACTTTAATATTTCGATAAATAAATGAGGGCTTGTTATTTAATAAATGTTAACGCGCCGTATAACGAATGACACCAAAAGATTTAACGTAAATTATCAAGAATTCTCATAAAATGAGAAATTAAAATGACGACAATAGAAAATATTTATATGTCATAATGAAAATGTTCACGGCCGATGACGAACATAAGCTTTGTCGATAAATAATAAATGACACATATTCGATATGTTAAAGCCTTAACCTTGTCGGTTAGCCGATTAATCAATATTATTCGTAGAACAAACATGACAAATGAAATTCAGCTAATAAATATTGATCCGACTACTAGGAATAAGATTAGATCTCAGTCTAAATGTTGATTTTAAAGTTCGGGTTATTACATCATCTAACCCTTTAGGAAGTGACGTCCCGGTGCTTAATTTGTCTGAATAGCCTTCAGTTAAAAGGCGAAGATGTGAGGAATAGAAAAATCATTGCCGAGATTCCTAGCGAAGGTTGGATAAACAAAAATCAAAGAAACGATAATACTTAAAGTACAAAAGTGAATGGTTTAAATGTAGCTTCAATCCTTATAAGAAAAGGATAATACATAACTCGAAGAATAATCCATTCGAAGCAAAAACTTGACAAATCGTGAATTTTTAGAAGTGTTTCAAGGTACATTACTACTAGATTATCAAACATGTGACGATCGATATGAGCTCAAAACACTTACTCACGACAAGTGACGAGTCAGAAACAGTGGAAAAAAACTTTGGGCGCATTTAAAATATTTTCAATGAGATAATCAATTAAAAAGATCGTTGATCACATCGACCAAATCAAAATAGATATCCCGAGGGTCTCATAAAAAGAAAAATTCGTCAGAGAATCGCATGAATCGCACAAACCTCCATCGAAAAGTTACAAAATAATCAAGACAAGGTAATTAGTACTAGTCATATAAAATCACCTTATAGCATTGATCTCGAACATGCAAACTTATCTCGTCAAAAGCGAATTCATCGACACGGAAATCTTTCGGAGTATACATTACCCGATCAGAGGAACTATGATCCAAATCAAATACAAAAGCCATCATTAGGCACATATAATCACATTACGACATGCTTGCAAAATAGACAAGCCATGCCAAATCAAATAAGTTCAATCAAGTTAAATCATGTTGCTAAGTAGCCAAGCCATGATAAATAAGAATATTTGATAAGATTTTCAGATAAGTCCAGTCAAAGGAAAGTTTGCAAGTTATAGGATGTTCACGATTTTGATTGCATAGATTATCGAACAATATTTTCGTCATCAGAGGGTGCTCACACACGGATCCATACCCAAATGACATTACAGGTTTCTCACAAAAGGATCCATACCCAAAAGATGTTACAGGGTGCTCACAAACGGATCCATACCCAAAATATTACAGGGTGCTCACAAACGGATCCATACCGAAAAGATATTCTCGTTACGTTTGAAAAATTATTCGATGAACCATCCATAATAACAAGAAAAATTTCAAAATCTTTTCATCCAAGATAAGCTATCAGTGATAACTTAATCGTCGATCGATCCACAAGTACACACTTAAATACTAGTGTCGATTAAACAAGTCATCTATCCTTGTGTAATGGTTCTTAACGATCAGCTTATCAAGCTTACGATATTCGGGACACATTAGAAATTGTCCATAGGAATAAATTATAACTCGAGAGAAGTCTAACGACTTATTCGTACATAGACGATGATCAATAATAACCATAATGACGACGGTAATGAACGATTCATAACAACGAAACATGAGTCGAAGATATACATCCGTATACAAAAATAATCACAAACCAAGTCAAGCACTCTTGAGCCCATTTATTTACAATTTCTTGTTTACATCAAAAGGCGTCCCAATCCTGTAAACAAGAATTTATAAATTTATGGTTCGGGAACTTATAACTTTCTTGTTCAAATCAAAATGCGTCCCAATTTATTTCAACAAGATGATTATAAGTCATCCTACTCAGGTAATACCATCACATAACACGATATCATAACCAAATTAAATGCCAAGAAAAGTATAGGGTGTCAAACTTACTCCATGATTTCTGTATTAAAACGTCCCATACCATTTGAATAAAGAAATCATCGACAATCTAAGGTCCAGTGGTTTAAAACTTTCTTATTCAAATGTCCCAATCCATTTCAATAAGAGAACCTTAAACGACACATAGTTGGGCGATTTAAAATCTCTATATTTAAATGTCCCATTCCATTTAAATACAAATTTTTAAGTTGCTCAACTAATGACTACTATGAGCATATCTTTGTTGTACCCAAATTATATATAGTTGATTGGGTATATAGATATTTTTAGGTCCAACACTGGCATCCTCCTTTTCGCCAACAAAATGTAATAAAAAATTAAATTAAACGTCTTATTACGTAGAATATGTCTCCTTGAAGAAATGATTCTTCAAAATCATAAAAAGCACATAAATAAAATAATATGTTTATCAATGACGTTTCAAAAGGAGATGTCCTAAAATGGCACATCACGATGTGATGACAACAATCGAGCTTAAATTAGTCGATATGCGATATATTATGAAACAATATATATGTACTCAAAATATCAAACGAGTTCCATACTCGCATTCGGATAATAAATTATTTATCGAGAAGGGTGTTTGGCGGCGAGGCCAAACTCTGTATAGAGCCATATCATAAAATGTATGATAATCACGCAATGACCATTACTTCACGCGCAATGCCCTTGAATACCATAGTATATACATTCATATACATACAACCATTTCTACATACACATAGGATCACATTATCACAACCAAGCATTGGTTTCTAGGAGCCATGAGCGCGCGGATACTGTGTAAGGCAACAAAACAATTTTACGAAAGAGCAGTTATAGTCTAGGTTTTGAAAACGATCTAGTTCGCTATAACTAGTGCTATGATACCAATCTGTAACACCTCTAATTTCACAAGGCAGCGGAATATCAACTTTGTGTGTTACTTTATAGCACATCACACATAGTCATAGAAAACGAACTCAAAAGAGACGTTTTATTAAATAAACCATTCCATAACTTTATTAAATCATAGTTTAATATAAATAGGTCCCAATAATTTATAAAAACTTTAATAAATATATAAAAGTTTGTCAAAATGTATCGAATGGAAATTGTTTGTTTTGCCTTTACTTTATCCCACAGGGCTCTAGTTCCAGCTGCTCTTAAACCTATACACCTGAGAATACATGCTAAATTGTCAACACAACGGTTGAGTGAATTCATAGGTTTTTAAATAAACAATAATGGGGTTTTAAATAAACCATAGAGCTTTTGAACACAAGAATCTCATCCACTGTCAATATTGTAACACATACAATATCCAAAGTCCGCGCTATTCTACTAAGCCATGACACCGTAGCCTTAAGTATAATAATGCCCAAGTCAGGTATTTTGCCGAATACCCCCTTACTTCTAATACAACACACCTGGCTGAGCCTCCAACCCACAGGTGCGACCTGCCCAGGTGGGGGCCATCCCTGATGGATCCATCCGTCTGTACCAGCGCCTACCCATTACAGGTAGTTAACGGTTCATGGGTTTTAGGGACTTTCAAATTTTGGCAATACATTACTTAGCAAATAGCGGTTCATAATCAATACAATCAACGCTTGCGTTCATCTTTCAAAAGAATTTAATCAAACATCTTGCATTCATTTACAACAACATGTATTCGTTCAAAGCATATAGCAAACCACATGTTTATTCATAAACATGTATTCTCTTAAAACCGTATATATATAAACATCATATATTTTTATACCAAGAGCATGTATTCCCCCTCGCGGGTTTATAAACACATATAAAGCTGTAAAAGCGAGGCTATGAACTCACCTGATATAGCTATTACACGTAGATCAAGGAAGAAACATTCAATAGTCGATACACGACTTCACGAGATATTAATCTCTCATTGAGATGCCAAACGGTCGACATATAACCGAACGATACAAAGATGGAGATGATGCCGAATTATCGATGATGATTGTTTAAGATGGTGTTAACCAATAATACTTCAAGGAATAATCAGAACTAGACCTCTAAAGCTTCAATGATTATCTATGGGACAAGATGAAATTTTGAAATACAATGGCTGATTGAGTGGTGTTTGTTGACGTGAGAAAATGATAGGAGCAAGAGTCGTGTATTTTTTTATTAGATATCAAATGAAAATGATAGTTTAAGTAACTACAAGCATTTTTAAGGACATGTGTAATAACAATTGCCACTTCTCATGAGGTAAGTATGTGTGACGTGTAGAAAATGAATGGGGTAAGATATTATATAAATCTTACCCCATAATCTTCTAAAGCGGGTATTACGAAAATTTAATATTTTAAAAGTTACGCGATTTGAACGATACACGTTAAACCATGAAAAATAAACGCTCAATATAAAATAAAGACCATGACATTCGGAGAACTTTAATATTTCGATAAATAAATGAGGGCTTATTATTTAATAAATGTTAATGCGCCGTATAACAAATGACACCAAACGATTTAACGTAAATTATCAAGAATTCTCATAAAATGAGAAATTAAAATGCCGACAATAGAAAATATTTATATGTCATAATGAAAATATTCATGGATGACAAACATAAACTTTGTCGATAAATAATAAATGACACATATTCGATATGTTAAAGCCTTAACCTTGTCCGTTAGCCTTTTAATCAATATTATTCGTAGAACAAACATGACAAATGAAAGTCGGGTAATAAATATTGATCCGACTACTGGGAATAAGATTAGATCTCAGTCTAAATGTTGATTTTAAAGTTCGGGTTATTACATCATCTGACCCTTTAGGAAGCGACGTCCCGGTGCTTAATTTGTCTCAATAGCCTTCAGTTAAAAGGCGAAGATGTACTCATCCTCTTTGCACTACCTGCAACCGTAGGCACCCAGGGCCATGTCGCCACGACAGCGACGCATGCTTCAAGTGTGGTCTTCCTGGCCATCGCATGAAGGACTGTCGTAAGGGCGAGATGGAGGGCACATCGGGATATGCTGATACCAAGCCGCCTCCTACTAGTGGACGCGTTTACACGACATCTCACGATCAGGCCAACAAGTCTACAGGTACCTTCACTGGAATCTTGTATATGTATGGTCAAGCTGCATGTGTTCTGCTTGACACGGGTGCTACTCACTCGGTCATTTCTACTGCTTATGCCAAGAATGTTAGGATACTCCCCATGCCACTAGAGAATATACTGAATACTTCTACGCCATTGCGAGACTATGTACGCATAACCCATGTGTACAAGAGCCTTCCCCTGGAATTTGATGACAAGATTCGTCCTGTTGACGCACTTCCACTGGACATGAATGATTTTGATAAGATAGTGGGCATGGACTAGCTATCCAAGCATCATGCTACCATAGATTGCCATTCATATCGAGTCATCTTCGGTGATGTTAATGCAACAGAGTAAATTCACAACGGGTTCGTACCCGGATGGTCTATACAAATCATATCAACCCTGCAAGCACGTGCATTACTGATGAGACTGCTTTTATACATAGTCTCATCGTCCAAATAGGGCTTTAAATGCACTAAATTTCATGAAAATTGTCAAATATATGCTTGTGTTTGTTGCTTGTGTATTTTAGGTACGGATATTGAGAAAATGACAAAAGATCACAAGAATCATGCAAAAACGAACACGGGAATTGAAGCCGCACACTGAACCAAGCCCTAATGAAGAATTTTCCAAGACAAACCCTTGAAGATTTGAAGATTAATCAAGATGGGTCCTCCAATATTGAAAAATTGACACTTTAAACCCTTGTATCTTCATAATTAAAAGATTGGTCCTTAAAGTTTGTCAATATTACAAAAAGGGTCCTCCACTTTGAAGAATTGGCAAGTTTAGTCCCTCAAAAAAACTAAATTGTCAATATTAGTCCTCCTCAAAGTCAAACACACCATGAAGGACTTCAAGTTACAAGAAATTACAAGTTTGGTCCTTTTAAAATGTCAAATTACCAAAAGGACCCTTGACTTTGAAGAAATGGCAAAAATGGTCCCTCATAAATCATGACTTGGCAAATTCAGTCCTCCAAGAAGTCAAACAAACAATTCAAGACCAATATCAATGAAGAAAATGCCAAATCAGCCCTTCAAGAATCAAGAAATGGCAAGATATACCCTTGAATATACTTTGGAAAAGTATTTGGGGCAAATGTGTGAAAAATGAAACTTCAAATACAAAGGGAATCGAGTTTTAGCCTGTTTAATACAAAGTGGAAAGAGTTAAAGAAACAAGGGACTAATTTGGGCAGACAAGGGAAGTTACCTAGACCTCTCATCACATGACACGTGCCCTACTACCAAAACCAACCAATCACCACTCTCCCTTCCTCCACATCATCATCCACTTAAACCCGGTTTATTAATGTTTTAAACTTGGCGCCTAAACAACAATTTAAAACTTAATCACTCCTTAAACAGATTAAACACACAACTATTCACCTTAAGAACAATTTTGGGTTTTCTTAATCTGCTTAAAATTAAACCATAATATGCTCCAGATTTATGATTAAGGTATACCTAAACACAACCCAACCTTAAACTCCCTTGCCACGTCATCCTACAGCTCACAAGATTCCCCTGCTTTACCACCTTTGAGGAAGATGTCAAAACTTTGACAGCCATCCAACCATCCTTGTTTCTGCTTTCATTTTAAGCATCAATGTGAGCCATTGATCACATTTTCACTATGCCAACTCACACAACCAGCCAAGAAATTTCACATGATCTTCAAGACTTTCAAACCCTCAAGGGAATTTTTGGGACTTCACCAGCAATTAGGGTTACGTTTTTTAGCTTTCACTAGTTCATTGTAAGCCTATAAAAGGCATAGGACCCTTTACATTTAGCTTTGCTCTTGAATTTTCCTTGTTCACTTTTCTGTAAATCATATATTCAATTTAATGAAATGTGTTTGAAATTGTGAAGAAAACTCAAGTGCCAATCATTATATCTGCTTGTTATTGTTTTTTGTTAAGTAATCTTGAATTATAAAACCTATTTTCAAAGGTGTGTGCAAAAGTTTGCACATTTTCCTTGAATCTTGATATTTTGCTAAGTCTTGTTCAAACCTTGGAATTCTTGGGCTATAAAGATGATCATAGCATCCTGATATTGTGATATCAAGGTGTTGTGAAGCTTATAACTTGGGGATAATCAAGTGTGGGGAACTAAGGTTGCATTAATCAAGTTTTTCCACTTTTCTGATTTTGATATTTTGCTTCTAACTTTGTTGAATCTTAGCAGGAGTTTGTGTGGAAGCTTGTGCTTGTTCTTGCTAGCACATAAGCTCAAAATTCGTGGGTGTGGTTGTACATCCATGAGGTTTGAACCATTCTACCCAAAATCTGCTTAATATCTTGATTTTTGGTGATTTTGTGTGTTGCTTATGTTCTTGCTGAATTTTTGGTCTAATCTTGCTTGAATTTGCATATTATACTTGTTAATGTGTTTGATTGGGCTTGGGTAGTCTTGGAATACACATATACTTGTTTAAAACTGATTTGAAAAAGATAAGGGGTGTTTGGGATTATCTGTTTAAGATCATAAGTGGCTATTGTGTTGTTGAAAGTTGTTTTTTTATGGTTGTTATCTGTTATCTACTTGGTTGAGAACTAAAACCTGCAAGTTATTGGGTTTAAAACCTTGAATCAAAGATTATGCTATAACTTATTGATTTTGACGGTTTTTGACCTAAAGTTTTGGTAATACTTAGAGTATATGCATGTTTAGGGATATAAGCCGTTAAATCCAAGTTTTCATAACATATCTAAGAGATTTGAGTGTTTGAATTTGGCTTGGTGGTCAAGTACATCAGCAAAGTAAAAATCTGCTTGTGTTAGTGTTCATCAGTAACCTTATTGTGCTTGAATCTTGATCTAGACTTTGAATCATTGCATGAAACATGTTTAAATTTGTTCATTTGAATTAATTATAGCTTGTGTATGCATTTGGTGAAGTTTGGCTGGCTGAATTATGCTATAAGTGCTTATTGAACCATAACTGCTTATTTATTCATGTCTGGGCTAGATCTGGTGATGTTTTAAATTAACTGTACTAATTGGCTGATTGTGATTGTGTTTTTGTGATTGATATTGACTCCTTATGATTAACTGATCATTTGGGTGCCTTTGTGAAACTTGAATCCACAAAAAGTCATATAAGACAAAAAGTCAATTAAGTCAAGTAGTGGAAAAAGTTTCCACTGCTCAATACGCAAAACTAGCCCCTACTAGTGTAATTTTACAGTTAGCTTATTAATAAGCCATATTGGCTTATCCAGACCTGCAACAACTTACTTTTTCTGATCAATCTTCATCATTTGACCCATTTGATTGAACTGGAGCTTATCAGACCTTGGCTTTGACTTTTTGCTAGAAAACTCATAAAGTTTACTTTTAATTAAGTGCTTATTTGCTTATTTCAGCTTACTGAGTGTGCTTATTGAAAAACCTTTTGTTGATTAAGCTTAGTTAAGTCATTTAAAAGCTTTTGAAACTTCAATCAGCTCTTGGAGTGGCCTAGAACTCGAAAATGACTATTTTGTCGTTTTGTGGAGATAGTTTTTTGCTTTTTCAGGCTTATTCTTTGTACTTATTTCAAATTTCTTTTTACAGAACTCTTAAGTAACTCAAAAGAAGCTTGTGTGTCTAATTTGAGCTTATGGCATCAGCTTATAGCTTAATGGGCCAAAAAGCCCATTAAGAATAAGTTGCTTTGAAATAAGCTAGCTTATACTCATTCTCAGCTTTTGGGCCTTCAGAGTTTTGTGTTTAAAATCAAATTTTGAGTCAGATAGGAGTTTTTGGGCTTATTTGGACAATATTTTTCTTATTGGGCCTTAATAAGCCCATTAAGCTAACTGTTTGGACTTTTGGCCCATTCTAGTCCCATTAGGGGTATTTAGGTAATTTCAACTTCATTTCTGAGTTTATTAGGTTAAAATAAGCTAGTTTGCGATTTTTTAGAAGTTTTTATAAATTTTGGATTTTTAATATTATTTTATTATTATTTTATTATAAAAAATTAAAATTTAGATTTTTCAAGTTTTTATATTTTTCTTAGGTTAAATGCATTAAGTTAGGAATTTTACAATTTTTAGAATATTTTTATTGTCACTAGATAAATTTTTATAATTATTTTAATTTTAAATAGTTTTTAATTGCTTTTAAATAGTTTTTATTAATTTTAAAATTTTCAAAAATATTTTTAAATTTAGTTAAGTCATTTTAGAGGTTTACAATTGAAAAAATCACATTCTGGGATTTTTGTTAATTAAATTGATTTTTTGGGATTTAATTAGCATTAAAAAATTATTACTTAATTAAATAAAAGGTTTGAGTGATTATTGATTTTTTCTAAACTGTAATTACATTATTTAGGATTTGTTGAATTTTTCTAGGAATTTTTAGGGTAAATTTTTAATTTTGCTACTTTTTCGGTTTTACGTGTACGACTTTATCGTCTTAGTTTTATTTGTCATCGTAACCGTCATTCTATTCTAATCTCATTTCTATTTTCTGTTATCATAATCATAATCACATCATTAATCATCTCTTAACACAACGCACTAGCCTTCTTGGGAAACGAACTTGAACCACATTGGTCATTAGTGCTTGGTTTTCCTGACACTTAATACTTTTCCTATTTTGCTCTCTTTTCCTAAAGAGGTGTGAAAACCACTACATAAATTTTGGCGCCGCTGCCGGGGAGGCGTGTTGTGCTTTGATTTGGCAATTGTTTTTTATATATAGCCATAATATCTATTTGTATTAGTAGCACTCTACTAATACGTATTATCGGTTTTCGTTTTTTTGTGTGAATATTATTAATATATTGTATACGTAGAACATAAATTCACAAGTACTCCAAAAGTGTGAAAACACAACCTTGACTTGGGAGGTCATTACCCAATCATTGTATTCGAATCTCAAACAAGAAAGAAAAGGCAAAAATAGATATATACTTTCGTGAAGCTCGATTTTCAAAAATACCAACTATAAGGTGGGTATAAGGCGGGTATTATAAAATATACCCTAAGGAAAAAGGCTCTTAAGTGCTTCGCGCCGCCTCGTTTCCTCGCTTGCTTGTGAGTATTTTGATATTGAAAGCTAATCGAGGGTTTTTCCGCACAATGTATTATTAAGTATCATATATACTTTCTTGGTTTCATTTGATTAAACCCTCTTGAACGTTTTGGTGTTCCACCAATGTTCTAAAGTCATCGAAGGCGTTCACTTCACGTGATCGTTTTCATTCCTTGAGGCTTCTTTAATCAAGAGATTTGATTAAGGAGGAGATTTGTAGATTTTGGTCTACTTAATACAATCACAAAAATCCAAAAAAAGTAAAAACAATCAAAAACCACACAAAAATTGGAAAAATACAAAACACCAAAAAGAATCTTCTTTGCTCATCCCCTCGTTGTACGTGACGTTTATGCAAACCCGCAACCAAGCAAGACGTGCACGTAAACGAAGAAACCGAAAGGAGTCAACACCTACTCCTAATGTTTCTAGTGAGGAGTCTCCTATTGACGAACCTATTGTAAGAGAGGAACCAACCATGGAGAATCGAACTATGATGGAGTTACTTCAAGCACCTACCGAAGGTTATGGAGAGGCTATTGTAATTCCCGCTATCCTTGCGGAGAATTTTAAAGTGAAAACGGGTTTGTTGTCGATGATCCAAAACAACAAATTCCGTGGTGATGAAAAGGACAACCCGCACAACCATATCCGCCAATTCAATCGTCTTACCGCCACTTGCAAATTTAAGGATGTTGCTAATGACTCGATTAAGATGATGCTTTTTCCGTATTCCTTAGCGGGGACCGCTAAAATTTGGTTAGAGAAAGAGCCACCCAATTCTATATTGACGTGGAAGGATCTCTTTTCTAAGTTTGTGAACCAATTTTTTCCGCCCTCTAAGACTACGCATTTGAAAAATGAGATTTCAAAATTTTCACAAGAATTTACCGAGAGTTTTTCAACGGCTTGGAATAGGTTTAAGGAAATGTTACATGAGTGTCATCATCACGGTTTTTCCTATTTGCATCAAATTGACACGTTTTACAATGGACTTAATGATCATGAAAGGGATTATCTAAATGTCGCCGCGGGTGGTAATTTTTTGTGTAAAACGGTTGAGGAAGCTTTGGTGATAATTGAGAATAGATCTAAGGTGTATAGTCCTCGTAGCACGTCGAGTGTTCGTAAGGCTTCGTCTTCGGCTTCACCTTCTTTGTCTAATACCATCGATGCTTGCCAGATTGAGGTGAACTTGGAAAACAAAATCTTTGATAAGCTTAAAGGACTTTTAATTGAATTCAAAGTTGGAGAACAAAGTGCTCCCGCTATGGCTAAAGCGGTTGAGGCTTCATGTACTTATTGTGGTGGAGGTCATGATTTCTCCGAGTGCATTACCAACAGTGGTAACACTTCGAGTGCCTACGCGGCCACGGGAACTTACAACCAAAACGGTCAAGTTACCTGCTCTAATCAATTGACTCCACCGGGTTTTGCTTCAAATAAAAATGCTAACAACAACTATCGAAAATATCAAGTTGGTTTCAAAAACAATTACAAAGGAAACTATGCGAATCAAGGGGCTAATAATCAAGTTTCAAACAAAAATCAAAGTGATTTTCAAAACAACAACAAGGGTTTTCAAACTTTGAAAGATCTTCCAAATGAATTTGTTGAATACGCTAATGGAAACGATGCTAGGTTTGACAACATTCAAAGAGAAATCATTATCCTAAGATCCGAGTTTAAGAACGACTTGAAGAAGGAGTTGAAAAATGAGTTAGCAAATGAGCTTAAAATCCATACAAACAAAATGGAAGGAAATGTAAGTAGGTTACAACAAAACCTACAAAAAATGGAACAAGGGCAACATGAAATTAAGCAAGAAATGATTAAGGCCGAGAAGAGGCAATCCATGTTTGAGGACAAAATTTCATCTATGTTTGAGGCAATTATGTGCAAACCGTCTTCGAGTAGTCTTCCTAGCAACACCATATCGAACCCTAAGGGAGAGATGAAAGTGATTACCACACGTAGTGGTAAGACACTCAAGGAACCGACTCCTCAATTAATTGCTCCTACGGAGTATGCAATTGAGGAAGAACCCGAGGTGATGGTCGAAAAGGAGCATGTCCAAATCCCACGAAGTACCGCTCTTACCACACCTACGGTTGACCCATTACCACATTTGGAACCCGAGATTCCAAAGGCTATGCCTATGCCTCAACCCACACCACATTTGCCCTATCCATCGAGACTTAGAAAGGAGAAACGTCAAGAGCGTGATAATTACCAATTTGAGCTTTTTATGAAAATGTTTCGTGATTTTCACTTTAATGTGAGTTTCGCCGATGCTTTGGTCATGATGCCTCGATTTGCCACTAAATTTAAGAGTATGTTGAACAATAAGGAGAAATTGCAACAATTGTCTAGTTGTTCATCGGTTTATCTTAATCGCATACCTCAAAAAGTCGGTGATCCCCGGTAAATTCTTGATCCCTTGTGCAATCCAAGATATGGAAGAATGCTATGCCTTGGCCGATCTTGGTGCTAGTATTAACTTGATGCCACTTGCAATCTTCAAGTCACTCAATCTTCCTAATCTTACTCCTTCACTAATGTCTATTGAGTTGGCCGACCATTCCATGATTCCCGCATGTGGATTGGCGGAAGACGTTTTTGTAAAAGTGGGAAAGTTCTATTATCCGGTAGACTTTATCATTGTCGATACTCCCATGGATCCTCAAGTTCCTCTCATTTTAGGTAGTTCGTTTTTAGATACGGCCATGGCTTTGATTGATGTTCATGCTAGAAAGATCACCTTACGTTTCAACGACGAGGAACTTGTTATAAACGCAACTCAAAACTCTCAAATTTCTCATGTTTATTCCGTTGCAACCATAAACCTCGTTGATATGATGGACGTGGTTTGCGAGGAATTTTCACAAGAAGTTTTAGGTTTTGGTGATGATGAAAATAGTGGCGATCCCACTATGTTAGATCCCATCCTTGATAACTCGACACCAACCTTCACTCCATTTAAAGGTGGTGGTTTTACGTTGGAAGAATTCGATGTTCCACGTACTTGTGACGAAGACCTCGACAATGAGGACTTCTCGATTATCAAGGATTTTCTTAACGATTTCCCATTTCCTCCACCCGAGGAGGTTATGATTATCGAGCCCAAATCTTCAATTGAGGAACCACCTATCCTCGAGTTGAAAGATTTACCTCCTCATCTCGAATATGTCTTTTTGGATGAGGACGACAAGTTGCCGGTTATTATTTCGAAAGAACTTTCAAATGATGAAAAAGCCGCACTTGTCGATGTTCTAAAGGATCACAAAGGGGCAATTGCGTGGAATTTATCCGACATTAAGGGGATCGATCCCAAATTTTGTACCCACAAAATCTTAATGGAGGAGGATTACAAGCCCGCAATGCAATGTCAAAGAAGGGTGAACCCCAAAATTCACGACGTCATCAAAAAGTTAGTCCTAAAACTCCTTGACGCAGGAATGATTTACCCTATTTCCGATAGCCCTTGGGTGAGTCCTATTCATTGTGTCCCTAAAAATGGAGGGATGACCGTTGTGCCAAACGATGCCAACGAGTTAATTCCCACTAGACTCGTGACCGGATGGAGAGTGTGCATTGACTATCGTAAGTTGAATGACGCCACTCGAAAATACCATTTTCCCTTGCCCTTCATGGACCAAATTTTGGAGCGTCTTGCGGGAAATGATTTCTATTGCTTTTTAGATGGTTTTTCCGGTTACTTCCAAATCCCCATCGATCCTCGTGATCAAGAAAAAACTACGTTTACGTGTCCATATGGAACGTTTGCCTATCGTAGAATGCCATTCGGACTTTGCAATGCACCGGGAACCTTTCAAAGGTGCATGATGGCTATTTTTCATGATATGATCAAGAAGGCGATGGAAGTCTTAATGTATGACTTTTCCGTGTTTGGTAGTTCATTCACTTCGTGTTTGTTGAATCTTGAGAGAATGTTGAAGCGTTGTGAGGAAACCAACCTTGTGCTTAATTGGGAAAAATGTCATTTTATGGTTAAAAGTGGAATCGTCTTAGGGCACAAGGTTTCGAAAGCGGGGATTGAGGTAGATCAAGCTAAGGTAGACGTCATCGCCAAATTACCTCATCCCAAAACCGTTAAGGGAGTTAGGAGTTTCCTAGGCTACGCGGGCTTTTATCGTCGATTCATCAAGGATTTTTCAAAGATCTCTCGACCTATTACACATCTCCTTGAAAAAGATGCATGTTTTGTCTTTGACGAAGATTGTGTACGAGCCTTTGACATCCTTAAGAGGAAACTTACCGAAGCTCCCATTCTTGTTGCTCCCAATTGGAACCTCCCCTTTGAGCTCATGTGTGATGCTAGTGACTACGCTATTGGGGCCGTATTAGGGCAACGTCATGATAAGCACTTCTTGCCTATTCACTATGAAAGCAAGAAAATGACCGAGGCTCAACTAAAATACACTACAATGGAGAAGGAATTCCTTGCCGTGGTGTATGCATTTGAGAAATTCCGACCTTATCTCGTCTTGACGAAATGCATAGTGTATACGGAACATTCGGCTATCAAGTATCTTATGGCTAAACAAGATGCTAAGCCGAGATTACTTCGTTGGATTCTCCTCCTTCAAGAATTTGATCACAAAATTGTTGGCAAAAAAGGAGCCGAGAATCTAGCGGCCGATCATCTTTCTCGTTTGGAAGATCCTCACCAAAGTGTTTACGAGCCCAAGGAAATCACCGAAACGTTTCCGCTCGAGACACTTGTGTAGTGAATTCTAAGCTTGATTCTTCCACCCCATAGTTTGCGGACATCGCAAATTACCATGCGGGAAACTTCATCATCAAGGGTATGACGACTCAAGAAAAACGAAAATTCTTTCGTGACGTCAAGTTCTAATTTTGGAACGACCCTTACTTGTTTCGAACTTGTGCGGATCAAATTATTCGACGTTGTGTCTTTGGTACCGAAGCTTCTAACATCCTTAGAGCTTGTTACAAGGGACCCACGGGTGGTCACCATGGTGCTAATCTGACGGCTAAGAAGGTCTTTGATGCCGGTTTCTTTTGGCCTACTATTTACCGAGATGCACATGATCTTGTGAAGTCGTGTGACTCATGCCAACGACAAGGAAAAGCCTCACAAAAACATGAAATGCCACAAAATATCATCCAAGTGTGTGAGATCTTTGACGTTTGGGGCATTGACTTTATGGGGTCGTTCCCATCATCTCGTGGTAATAAGTACATCCTTGTCGCCGTTGACTACCTATATAAGTGGGTGGAAGCTAAGGCTTTGCCCACCAATGATGCTCGTGTGGTAGTCAAGTTTTTTAAAAGCTTGTTTTCTCGATTTGGAACCCCTCGTGCGATCATAAGCGATCGTGAAACCCATTTTTGTAACGACCAATTCGAAAGGGTCTTAAGGAAATATTGGGTTACACATCGTCTTTCTACGGCTTATCACCCACAAACGAGTGGGAAAGTCGAGGTTTCAAACCGAGCGTTGAAGAGGATCTTGGAGAGATCCATTGAGTAAAACCGAAAATCTTGGTCGGATAAGTTGGACGATGCTTTATGGGCCTTTAGGATCGCTCATAAGACGCTCATCGGGTGCACTCCTTATAAGCTAGTGTATGCGAAGAATTGTCACTTGCCAATTGAACTCGAACACAAAGCTTATTGGGCCCTAAAGCATTGTAATGATGATATGGAGACCGCGGGAAAACACCGGAAAATGCAATTAAATGAATTGGATGAATTAAGGGATATTGCTTATGAAAATTCATTGATTTATAAAGAAAAGACTAAAAAGTTGCATGATTCAAAAATTAAAAACCGTGCTTTTAACATTTGGGATCAAGTTTTGCTTTTTAATTCTCGTTTGAAAATCTTTTTCGGTAAGTTGAAATCCCGTTGGTCCGGTCCATTCACCGTGACTCAAGTTTTTCCATATGGGACCATCGAGCTAGCTCAAAATGATGGCCCCAATTTCAAGGTGAATGGACATAGGTTGAAGCACTACTTTGGCGGGGAAGTTCTATCCTTGAACTACCTCGACCAAATCACCTTCCCCAATGATAATTAGTATTGAGGGGATCGGGTCGAGCTCATGACTCGGTAATCAAAAACGAGGTGCCTCGTGGGGGAGTCCCATGCTTATCCTATGTATATATTATCGCTTTCTAATATAGTAACGTGTGGGGATTTGTGCCCTTCCAACCTTTGTTCCGTGGTTGTTTGTGAATTGTGGATTTTAGATGATCATTATCTTCACGATTGGAGCCTCTCGTGTTCGCTTTATGGGAGCACTCAATCGTTTGTTTTGAAGACTTTCTCAATATCCATGATATATCATTTGATGTTCTAACCTTAGGTTTATAGCACACTTCATAAACGGCTTTAAATTTAACGGTTACACCCTTTCCATGATAGGTTAGGCATTCGACTACGTCTCTAGTATGGGGTGTTTGCACCCCTAGACTCGAAACATTGAGGATAATGTTTAACTTTAGTATGGGGGGGTGAATAGATACTTTCCTTGCCAAACCTTCACGCTTTTCAAATTTTATCTTTTTGTTTATCATTTTGTTGCAAAATAAGGCTAAAAATGGCCAAATTTTAAAATTTTTCTCTGTTTTATAAGTGTTTGAAGACACGAATGTAGATTTTCCGATGGCGAGAATAAGAGTAATTTTTGACTTGACCGTGTGTGTTGAGCACTTAGCATCGATTCCTTAACTTCACATTAGTCTAAGTCTCTTAAATGAGGACGAGAAACGATAAAGTTAATTATAAGTTACTATGCTAAACGTAGAGTACTCGTATTCTTTCAAAAACTCATGTGTTCTCGTTGTTTGCTTATTCTCCCTTCGCTTGTAAATATTTTTTGCTTAATAAATATTGACTTAGCGGTTTAGTCTTGATTGTTGGTTTCTAGTCTTTTCTAGTAGCTTCCATGTAATTAAATTGGGAAGACATTAAGGTATCGCCAGCGTCACGGTTTTGAAGTATTGGCACCCAAATAATCGAAAGCTTCACCTAATAATAAGATTTCAAGTGCTCACCTAAATCAAGCAAACAATTTGAAGCTCACAAGGCGGAAAAATCTATGCAAAATTGAAAGTGAATCAAGCCTTAATCTTTGAAGCTTTAAAGATCCAAAAGTCGCCTTAGCGTGAGGATATACGTCTTTGGCTAATAAAACCACCGATGAGGTGCATAATAAAAGGCAAGGCAAGACCGAAGTCATAATAAAAGCTTCATGGCGAATTTGAATAAAAGATGGAGGTAAACCTATGATAATAAGGCCCTTCCGTTAGGGGGCGTATAAAAGTCTTTGTAATACGTCTCATGTTCAAAACCGTTATAAAACCGTGTTTATCGATCCTTCTTGTTGACTTAATTTTTTGACATTGTTGTCTATTAGGAGGGGTTATTAATTTGATGGTCTTGGTTACACCGTTAGGACTCTATTTTTAGACCTAAATCTCTATTATCGCATAAGTCAAACAATGTATCCTCGTGAAACACTCAAGACAAAATAAAATATAAGAGATACAACTTAGGAAAATGGGAGGATAAGTACGTGATTAGGGCATATGAGTAGTGTTAGCATTACTAACTTATAATGACAATGATCTCGTTGCACGCTTGGCATGGAATTGGGTGAAAATCGAGGACGATGAAATTATTTCTAACGAAGAATTGACGTGTTCTTATTCTGTGAACCTAAACGTCCTAGTTTGCGATGAAAATCATACATTATGTTTAAAACGCAAGTAGTAGTAATAGTAGTAGTGTAGCTAGTTTATCATTCGATAAAAGTGAATAAAAATGAATTTTGGAGGTGCTACGATACTTCATTCTAGCATTGCGTGAGGGCACGACAATAGTTTAGTATGGGGGAGTGATGAGACTGCTTTTATACATAGTCTCATCGTCCAAATAGGGCTTTAAATGCACTAAATATCATGAAAATGGCCAAATATATGCTTGTGTTTGTTGCTTGTGTATTTTAGGTACAGATATTGAGAAAATGACAAAAGATGACAAGAATCATGTAAAAACGAACACGGGAAATGAAGCCGCACATTGAACCAAGCCCTAATGAAGAATTTTCCAAGACAAACCCTTGAAGATTTGAAGATTAATCAAGAAGGGTCCTCCAAAATTGAAAAATTGACACTTTAAACCCTTGTATCTTCATAGTTACAATATTGGTCCTTAAAGTTTGTCAATATTACAAAAAAGGCCCTCCACTTTGAAGAATTGGCAAGTTTAGTCCCTCAACAAAACTAAATTGTCAAATTAGTCCTCCTCAAAGTCAAACATACCATGAAGGACTTCAAGTTACAAGAAATTACAAGTTTGGTCCTTTTAAAATGTCAAATTACCAAAAGGACCCTTGACTTTGAAGAAATGGCAAAAATGGTCCCTCATAAATCATGACTTGGCAAATTCAGTCCTCCAAGAAGTCAAACAAACAAGTCAAGACCATTATCAATGAAGAAAATGCCAAATCAACCCTTCAAGAATCAAGAAATGGCAAGAAATACCCCTGAAAATACTTTGGAAAAGTATTTGGGGCAAATGTGTGAAAAATGAAACTTCAAATACAAAGGCAATCGAGTTTTAGCTTGTTTAATACAAAGTGGCAAGAGTTAAAGAAACAAGGGACTAATTTGGGCAGACAAGGGAAGTTACCTAGACCTCTCATCACATGACACGTGCCCCACTACCAAAACCAACCAATCACCACTCTCCTTCCTCCACATCATCATCCACTTAAACCCGGTTTATTATTTTTTTAAACTTGGCGCCTTAACAACAATTTAAAACTTAATCACTCCTTAAACAGATTAAACACACAACTATTCACCTCAAGAACAATTTTGGGTTTTCTTAATCTGCTTGAAATTAAACCCTAATATGCTCCAGATTTATGATTAAGGTATACCTAAACACAACCCAACATTAAACTCCCTTGCCACGTCATCCTACAGCTCACAAGATTCCCCTGCTTTACCACCTTTGAGGAAGATGCCAAAACTTTGACAGCCATCCAACCATCCTTGTTTTTGCTTTCATTTTAAGCATCAATGTGAGCCATTGATCACATTTTCACTATGCCAACTCACACAACCAGCCAAGAAATGTCACATGATCTTCAAGACTCTCAAACCCTCAAGGGCATTTTTGGGACTTCACCAGCAATTAGGGTTACGTTTTTTAGCTTTCACTAGTTCATTGTAAGCCTATAAAAAGCATAGGACCCTTTACATTTAGCTTTGCTCTTGAATTTTCCTTGTTCACTTTTCTGTAAATCATATATTCAGTTTAATGAAATGTGTTTGAAATTGTGAAGAAAACTCAAGTGCCAATCATTATATCTGCTTGTTATTGTTCTTTGTTAAGTAATCTTGAATTATAAAACTTGTTTTCAAAGGAGTGTGCAAAAGTTTGCACATTTTCCTTGAATCTTGATATTTTGCTAAGTCTTGTTCAAACCTTGGAATTCTTGGGCTATAAAGCTGATCATAGCATCTTGATATTGTGATATCAAGGTATTGTGAAGCTTATAACTTAGGGATAATCAAGTGTGGGGAACTAAGGTTACATTAATCAAGTTTTTCCACTTTTCTGATTTTGATATTTTTCTTCTAACTTTGTTGAATCTTAGCAGGAGTTTGTTTTGAAGCTTGTTCTTGTTCTTGCTAGTACATAAGCTCAAAATTCGTGGGTGTGGATGTACATCCATGAGGTTTGCACCATTCTACCCAAAATCTGCTTAAAATCTTGATTTTTGGTGATTTTTTGTGTTGCTTGTGTTCTTGCTGAATTTTGGTCTAATCTTGCTTGAATCTGCATATTATACTTGTTAATGTGTTTGATTGGGCTTGGGTAGTCTTGGAATACACTTATACTTGTTTAAATCTGATTTGAAAAAGATAAGGGGTGCTTGGGATTATCTGTTTAAGATCATAAGTTGCTATTGTGTTGTTAAAAGTTGTTGTTTATGCTTGTTATCTGTTATCTACTTGGTTGAGAACTAAAACCTGCAATTTATTGGGTTTAAAACCTTGAATCAAAGATTATGCTATAACTTATTAATTTTGACTGTTTTTGACCTAAACTTTTGGTAATACTTAGAGTATATGTATGTTTAGGGATATAAGCTGTTAAATCAAAGTTTTCATAACAAGTCTAAGAGATTTGAGTGTTTGAATTTGGCATGGCTGACTGAATTGTGCTATAAGTGCTTATTGAACCGTAACTGCTTATTCGTTCATGTCTGCGCTAGATCTGGTGATGTTTTAAATTAACTGTACTAATTGGCTTATTGTGATTGTGTTTTTGTGATTGCTATTGACTCCTTATGATTAACTGATCATTTGGGTGCCTTTGTGAAACTTGAATCCACAAAAAGTCATATAAGACAAAAGGTCAATTAAGTCAAGCAGTGGAAAAAGTTTCACTTGATCAACACCCAAAACTAGCCCCTGCTAGTGTAATTTTTCAGTTAGCTTATTAATAAGCCATATTGTCTTATCCAGACCTACAACAACTTACTTTTTGTGATCAATCTTCATCATTTGTCCCATTTGATTGAACTTGAGCTAATCAGACCTTGGCTTTCACTTTTTGCGAGAAAACTCACAAAGTTGACTTTTAATTAAGTGCTTATTTGCTTATTTCAGCTTATTGAGTGTGCTTATTGAAAAACGTTTTGTTGATTAAGCTTAGTTAAGTCATTTAAAAGCTTTTGAAACTTGAATCAGCTCTTGGGGTGGCCTAGAACTCGAAAACGACTATTTTGTCGTTTTGTGAAGATAGCTTTTTGCTTTTTCAGGCTTATTCCTTGTGATTATTTCAATTTCTTTTTACAGAACTCTTAAGTAACTCAATTGTGTGTTTAATTTGAGCTTATGGCATCAGCTTCTAGCTTAATGGGCCAAAAAGCCCATTAAGAATAAGCTGCTTTGAAATAAGCTAGCTTATACTCATTCTCAGCTTTTGGGCCTTCAGAGTTTTGTATTTAAAATCAAATTCTTAGTCAGATAGGAGTTTTTGGGCTTATTTGGACAACATTTTCTTATTGGGCCTTAATAAGCCCATTAAGCTAATTGTTTGGACTTTTTGCCCACTCTAGGCCCATTAGGGGTATTTAGGTAATTTCAACTTCATTTCTGAGTTTATTAGGTTAAAATAAGCTAGTTTGCAAGTTTTTAGAATTTTTTATAAATTTTGGATTTTTAATATTATTTTATTATTATTTTATTATTAAAAATTAAAATTTTGATTTTTCAAGTTTTTATATTTTTCTTAGGTTAAATACATTAAGTTAGGAATTTACAATTTTTAGATTATTTTTATTGTCACTAGATTAATTTTTATAATTATTTTAAGTTTAAATAGTTTTTAATTGTTTTTAAATAGTTTTATTAATTTTAAAATTTTCAAAAATAGTTAAGTCATTTTAGAGGTTTACAATTGAAAAAATCTCATTTTGGGCTTTTTGTTAATTAAATTGATTTTTTGGCTTTAATTAGCATTAAAAAGTTATTATTTAATTAAATAAAAGGTTTGAGTGATTTTTGATTTTTTGTAAACTCTAATTACATTATTTAGGATTTATTGAAATTTTCTAGGAATTTTTAGGGGAAATTTTTAATTTTGCTACCTTTTACGGTTTTACATGTACGACTTTATCGTCTTAGTTTAATTCGTCATCGTAACCGTATTCTCTTCTAATCTCATTTATGTTTTCTTTTATCATAATCATAATCACATCATTAATCATCTCTTAACACAACGCACTAGCCTCCTTGGGAAACGAACTTGAACCACATTGGTCATTAGTGCTTGGTTTTCCTAAACCGACACTTAATACTTTCCCTATTTTGCTCTCTTTTCCTAAAGAGGTGTGAAAACCACTACATCAATTTTGTGCAAGGGCTATCTAGCTACTGTTCATGACATGGATGCTGAATCCCTATCAATTTAGAATCAGCCGATAGTGTCAGAATTTCCAGATGTATTTCCAGAAGAACTTCCGGGCATACCACCTGCACGTGAAGTAGAATTTAATATCGAGCTCATTCCAGGAGCTGAGCCGATTTCCAAGTCTCCTTATCGCATGGCTCCCATAGAGTTAAAGGAGCTGAAGGATCAATTGCAAGAACTTCTGGAACGAGGCTTCATTCGACCGAGTGCATCTCCATGGAGCGCACCGGTCTTATTCGTTAAGAAGAAGGACGATATTATGCGACTTTGCATGGACTATCGCGAGCTCAACAAGATTACCATCAGGAATAGGTATCCACTACCACACATAGACGATCTGTTTGACCAACTCCAAGGGGCCAAACATTTCTCCAAGATTGATCTAAGGTCGGACTATCATCAGCTACGGGTTAAGGAGCAGGACATCGCCAAGACTATTTTCTGTACACGTTATGGTCATACGAATTTGTAGTCATGCCATTTGGCCTTACCAATGCTCCAGCAGTGTTCATGGATTTGATGAACATAATCTTCCATGAATTTCTGGACAAGTTCGTCATTGTCTTCATTGACGACATCCTAATATTCTCTAAGTCCAAGGAGGAACACGAAGACCATCTTCGTACAGTATTACAGATTCTTCGCCAGAAGCAGCTGGATGCTAAATTCTCCAAGTGTGAGCTCTGGTTTGACAAGGTGGCATTCTTAGGTCACACTGTATCAGCAGAAGGAATCACGATGGATCCAGCAAAGGTTAAGGCTATTACCAAGTGGCCAAGACCGACATCAGCGACTGAAGTCCGTAGTTTCCTAGGCTTAGCTGGTTACTACCGTAGGTTTGTGGAGAACTTTTCTCGTTTAGCACTACCATTGACCAAACTGATACGGAAAGGGGAGAAATTCGTTTGGACTGAAGAAAGAGAGAAGAGCTTTAAAGACCTAAAGCAGAAGTTAGTATCTACACCGATTCTTACTCTCCCATCTGGTACGGCTGGATTTCAGATCTATAGTGATGCATCGGGGAAGGGACTTCGCTGTGTTCTCATGCAACATGGGAAAGTGATCGCGTACGCTTCACGGCAGATTAAGCCTTATGAGGAAAATTACCCTACGCATGACTTGGAACTTGAAGCAGTCGTGTTTGCATTGAAGATATGGAGGCACTACTTGTATGGAGAATCATGCGACATTTTCACAAACCACAAGAGCTTGAAGTATATCTTCACTCAACCTGAATTGAACATGAGACAGAGGAGATGGTTAGAGCTGTTGAAGGATTATGACATTAATCTGCAGTATCATCCCGACAAGGGGAATGTAGTGGCAGATGCACTTAGTAGAAAGTCCATAATGATCAAAGACATTGAGATAAAGGAGGAAAGTATTAGAGACTTGGAGCGACTAAACATGGAGATCATGGTACGTGGAAAGCACGGTTACTGGGCTAATCTTAGAGTGGAACCCGAGTTACTCTCTAGGATCAAGGAAGCTTAGAAGGATGATGGTGAAATCTGGGCGATAATTCAAAATTTGGAGAAGTAGACAGAATTTCGAGTAGACACAGATGGTATCTTATGGCAGGGCACGAGACTTTGTGTTCCTGATGATCAAGAACTCTGGGAAGCATTTTTAGTTGAGGCTCATAGCTCCCCATTCTCTATTCATCCTGGTTCGACCAAGATGTACCATGACATCAAGCAATACTTTTGGTGGAGTGGTATGAAACATGATGTTGCGACTTACGTCTCCAAATGTCTTACCTGCCAGCAGGTTAAGATCGAGCATCAGCAATCTGGCGGTCTTCCCTAAACGTTAGATATTCCAGAATGGAAGTGGGACAAAATCACCATGGATTTTGTTACCGGTCTTCCGCTGACAAAGAGTAAGCACAATGCGATTTGGGTTATCGTTGATCGACTTACCAAATCAGCTCATTTCTTACCGATCCGCAAGGAAGATTCGGTCAGTAATCTCGCCGATACTTACAAGAAGGAGATCATGAGACTTCATGGTGCTCCATCCAGCATCGTCTCAGACAGAGATCCTCGGTTCACTTCGCAATTCTAGAGAAGTCTGCAGAAAGCTTGGGGTACAAAACTTAAGCTTAGAACGGCTTTTCATCCTCAAACAAACGGGCAATCGGAGCGAACGATTCAGACATTAGAAGACATGTTGAGGTCATGTGTGTTGGAATGGACGGGAGATTGGGACGACTACGTCTGTTTGGTAGAGTATGCGTACAACAACAGTTGGCACGCAAGTATCAAGTGTTCTCCATTCGAGATGTTGTATGGCAGAAAGTGTCGCGCCCCAATCTACTGAGATCAGGTTGGTGAGCGAACACTTGAAGGACCAGAAATGATTGAGTTGACCAACGAGAAGGTCGCAGTAGCTAAGCAGAAACTGCAAGAAGCACGGTCACGTCAGAAGAGTTATACCGACAAGCATCGTAGGGACTTACACTTTAGCGTAGGAGATCACGTTTTCCTTAAGGTTTCGCCGGCATGTGGTGTTAGACGTTTTGGAATCAAAGGGAAGCTCAGTCCTCTATTCATCGGACCGTTTTGAGCGAGTCAGTGATGTATCTTACCGTTTAGCATTACCTCACTAGCTTTCTCATGTTCACGATGTTTTCCATGTGTCCTTACTCAGAAGGTACAAGTATCATCCCCTTCACATGGTTCGGTATCCACTAGAACAGATTCGTGAAGATCTCACTTTCATAGAAGAACCCGAACGAGTTCTTGACAGACAAGAACGAGTCATGAGAAGGAAGACGATTCCATTCGTCAAAATCCTTTGGAGGGATCATACCAAGCGGGAAGCCACTTGGGAAACAAAGGAGTCTATCCGGGCTTCTTACCCTCATTTCATATTTTGAATTCGGGTATGTTCTGCTTTTCCAGTTTACATTATCTATAATTCTGGGACGAATTATTCTTTTTAGGGGGGGGGGAGAGTTGTAAAACCCGCATGCTTTTACCATGAATAGTACCCTTATGATCGTACATACATGATTAGAACTTTCCTTATTTAACACGTTTACATTTCACGATAGGAATTTACAAGTATTACGTATGTGTTATTACACGATAAGTATTTTATGCGTATTAATGCACGATAATTATTTCAACAATAATTATAATAACGAACATACGAACATGGAAATCATGAACGTAAATAATCACGAGCTTAATACTATGTATTTACGTATATTTATTACGAGTACGTATAAATATAAATTACGACACGAACGAACAAGAATTAAATCACGTAAACTCGACACGTTAACACGTAAATAATAGAACACGGGAAAATCAACGGGTTTCCCCATGTGGGGCCCACATAGGCGTGGCATAGACAAGGGTGGACCAAGCCAACCTTAAGTTAAAACTTAACAAAAAGGAAGGGAAGGATTTCATATTACAGAAAGATAGAAAAATCAAAAACCCTCTCCTCCTTTTTCTTCCTTGTAGCCGCCGCCCATATACACCACAAGGGAGGTTTTTGTTTGATCTTGGTTAATCCAATCTATTGCAAGATCGTTCGTGTTTAGTTTCTTGTTGATTCACGTATAGGTAATCTTCTTAAACCTTTTCTTTTAAATTATTTATTAGATCTAAGAACATGAAATCATGGGTTATTAAAACAAGTTAAATAACACCTAGATCTAATCAAGGGATATTAAAAATACATGGTTTAAGGGGGTGTTTGGTTCGGCTATGGATAGAACTGAGAGCCAGGGGCTCTCGGTGGTTGTTTGATCACCACCAACCGAGACCTCAAGGTCTCGGTTTGGTTTTGTGCTTCGGCCGAGAGGACCAAAGGACCCCGACGCATGTCGGGGTTATCCTTGGTGGTTTAGGGGGTCTCGGTTGGAACACCACACGCACCACCGGTGTGGGCCGGTGGTGGTTTTCCATGGTTAAGGGTTGTAGGCCGGTTCACGGGTTTACGGGTCCGGTTCATGACATGTTGAGTTTAAAACACGGGTTCGGTTCACGGGTTCTTTTTCAAGGTTAAATATTATTTTTACAAGTTAAATAATTACAAGGTAAATTAAATTAATTTAACATGTTATTTAACTAATTTAATTACAACATGACGTAGGTTATTATTATTATTAATAATACATGGATTTTAACATAAGTATTTATTATTAAGTTAGACTATATAATTAATTATTAAACATGACATATAATTAATTAATTTTCATGACTTAGGTTATATTAATAGTAAATATTAATACATGTTTTAACCTAAGTATTATTACCTTTTATTTAATTAAATCATGTTATATTTAATTAAATCTTATAACCTATAATTTATTTAGTTTACATGTAATAATTAATAAACTATACTATATATCACATGACTTAGAATATTAATCACTAAAACTTAAGCTTATATATTATTAGCTTAATAATCCAGCTTATTTCTAATTATGGAAACTTTCTATTTTTAGAAACTTATTTAATTAAGGCAGCTAATCTATTAATGGAAACTTTCTATTTTTGGAAACTTTCTATTTTTGGAAACTCTCTATTTTTGGAAACTTTCTATTTTTGGAAACAATCTATTTTTGGAAACTTTCTATTTTGTAAACTTTCTATTTTGGAAACTTTCTATTTTAGGAAACCTGCTATTTTTAGAAAGTTACTTATTATTACACAACAAGTATAATAATACAAGAAATACAAGTAATACTTAATCAGAATAAGACAGAATACATGATAAACGCAGTATAAAGCTGGAATCAATAAAACAAGACATGAACATATAAAACAAGCAAAGACATGATATAAAACCAGTTACGTAGTCAGTAATCAGACACTTATACACGTATATTATTTATGTATGCAGCCAACTGTTTTCCCAGAATATGTTCTATATGTTTTTGAATTTCTTATGTTTAATTAGATACCTAAAGCCATATACATGCATGACCGTTTCACCTAGTTATGGAGGTACCATAACCATAACACTAGAGGCACCAGTGTTATGACTCCACCGCGACAGAGTGATAGCTCATGGCGTCCCTTCGGCTTTTGGCCATATTATTATTATTATCACGTGGGGCGTATGGGTGCATCCAAGGTTACATGTTTTAAGCAGATTATTCATGTGAATGTGTTGTGTGCCTTGCATCCTTCACAAGGAGCTGATCCCTCCTACCCAAAAACTTATATTTAAATTAGAGGCAGCCCCTCTAATTTACTTGGCGAGGTCACCCCTCCAAGTATTCAAGCACGTTGATATTTCATGACCTATATTGGCTAAATGGTAAACATGTTAAACAGTTTTTATAAGATAAACATAAGGCTTTTCAAACTATAAAACCAGTTTTACTAAGATATACCAGGTTATCCAAGACATAGTCTTTTTCGCTGCTTTATGCTTATATGCTTATATTATTCATGCTTTACTTGTATATCCGTGCACTGAGCGTTATGCTCGTCCGTTTTCCTTTCATGTTCCCAAAACGGCAGGTACTCAAGGACGCTCGTAGACTTTAAGCGTACGTGCATATGGATTGGAAGCTTCCTAGCCTTCATTACTTTATGCATTTCTTTATACTTTGATACTCATTTCCATGGACATTGTTTTGTCCTTTTCATTTACAGTACTTATGTTTGTGTGTGATGAGTTCTACTTTTGGGGTACCGATGTTTGTTTCCGGTATTTCCTTTATGGTAATGTGATGTATTATACATTTATCCTGGTATGCTTTGATGACACGCCATAATCACGCGTGACATTCCATTTACCAAAATAGGGTGTTACAGTTTTTCTTTGATGTTGATTTATTTTGAGCATGGATATTTGTTTATGGTCATGTTTTTTATGTTTTTGAATGCTTAAAACATATTGCATGTGTTGTTTATGAAATAGGTTTTTGTGAATGATTTATCATACAAGTGATATAAGGTGTTTAGGATGTTTTATATTGTTGATATGATGTTATGAGATGTCTAAGAATTATTAGAAATGATTGAAATGGTGATTTGATGTAAGTTTTAAAGTGTCATTTTCAAACATATTGTTTAAGGCCATTTTTCGTAGTCTTAAGTCAAAGTCCAGGTCTTAAGGCATAGATGTAGTTGTAGGAGTTTTTCTCAAGCTTCGTTTTTATATAAGATAGAGCTTTTAACTCCTAACGAGTCAAAAGTTACGCTAGTTTGAAATTTCGTGTACCGGGAGATAAAAGTTGACATAATTCGAAATTGTGTTTGATTTTAGGTCAAATCTCGGGGAATATAAATAGAGTTTTTAAAAGGGTTGAGAGTTGTTCTTTAGCTCTAAACCTGGGTTTTTGAGTCTATTTTTAGACTTAGGAGTCAAATTTGCAAGTGGTATACTTTAAATGTGTCAAAGAGGTCGTACAACATGAAGGTACAAAACTGTCCGAAAATTTAAGTTTTGTAATATGACGAGAAAAAAGTCTTAAAAGTGAGAACTTTTTATGAAATTTAATATGAGTTATATACAGGTGTTAAGTGAATTTTATAAATTTTCTCATAATTTATGGTGATGTCTAGGTATAAGAAAACAACCCATACATTTGGTGTGTACCGGCAGAATTATAAAATGAGCAACACTTTTAGTTACGTAGATAAATGATACGAGTCTAGTAACTATCACTTGTTTGGATTTGGTGTGAGCTTGTAATAATCACAATTGACTTTATTTAAATATTATTAAGTACCTAATATTATATCAATGAGTTGACTCATTACGCGTTTATTCGCTAGGTGTTGTGATCGAATTTCCCGGGCATCCTCATCGTCGGTGATCGTCTTCCAATACTTCGACTAATACTTCTACATAAGGTGAGTCTATAGTCTCGCTTTCTACTGTATTTCAAATGATTTTTACCCGCGAGGGGGATACGTGCTATTTAAATGAAAATGAACATAAGTCATGAATGATTGTTGGACCCGAATGATGCCTTGAATTGTTTTGAGTACCTAGTTGCAAAAAGTCCCTAATTTCATGAACCGTTAGTTATTGTCTAATTCTTGTGTGAAATGGAAATAGCCGCTTATACAATTTGTGGTACTACGGGGTTGACGACCCAATTTGATACAAGAGTTATACGTTGAGTACCCTCTGCGTACAGATATTTTGTATGAGAAATAAGGATTAATTGCAACTAATGCCTTTAGAGGTGCAATGGTTTCATATAATTTACGCAGGCATTTGGCGCGGGTGACTAATTAGTTAATGGCTCGGTGTCATGAGCTCAAACACAACTATTAGCTAATGCTAAAGATAACTGTAAAACCCGCATGCTTTTACCATGAATAGTACCCTTAGGATCGTACGTACATGATTAGAACTTTCCTTTTATAGCAAGTTTACGTTTCACGAACAAGAATTACAAGTATTACGTACGTGTTATAACACGATAAGTATTTTTTTACGTATTAACACACGATAATTATTTCAATAATAATTATAATCACGAACATACGAACATGAAATCATGAACGTAAATTAATCACGAGCTAATATTACGTATGTATGTATATTTATTACATGCACGAATAAATATATTAAGTCACGAACGATAACTAATTAAATCACGTAAAAACATGAACACGAGAACACACTAATTATTTAGTCACGAGAAATGTTCGGGTTACCCTTGTGGGACCCCTTACCCGCGGACACAACAAGAAACATGGGCCAAGCCCATGCAAAATTTACTAAACTAGGAAAAAGGGAAAAAACATGTTTCATAATCACAAAAAATTAGAAAACAAGAAAAACCCTAGTTCTTCCTTTTGGTTCTCCTTTGGCCGCCGAGTTTACATCACACCAAGGGTGTGATCGGTTTGATTTTGGTTCTAGATTTATTGCAAGGATCGTTAGTGTGTTCATCCTCTTGATTTCACGTGATCGGTATAAACCCTAACCTCTTTTATTTTATGTTTTTGATTCACTAATCACATAAAATAATGAATGTTTTTAATAACAAAATAAAAACAAGTGTAAACATGTTGTTTAATCATGGGGTATAATCAATTAAGTGTTAAGGGGTGTTTGTTTGTTGGCCGACGCCTAAACCGAGCCCCAAGGGGGTCTCGGCTTGGCTTAATTCGCACCACCGAGACCTTATGGTCTCGGTTTGGTGGTGGTGGTGTCACAGTAGCAGCAAGGAAGGGAGACCCCGACCTAGGTCGGGGTATGGTGGTGTATTTGGGTCCGGTTCATGGGTTAAAACACGGGTCCGGTTCACACATGTTTAGATTTAAAACACGGTCCGGTTCATGAGTTATTTTTTTACAAGGTTTAGTATTTTTTACAAGTTATATTTTTAACAAGACTTAAATTAAACTAATTAAAAACATGAACATGATTAATTTAATTTACATGACTTAGGTTATTAATTTTATTATTAATGCATGAATTTTAACCTATGTATTTATCATTTAATTAGACTAGATAATTAATTAATTATTAAAATCATGACTTATAGTTAATTAATTTACATGACTTATATTATTAATAAATAATAATACATGTTTTAACCTAAGTATTTTACCTTTATTTAATTAAATCATGTTATATTTAATTAAATACTTTAACCTATAGTTTATTTAATTTACATGAAATAATTAATAAACTATACTATAAAATTACATGACTTAGAATATTAATCAGTAAACACTTAAGCTTATATAATTAGCTTAATTATCCAGCTTAAATCTAATTATGGAAACTTTCTATTTTAGAAACTTATTTAATTAAGGCAGCTAATCTATTTATGGAAACTTTCTATTTTTAGAAACTTATCTATTCTAAGCAGTGAATCTATTTTTGGAAACTTTCTATTTTTGGAAACTTTCTATTTTTGGAAACTTTCTATTTTTGGAAACTTTCTCTTTTTGGAAACTTTCTATTTTTGGTAACTTTCTATTTTTGGAAACTTCCTATTTTAGGAAACCTTCTATTTTTAGAAAGTTACTTATTATTATACAACAAGTATAATAATACATGAAATACAAGAAATACTTAATCAGAATAGACAAAATATATTATAAACACAGTATTAAGCTTAAATCAGTAAAACATGACATGAACATATAAAACAAGCTACGACATGATATAAAACCAGTTACGTACTCTATAATCAGATACTTACCCACGTATGTATTTATATAGCATTAGTGATACCGAAGTAGGACTCTCTTCCGTTCGTCTTCTTCGTTCACTGGACACAAGGTACGGATTCTCCGTCCTTTCAGCATGGACATTCATCCTTATTAGGATTTCCCCGTATGTAGCCAACTGTTTTCCCCAGTATATGTTTTATATGTTTTTTAATTGCTTATGTTTAATTAGAATACCTAAAGCCATATACATGCATGACCAGTTTCACCTAGTTATGGAGGTACCATAACCATAACACTGGAGGCACCAGTGTTATGACTTCACCACGGCGGAGTGATAGCTCGTGACGTCCCTTTCAGATTTTGGCCATATTATTATTATTATCAGGTGGGGCGTATGGGTGCATCCTAGTTTACATGTTTTCAACAGATTACTCAGTGTGAATGTGTTGTGCGCCTTGCATCCTTCACAAGGAGCTGATCCCTCCTACCCAAAACCAGTATATTAAATTAGAGGCAGCCCCTCTATTTTGCATGACGAGGTCACCCCTCCAAGTATTCATGCACGTTGATATTTCATGACCTATATTGGCTAATGGTAAATATGCGAAACAGTTTTTACAAGATAAACATAAGGCTTTTCAAACTATAAAACCAGTTTTACTAAGATATAACCAGGTTATCCAGGACATAGTCTTTTCTGCTGTTTCATGTTTATATGCTTATATTATTCATGCTATACTTGTATATCCGTGCACTGAGCGTATTGCTCAGCCGTTTTCCTTTTCATGTTCCCAAAACGGCAGGTACTCAGGGACGCTCGTAGACTTTAAGCGTACGTGCATATGGATTGGAAGCTTCCTAGCCTTCTTTACTTTATGCATTTATCTATACTTTGATACTCATATCCTTGGACATTTTTTAGTCCTTTCATTTCCAGTACTTATGTTTGTGTGTGATGAGTTCTACTTTTGGGGTACCGATGTTTGATTCTGGTATTTCCTTTATGGTCATGTAATGTTTAGACATTTATCCTTGTATCCTTTGATGACACGCCATAATCACGCGTGACATTCCATTTATCAAAATGGGGTGTTACAATTATGGTATCTGAGCTAAGGCTTCGACATGTAGGCTCTAAAAACATGACCTGTGATTAGTGGGTAGTCACTATGGTCTTCCTAGAACTGACAATCGGTTTTCATGCATTCATCATTTTCATGCATACATATATATGTCATTGTCGCAGGTTTATGACAAAGTAATGGTTGGTACAGGACTGGCCATGTTTAGTCGCATATGTTTTATCGAAACTTTTAAATTTGGGACCGACCCATAGGCATCCCTTCGCCATGTCTTTTGTTTTGGGTGAACTGACCATAGGCGTTCACTCCCGCGCATAGAAAAGTTTTCATAAAATTGCATCATGCATTCATGTACAAATTTTCCTGCATAAAAGTTTTCTCATGATTTAGTGGTATAAATATTTTTCACGTATATAGTTTATGTTTTGATTAGTTTAATCATGTATTTTATGTTATACTGTCAGATGGTTCTCACACGCGAGCAGGAACAACTCAATGCAACAATCCAAGCTTCAATGCAAGCTATGCTTCCTCAACTGAGGAACGAAATCAGGGCTGAGGTTCAAGCTGCCAACAATCAGCAGCATCACCCAGTACCTCCTCCTCCTCCTCCAGCAACATTGGCCACATGGCTGGAGAGATTCAACAAGCTCCGTCCTCGAGCTTTCGAGAGAACAGATAGCCCCAGTGAAGCTGAAAGTTGGTTGGCTTACATTGAGAAGATCTTCGATGCTATGGGTTGTGACCCTGTTTTCAAGTCGAGGTTGGCATGCTACCGGTTCGAAGGTGATGTGTTAGCATGTTGGATAGCACTGGAGCAATCTGAGGGAGGTGATGATTGGGTGGCTGGTTTGACATGGGCTCAGTTCAGGGATAGGGTGATGGAGCAGTTCTTTCCCATGGCTGAGCAAGACAAGCTGAAGAGGGAGTACCATGGGATCCGACAGAGAGCTGGGGAGAATAGCAACGAGTTCATGCAGCGGTTTCTTCTCTTAGCTGGTTTCCTTGGTGAAGCAGGTACTCTTGAAGAGCAGGCACACCACTTCAGGTGGGTTCTTCATACATCGGTCGCAAACAACTTGGTGTGTTCTACGTTCAACGCGGTAGCACAAGTGGCCGATGCAACACGTAAGCTGGAGATGCTGCAGGAGAGAGATGAGTTCGGGGAAGCTGAGAGACCCGATAAGAGGTAAACATTCGTATTCAAGCGGTGACCAATCCGTATTCTTTCAATATATGTCAATATTTCATCTCTTTAAATTGTATCTTCCAGGCAGAAGAATGGGGACCGGTCTCAGCCGGCTACTCAGCAACAGCCTAATCAGCCCAATGGAAACAGTCAGACTAACGACCGTTCTGCTACGGATAGGCGTGGCGGTAATGATAACTACCGTAACAACACTGGACACTCCAGCAGCAGCAGGTCCTTATACTTACGCATTTCTTATGATTACATGTTATAATTCTTAATTCTGACACATTAGCAAATCTTCTACCCGAAATCATGGTAACGGTAGGGACCAGAACCAGAGAGGTTCACAGCCTAACCGTCCAGCTATCACTGGTATTCAATCTTACGATTATCCACATTATCCTTTGTACCCTATTATCATGTCTCATGTATAATGTTTTTATCAGGTTCTCAGCCAGTGAGGACACCTGCTTGAGGATTTACTCATCCTCTTTGCTCTACTTGCCACCGTAGGCACCCAGGGCCATGTCGCCGCGACAGTGACGCATGCTTCAAGTGTGGTCTTCCTGGCCATCGCATGAAGGACTGCCGCAAGGGCGAGATGGAGGGCACATCGGGACATGTTGATACCAAGCCGCTACCTACTACTGGACGCGTTTACACGACATCTCGCGATCAGGCCAACAAGTCTACAGGTACCATCACTGGAATCTTGTATATATATAAATCCTTATCGAAAATCATAATATAGGCATTTGCCTTAAAAATTATTATACGAGCCAATGTCGTAAAAACATCATACAATACGTCTTATGACGTTGTATAAAATCAAATAAAAACCGTTATATGAATATGGTTATGAAAACCAAAACACAAACATAATATCAATAGTATGACCCTGTATTGCTAGTCAGGCAATACATCGTAATTCGAAGCGTCTAATAGTATTTTGTTAGTTTTGGATTATTACAAGCCGCATGACATTGTTACCTTACTAAACCAAAACGGGTAGCTAACCCGATACCAATTTTTCCCATCTAAAGTAGTGTGTCGTCACAAAGGTCACGCTATGGAAATCTTCTCATACATAAATTCGCTTACCAATCAATGTGGCACGACGGGGATCAACCGTCAAGGCGCGAACTGGGGTGATCGTCCCCAAATAGTACTATTATATGCATAAGCGTCTACCAAATCCCGGTAGTTCACAATTCATGCTAATGGGACTTTTAGTGACATAACCTAACTTTAATAATCCATTTTATTTCATCTATCGGGTCCTTTAATCATTTATCGGGTCATACAATCATTCGGGTCCAAATCAATAAACAAACAATCGGAACAAATGGTGTCCTATTTTATAAAAACTAACATGTTATCTCCCTCGCGGGTTTATAAAACATTTCATAAAAACATTTAAAAGAGTGCGAGGCTATGAACTCACGTTGATGTGGGAAGGCGGGTTATCGGCAATTCGGACGTACGGTACGTGCTTCAATCACGGAAACCTAGACAAATAATACTCGGTCTTAGACGTTTGTCCAATGACTTTATAAAAATAACATCTATGTATACATATGATGATTATATATATATATATATGATGATCAAGTGGGTTTACATATTCTCTTTTACTCATTTTAGTGTTTACGTATTGGTAACTTCTTACTAGTTTACTAGTTTTACCTATTTACGTGTTTTAGGTCCAATAAACTTATTTTTTTGAACATTTACGAATCCTATTAATTATTTTCGATAAATCAACAAAAATCGTGTTAATTAAATTCAAATTTATTTTTGAACATTTTATATAATTGGTCGAACTAAGAAATTTAAAACTTGTATGTTTACGCTTCATAAAAACTAACTAATAATTATTTTATTAATTATAATAATTATCGACGCTTTAGACGATGAATTGAGTAAAACGGATAAAATGATAGTTGAGAAGAAATTAAAACATAGAAGATATGAAGAAAGAATTTTAAATAAATACGGTTATGATATTTATTTCATCAGGAGAAAGTGAATATAGATACCGACACATTATATAGAAAAGATAAAGAATCAATTAAGATGTATTTCTTAATAACGACGGTGCAAAATAAATTGCCAAACAATATAAAAATAGCCGATGATTGTAAAAAGGGATAATATAGATTATAAAAGAGGTTCGCGGCTAATATGAACCATTAAAATAGAGAATCCGATAGCGTTAAATGATTAAAAGTCCATTTGTGATTGTCTAAATATGGAGATTGTGAGATATAGTTATGTTGGAATTTGTAAGTATAAGTATTCTATTTATGTCATTTTATAACTAAGAGTATCTTTGTCTGAAGAAGTTGTACTAATAACAAATTATGAAGGCAGACATCGCCTCATACATTAGTAAACGTTTAGCTATTGCAAAGGTCATCATCTGAATTTGATTTGATTTGGGTCATCGTCGAAAGACTGACCAAATCTGCTAATATCATTCCCGTTAATGATAAATGCAAAAGAGTTATGTAAACATAGTGTGCTTGTATCAAACATCTATATCAAGATCCTCGCTTCGCATCGAATTTCTAGAGATTTGATCAGAAATCATTGAGAACGAACCTTGATGAGAGTACTATGTACTACCCCAATCGAAGGGACGAGGTAAAGTAACGATACAAAGTAATATAAGTGTTGTTCTATGTTTGAATGAATGACCTTTGGTAATAAACCGTATAATCGTTTCCCTTTGAAAAGATTATCATTGATAATTATCGTATTAGGATCGAGATCGAATCTTGTTAGGATCTAAATCTTAGAGCATCTGTAAGCAAGAGTTGAGATAAAGACACCCGACATACACCCATTGTGAGTTGGACATGTCTTTTAGGTTTAAGGTTTCCTATGATGGCAAACCTAACCTTGCAAAATACCCGACCCGCGAAATCTGAAATGATTGTTGAAATTAGGATTTGATTATTAACTGTCGATAGTGGGCAGGAGGTTATGTGAATATGAAATGTAGATCTTGAAGTGCCAGATGGGTAGCGAAGTTATGCCAAAATATTTAACCTTGGAAAAATGAATTAATGATCTGACAAATCATGGGATATAAGTCCCCGTTGAATGGGACCATTGAGATGATGTAAAAGTTGGGATTGAAAGGCATACAAGCTGGATCTACCTTAGGACTTCAAGAACTGCGTGAATTTTGTTTCGTAAATCGAACTTGATGGAATATCTATCAAGTGAAAATCTGATTGTTCTTAGTAAAGCTTAGATCGGCGAAAAGTTGCGTTCATCAGAAACCCGTGAACATCATGGATAGAGAAAGTAAGTCAACATTTAGCCTGATCTTATTCCCGTAGTTATGTTTGATGAAACTCGCTTATTGTAATGAATTGCACTTGTGAGAAAAGACCGAATGTGGAGGAAATACCCACATGGCTTTAACTCTATAAGAAGCGAGTAGTAAGGTAAGATGATCTTTGAGGACAAAGATCTTGTTTACGGGTAAATGCTGTGACAATCCGTCAATTTATGATTGATACTTTTATTCTCAATATTTATTTGAAAATATTATTATATGAACTCACTTATTTTTGGGAAGAAGTTTGGATTTACGTCTTGAAGTAGCATCGACTACGTCTAAACCGGAGGATTCAACGTTACGTGCTTACGTTTACATACACCGTTTTGGTGACAGTCCGACATTTTAGAAAATAAATTTGTTCATGAATATTATTTTGGAGTTTTAAATTTGTGTTGGTTCATAAACTCACAAATTTACGAGAAGAGATTAGGACTTACGATTTTATTTTAACGTCCTTTACGACTAAACCGGAATCCCTAGGATTTCGTATTTACGTTTTCGAACTCCGTTTTTGATGAGAAAAATTTTATTAGATTCGTTTTGTGCCGTTGATTCATAATTTATAAAAACATTTTTCGTAAAACGACCCGAGGGCACGTAAATCGAGGAAACTAGAATCGAGGAATACCCGTAAATTAGTGGGATGAGACAAGTATACACTTGTCCCACCCCACTATATGGGAAGGCTACACAAGTGACACCACACTTGTGATGTGTCAAGCTTGTAGCAACAAGCTTACACTTGTTGCTTAAGGCTTACAAAGTAAGCTACATTTCCCACTAACCTAACAAAACCACCTCAAACTTCCCATTAGCTTCCATTCTTACATGCAAAAACCACACAACACTCCTCCCTCTCTCTAAAATTCGTCCCATCCTCACCATCCACCCTATTTTGATCAATTTTAACCACAAACATTTGTTATAATTAACATATGTTAATCTCCATTCAAAAAGATGAAGATTGGTGCAAGTTTAAACATCCAAAAAGGAGTTTTCAAGTGAAGTAGTGGCTGATTTTCCATGAGAAGCTTATGAAGATTTGGTGATCTTAAAGTGGTGTTGGTTTATCACAAGTCTTGCCATCAAATCCAAGCCTTGTTCATCAAAACTCATCTTTTCATCACTAATGGTGGTATAGAGATTGTTCTCCTCATCCTCTTGTTATTTTGATTATGTAATCATGTATTTTCTTCTTAAATGTATATATGTATGATGATATATGATGATAAAAATATTGTGTGGGGATTTGGTGTTGATAATCATGGGTAAAAAGATGAAAAACTATATGTAAAAAGGTTAAAATCATGCTTAAAAATGATGGCTGTATAAAACAGTAAAGAACCATGTCATGAACTGATAAAATGGCATAGATTAATGGATATGCAGTAAGTAATATGTCTTGTACACATGTGAGAGTTGGCCATGCAATGGAATCATTAGGATGAGTGAGATATGCTCAAAACAAGTTTAGAATACAAATCTGAGTTCACTGTTTTGGACGATTTTTAGAAAATACTTAGAGACTGATTCAACAGTAGCTATAGAAGAGTTAAATGGAGCACATATCATTTAGTTTATGTCATAAAAATTTGAGCTTCTATCTCCATATAGAACTCTAGATATGGCTGTTTTTGTGAACATGAAAGTAAAAATCAGATTTTGGAAATTAAAGTATAATAGTATTATATAAGCACTCAAATAAAAATAGTATAAAATATGAATTAAAACCCACTAACTCATATAATACATTCATATAAATATGTATAAGGATAAACAAATGGACATTTTATAAAATGGTAGTTTGATAAGTTTTATAAGTTATAAAACTATAAACATGATTTTTACGAATTTTTCGGCTATTAATGTAAAATTAACGTTTTTCGCCAATTAAAACTTAGATGATCAAACCTGTCTAATGTAAAGTTTTCAAAAATCATATACTGATATATAAACATATATAACAAGTAAAAACCGATAAAACCCGAACTATGAAACATACGGACATTAACGGGCTAAGTTAACGTTATTGGACTAATAATACAACAAAATGGACTAAAACACTTATAAACTTATTTACTGGGCTTAACCCATTTGGGCCCAACATACAAAGTATAAATACTAATAATACAAGTATGAAATGGATTAACACAAGTTAATAAACTTATAATAGGATTATTGGACCTAAAACACGTAAATAGGTAAAACTAGAAAACTAGTATAAAAGTTATCGACACATGACACTAAAATGAGTAAATGAGAATATGTAAACCCACTTGATCATCATATATATATAATCATCATATGTATACATAATTGTTATTTTTATAAAGTCATTAGACATGAGTCTAAGACGAGTATTATTTGTCTAGGTTTTCGTGATTGAAGCACGCACCGTACGTCCGAATTGCCGATAACCCGCCTTCCCACATCAACGTGAGTTCATAGCCTCGCACTCTTTTAAATGTTTTTATAAATGTTTTATAAACCCGCGAGGGAGATAACATGATAGTTTTTATAAAATAGGACACCATTTGTCCCGATTGTTTGTTTATTGATTTGGACCCGAATGATTGAATGACCCGATTGTATGACCCGATAAATGATTAAAGGACCCGATAGATGAAATTAAATGGATTATTGAAGTTAGCTTATGTCACTAAAAGTCCCATTAGCATGAATTGTGAACTACCGGGATTTGGTAGACGCTTGTGCATATAATAGTACTATTTGGGGACGATCACCCCAGTTCGCGCCTTGACGGCTGATCCCCGTCGTGCCACATTGATTGGTAAGCGAATTTATGTATGAGAAGATTTCCATAGCGTGACCTTTGTGACGACACGCTACTTTAGGTGGGCAAAATTGGTATCGGGTTAGCTACCCGTTGTTGGTTTAGTAAGGTAACAATGTCATGCGGCTTATAATAATCCAATCACCGAAATATTACTAGACGTTCCGAATTACGATGTATTGCCTGACTAGCAATACAGGGTCATACTATTGATATTATGTTTGTGTTTTGGTTTTCATAACCATATTCATATAACGGTTTTTATTTTCATACAACGTTATAAGACGTATTGTATGATGTTTTTTCGACATTGGCTCGTATAATGATTTTTAACCTTTTATATATATTTATATAAATAAGTTTTATAAGTTAGTGGGTTTTTATTTTACATTTTATATATTAAAATGTGAGTGCTTATATAATAGTATTATTCTTTAATTTCCAAAAATCTGATTTTTAACTTCATCTTCACCAAAACTGCCATATCTTGAGTTCTATATGGGGATAGAAGCTCAAATTTTTATCACATAAACTACATGATATGTGCTACAATTAACTCTCCTATAGCTACTGTTGAATCATCTTCTAAATATTTTCTAAAAATCGTCCAAAACAGTAACTTCAGATTTATACCCTAAACTTGTTTTGGTCATATCTCACTCATTACTTTGATTCCATTGCATGGCCAACTCTCACATGTGTACAAGACCCATAGCTTACTGTAAATAGATTCTACTTCATCATATTATCAGTCCATGACCTGTTTATTTACTGTTTTACACAGCCAACATATTTAGACAAGATTTTAGACTTGTTTCTTATAGTTTTTCATCTTTTTATCCATGATTATCAACAACAAATCCTCACATAACATTTTTATCATCATATAATCATCATAAATATATACAATAGGAAATAAAATACATGTGTACATAATCAAAATAACAAGATGATGAGGAGGACAATCTTTATACCACCAAGTTGATGTAGGTTATGATTTTGACATGGTTTTTGATGGAGAAACTTGTGCATAGCCAAGACCATCTTCAAGACCACCATTCTTCATATATACCTTGTGGAAAATCAGCCTCAAGACACCATGAAAACTCCTCCATGGATGTTATAATCACCACCAATCTTCATCTCTTTTGAAGGAGATTAACATATGTAAGTTATAACAATAGTTTGTGGTTAAATTTGGATCAAATGGAGGTGTTTTTGGTGAAGTATGCACGAAATCATAGAGAGAGTAGAGAGAAAATGTGTGTGGTTTGCATGAGTGTGTGTGTGGTAAATGGTATTGATTGTTGGTTTTGTCTCAAGGTGTGCTTAACTTGTAAGCAAAATAGACAAGTGTCGTAACTTGTTTAAGGCTTGACACCTAAAATAAGACAAGTTAAAGAACTTATAATAAGTTTATTGAACCTAAAACACGTAAATAGGTAAAACTAGTAAACTAGTATAAAAGTTATCGACACATAACACTAAAATGAGTAAACGAGAATATGTAAACCCACTTGATCATCATATATATAATCATCATATGTATACATACTTGTTATTTTTATAAAGTCATGGGACAAACGTCTAAGACCGATTATTATTTGTCTAGGTTTCCGTGATTGAAGCCCGTACCGTACGTCCGAATTGCCGATCACCCGCCTTCCCATATCAACGTGAGCAAACTGTAACACCCCCAAATTTATACAACTCAGTACAGCGGAAGACTAGTTGGTGTTATGGGATAGCACATTACTCACATCATAGACAACGCATAAAAATCACGTCGTTTAATAATAAATCATTTCCATTCATAAATATCAAAGTTACATCGGTCCCAAGTCATTACATTTCATACAAAGTTTTACAAAGTGTTTGAATGGAAAATATTGTTTAAGTGCGGGCCATGAATTCTTGTCGTCTTCCCGAGAATTACCTTCAAGTACCTGAGATAAAACATGTTAAAAGAAAAGGTCAGCGATAACGCCGAGTGAATTCATAGAGTTTAATAAATTCCATCAATATAACTTTGGTATAAAATTAATACCAAAAATCAATTCGTACAAATCATTGTAATAGGCCGTAAAATAGCCAAAATCATTTTATACAAATCTTTGTAATAGGCCATAAAATAGACAAAGTCATTTTATACAAATCCTTATCGAAAATCATAATATAGGCGTTTGCCTTAAAAATTATTATACGAGCCAATGTCGTAAAAACATCATACAATACGTCTTATGACGTTGTATGAAAATAAAAACCGTTATATGAATATGGTTATGAAAACCAAAACATAAACATAATATCATTAGTATGACCCTGTATTGCTAGTCAGGCAATACATCGTAATTCGAAGCGTCTAGTAGTATTTCGTTAGTTTTGGATTATTATAAGCCGCATGACATTGTTACCTTACTAAACCAACAACGGGTAGCTAACCCGATACCAATTTTGCCCATCTAAAGTAGCGTGTCGTCACAAAGGTCACGCTATGGAAATCTTCTCATACATAAATTCGCTTACCAATCAATGTGGCACGACGGGGATCAACCGTTAAGGCGCGAACTGGGGTGATCGTCCCCAAATAGTACTATTATATGCACAAGCGTCTACCAAATCCCGGTAGTTCACAATTCATGCTAATGGGACTTTTAGTGACATAACCTAACTTTAATAATCCATTTAATTTCATCTATCGGGTCCTTTAATCATTTATCGGGTCATACAATCGGGTCATTCAATCATTCGGGTCCAAATCAATAAACAAACAATCGGGACGAATGGTGTCCAAACTTTTATAAAAACTAACATGTTATCTCCCTCGCGGGTTTATAAAGCATTTATAAAACATTTAAAAGAGTGCGAGGCTATGAACTCACGTTGATGTGGGAAGGCGGGTTATCGGCAATTCGGACGTACGGTACGTGCTTCAATCACGGAAACCTAGACAAATAATAATCGTCTTAGACTCATGTCCAATGACTTTATAAAAATAACAATTATGTATACATATGATGATTATTTATATATGATGATCAAGTGGGTTTACATATTCTCGTTTACTCATTCTAGTGTTATATGTCGATAACTTTTATACTAGTTTACTAGTTTTACCTATTTACACGTTTTAAGTCCAATAAGCTTGTTAACTTGTATTAATCAATTTCATCCTTGTATTATCAGTATCTATACTTCAAAAGTTGGTCCTAAATGGGTTAAGCCCAATAAATAAGTTTACAAGTGTTTTAGTCCATTTTGTTGTATTATTAGTCCAATAACGTTAATTTAGTTCGTTAATGTCCGTATGCTATATAGTTCGGGTTTTATCGGTTTTTCCTTGTTATACATGTTTATATATCAATATATAAGTTTTATAAAGTTTACATTAGACGGGTCCAACCATCTAAGTTTTATTTAACAAAAACGTTAATTTTACGGTATTAGCCGAATAAGTCGTAAAAATCATGTTTATAGTTTTATAACTTATAAAACTTAACAAGTTATCATTTTTATAAAATGTCCACTTATTTACCATTGTACATATTTATATAAATGTATTATATAAGTTAGTGGGTTTTAATTTATATTTTATACTATTAAATTTTGAGTGCTTATATAATAGTATTATACTTTAATTTCCAAAATTTGATTTTTATCTTCACTTTCACCAAAACTGCCATATCTAGAGTTCTATATGGAGATAGAAGCTCAAATTTTTATCACATAAACTACATGATATGTGCTCCATTTAACTCTTCTATAGCTACTGTTGAATCATCTTCTAAGTATTTTCTAAAAATCGTCCAAAACAGTGAACTCAGATTTGTATCTTAAACTTGTTTTCATCATATCTCACTCATTACAATGATTCCATTGCATGGCCAACTCTCACATGTGTACAAGACATATTACTTAATGTATATATATTAATCTATGCCATTTTTATCAGTTCATCATATGATTCTTTACTGTTTTATACAGCCAACAATTTAAACAAGATTTTAGCCTTGTTTCTTATAACTTTTCATCTTTTTAAGCATGTTTATCAACACCAAATCCCCACACAATATTTTTAATCATCATTCATCATCATATACATATACATAAATAAAGAAAATACAAGATTACATAATCAAAATAACAAAAGGATAGGAAGAACAGTCTCTATACCACCATTAGTGATGAAAAGATGAGGTTTTTGATGAACAAGACTTGGTTCTTTTTATCAAATCTTCAACTTGGTAAATGAACTTCTTGGGTCCTTCAAATGGATGAATATCTTCATGAAGATCAGTCTAGGAACTCCATGGAAACTCCTTTCCACATGTTATAACCACCTCCAATCTTCATCTTTTCAATGGGTTTTCATCATATGTAAATTATACTTATGATTTATGGTTGATTTTTTTGATCAATGGTGGTGTTGTTTATGAATGATAGACGTTCATAAGGAGTAGAGAGAGAGAGTGTGTGAGTTTTGCATGTAACAAAGTGAGGAAATGGTTTAGTGTAGGTGGTTTTGTGGTTTTGGTGGAAGAAGTAGCTTACAAGTTAAGCTTAAAAATGACAAGTGTAGTAGTAGTAGCTACAACTTGACACCTCAAAGGGTGTGGTGGAGTAAGCTTGGCCATCCCATGTGTGGGGTGGGCAAGTGTAAAACTTGTCCCATCCCACTAATTTACGGGTATTCCTCGATTCTAGTTTTCTCGATTTGCGTGCCCTCAGGTCGTTTTACGAAAAACGTTTTTATAAATTATGAATCAACGTTCATAAAACAAATCCAATAAAAATTGTCTCATCAAAAACGGAGTTCAAAAACGTAAATACGTAATCCTATGGTTTCCGGTTTAGTCGTAAAGGACGTTAAATTAAAATCGTAAGTCCTAATCTCTTCTCGTAAATTTGTGAGTTTATGAACCAACTCAAATTTAAAACTCCAAAATAATATTCATGGACAAATTTATTTTCTGAAATGTCGGAGTGTCACCAAAGACGGTGTATGTAAACGTAAGCACGTAACGTAGAATCCTCCGGTTTAGACGTAGTCGACGCTACTTCAAGACGTAAATCCAAATTACTTCCCAAAAATAAGTGAGTTCATATTATAACATTAAAATAATGTTTTTAAATAATATCTGAGAATAAAATATTAACCATAAATTGACGGATTGTCACAGCATTTACCCCTAAACAGGATCTTTGTCCTCAAAGATCATCTTACCTTACTACTCGCTTCTTATAGAGTTAAAGCCATGTGGGTATTTCCTCCACATTCGGTCTTTTCTCACAAGTACAATTCATTACAATACGCGAGTTCTATCAAACATAACTACGGGAATAAGATCAGGCTTAATGTTACTTACTTTCTCTATCCATGATGTTCACGGGTTTCTGATGAATGCAACTTTTTGCCGATCTAAGCTTTACTAAGAACAATCAGATTTTTACTTGATAGATATTCCATCAAGTTGGATTTACGAAACATAATTCACGCAGTTCTTGAAGTCCTAGGGTAGATCCAGCTTATATGCCTTTCAATCCCAACTTTTACATCATCTCAATGGTCCCATACAACGGGGACTTATATCCCATGATTTGTCAGATCATGAATTCATTTTTCCAAGTTTAAAATTTTGTGGCATAACTTCGCTACCCATTTGGTACTTCAAGATCTACATTTCACATTCACATAACCTCCTGCCCACTATCGGCAGTTCATAATCAAATCCTAATTTCAACAATCATTTCAGATTTCGCGGGTCGGGTATTTTGCAAGGTTGGGTTCGCCATCATAGGAAAACCTCAGACCTAAAAGACATGTCCAACTCAAAATGGATGTATGTCGGATGTCTTCATCTCAACTCCTGCTTACAGATGCTCTAAGATTTAGATCCTAACAAGATTCAATCTCGATCCTAATACGATAATTATCAATGGTAATCCTTCCAAAGGAAAACGATTATACAGTCTATTACCAAAGGTCAATCATTCAAACATAAAACATCACTTATATTACTTTGTATCGTTACTTTACCTCGTCCCTTCGATTGGGGTGGTACATAGTACTCTCATCAAGGTTCGTTCTCAATGATTTCTGAGCAAATCTCTAGGAATTCGATGCGAAGCGAGGATCTTGATATAGATGATCGATACAGGCACACCATGTTTACATAACAATTTTGCATTAATCATTAATGGGAATGATATTAGCAGATTTGGTCAGTCTGTCGACGATGACCCAAATCGAATCAAATTCAGATGATGACCTTTGCAATAGCTAGACGCTTACTAATGTATGAGGCGATATCTGCCTTCATAATTGCCATCAGTACAACTTCTTCAGACAAAGATACTTTTAGTCATAAATGACATAAATAGAATACTTATACTTACAAATTCCAACATAACTATATCTCACAATGTCCATATTCAGGCAATCACAAGTGGTCTTTAAAACATTTAACGCTATCGGCTTCTCAATTCTAATGGTTCACATTATCTGCGAACCTCTTTTATAATCTATATTATCCTTCTTATAAGCATTGTTTATTTTTTATATCGTTTGGCAATTTATTTCGCATAATCATTATTAAGAAACATGTCCTAATTGGTTCTTTATATTTTCTACATAATGCGTCGGTATCTATATTCACCTCTCATGATGTTATAATTATCATGTTCACAATTTACTCAGATATTCTTTCTATATTATGTGTCAGTAATTACGTTCACCTTCCTAATGAAATAAATATCACAACCGTATTTATTCAAAATTCTTTCTTCATATCTTCTATGTTTTAGTTTCGTCTTTACTATCATTTTTATCCGTTTTACTCAATCCGTCGTCTAAAGCGTCGATAATTATTATAATTAATTAAATAATAATTATTAAATTTTTATGAAACGTAAACATAAAAATTTTAAATTTCTTAGTTCGACCAATTATATAAAATGTTCAAAAATAATTTGAATTTAATTAACAAGATTTTTGTTGATTTACTGAAAATATTTAATAAGATTTCGTAAATGTTCGAAAAACCATTGTTTATACTTTGGTCAAAGTTTTCTTAGTTTGAAAAGTAAAAAATTATCGTTTCAAATTCCAAGTTAAGGTTTAAATGGTTTCCTCAATCCTTCTTAGATTGTCTTAAGGTATACACAAACATTTACCCCTAAACAGAAGTTTAGTTAAATGGTTTGTGTATAAGGGAATAGTCCCTTATAAATCCTTTGTTAAAATATTCGTCAAAACATATTTCCATTTCTTTTTGAGAAATCCAAAGTCTTAAAAGGGCTCTTAATTTTTGAAGAGTCTATATGCATACATCTTACCATTATTAATCCAACGGTCATTTTATGTAAAGGATTAAGTTTTTAATCCCTAAGCGTTAATGGTTCTAATCTTTGAAAAGTCAATATAGCTTCCATTATCTATTAATCACACGGTTAAATCATGTAAAGAATTAAGTCTTAAGTCTTATGTTAAATATTTAAGGTACATGTTTTCATTGTTCGGCCCAATTCAGGGCAATCTATAAATAATTATTAACTCATTCTTATTCTTATAAACAAACAAATGATCCCTAATGATCACAAGCATGAATTTATTAAATTACAACCTACACACGTGATTCACCAATTTTATGAATGCTACATGTGTATTAATCAATCCAAACGACATCACATGAAACTCAGAATGTTTATTACAAGTACCGGATGTAGTGATTGGAATAGATAATCTTTTTCGCAGATGTGAAGTTGATGATAACTATGCTGTGGATCAAATCTTATAAACAAACGCTAGAACCTTGTAATTGATCGAACAAATCTTCCATTTTGAGTTATGGACATCGTTTTCGATTGTCAATTTACTCAATTCACAGTAATCTATAAATATAAGGAATGATAACACCATAGCTCTTCAGGATGACAGGCTTGGTATAATAAATGTGCAAAACCACCTTCATGCGGTGTTGGGTGATCTTAGTACATACCTTAACCAACACCATGTTTACCATATTGGTACCAGAGCTCTCGTTATAGAGAACGAAAGATTTATTAAAACCAAGGTTTTGAACAAAACATTTCAAAATCTTTTAACTATAAACATTTTTCTAAAAATGTCTAAAAATCTTTTGACTATAACGGTGCCGAAGAATTCCCGAGTTACCGACAAGACCAAGACTGAGAAGTGTTATTTTAATATATATATAACTCGGATTATATATATATGACGTAATTTTATTACACGATTGTTTGATGATTATTTCGATATTTATACGAGGTATTTATACGACGTAGATTGTCACAAGTAACCCTAAATCCCCTAGTAAATTAATCGAAGCTATTCTCGTAGGAATTCTAGCTATCCTACATCTAAACCAAGTTGCGGATATTTATGATCCCAACAAATGGTTGATATTCGTAGAAATATAGATATTAGTTGATGGTGATATTGAAAAAGAATTGGCGAGATTAAATCCGATATCGATGTCATGACGATCTTTCCTTATAGAGTGGAGTTTGACAAAACGTTATCACCTGGAAAGATGTCATCTGATTCGTTGTCATCCAATTCTTAAATTTGAAATCGAAAGGGTGAATGTTGCACTTGAGGTTGTCAATGGAACCATTACCCAAAAGCCTCATGCCACTAATACCTTTCCGAGAAGTTTAACTGAATGATCGAGTCATTTCATGCTAATGACTCATTTGATAATTGTTGTTGTAAGAGATATAGGATTGGAAATTAAGTATTGTTCATATCGAGCTTTGATTGCCCCTTTTAAGGTGTAAGGATAAGGATGAAAGTATTGGAAAATAAGGTAGAATATCGAATTGAGTATAAAATTGGTTAAAAACTTGAATAAAGTGAAACTTAACCCATATGGAATATAAGATTATTAATAAAGTCGTTAAGTTTTGTGATTGAATTATAAGGTTTTAATTGATTGTTGATTCGTGTTAAGGGTTGTTCCTAGGCCATTGTCCACTAACGAGGATGCCCAGTGTCCAACAAATAAATTGAAGAAATCTTCTTCTAAATTGGGACCGATGGATCTTCCAGGACATATGGAACACCTAATGACTCTTGTAGATTAGTATTCATTGTGGTATCTTTTAAAAATAATCCCTAACTTAACTGAGATATCAGTTGGTAGGATGAGTTCTGAGAATTGTATGACATAGTGACACGTAATGTGTTACGGTACAATTTTGACTTATTTGTGATTAATGAAAAAGACTACCTTTGATTGCTAAATTCTACATGTATCGATGTTATCTATCCTTTATTGCTTTATCCTAATGCTCGCATTAGTGATGCAACCATTGAACAAGTACTCATCCTGATTTGAGTTACGTTGTGCATTATTCTTTTGAGTGCCATCGAGATCATGAACCTCATGATTAATTGGCTAAGCTCATTTCCTATCATATCGTGGTTAATTCTTGGTAAACGAGCTTTCATCACTCTTTTGCAGATCACACATTGTTTTTATAAGATAAAACGATATCCTTTGAGAAAAACTGAATTTTCATCACTATAAGGATTATTCATAGTGAGATTTATAAGTGATTGTTATTGAAATGAGGTTGTTTATAAAACACTTTGGAAACTTAATTGTTTTCATAACAGAGAAAATCTTTGTGAATTTATTCTTGATTCTTATTTAAGAATTAAGCATGAAAATGATTTATTATAAACATGATGATAAAATTTTGACGAACTGAGTATTGCATCATTAATCTTGAAACTGTATATAGTTGCGCGCCTACATACAATTTGGAATGGACCATGCAAGGCTGATTAGTAGTCACCATAAAACTAATGAATAAACACTACATTTTCTTTGAAAATGGTGAAAGATTAAAATTTTTATGAGATCTGCAGAAGTGAAAAAGAGGGACATATTGATAGGGACACCTACATATGTGCCTGTAGCATCTATTCTTCTGAGTTGAATTTACTCATCAGTGGAAATTGTCTTATTTGACAATTGACAATTCTTTCTTGTCCAATTCTCCCGTAGTGAGATTCTTAGGAAAAGTATCTGATTACCGAGTGTTGATACCCGACAGGATGTATTGACGTTCTTATCATTTCTTTTGATTTGATTTCATTTGAATGACCTGGGTAACGATCCGAAGAGCTTTCGAATGCGTACTCAAATTATGAAAACATGGGATATATTCATATTCATTAAATGTTTTCGTCTGTATCTGATTTGAAATTTTCTCGCGTATATTATGCGTTGACCTTACTCTTTTAATAGTAGTTGTGTCTCCGTATATCCTTGAACTTGTGAAGGATTATGAGTTATTATTAGTCTTTTGAGAAGTTCACATCTTATCGACAACAATAAAACTGAAAAAGTTGATAATGCCGGTAGAATGGATTGATTGATTATGACATGACGATATTGTCTTAATTGATGGGAACTCGAGTAGAATTCCCTAAAAGATAAGATGTTGATTATCAAAAGTGATCTAAATAATTCGTGATGGATGACCATATCCTGTATTAAGACTTGAAATATTATACCGTGAATGATTGTGAACTAGACATAGATATTATAATCTAGAGAGAACCTAATATTGAATTAAAAAAAATGTTTCTGTTATTTGAAACTTTAGTAAGTATTTGTTGGTAAATTACCTAGACTTTCGCCATTAAGGCAAGTTGAAATTGGTATTGATTATATTTCCGGTGCTGCACCTGTGGCTTGTGCACTGTACGTCAGCACCATCTAAATTAAAGGAATTACCGTACAACTGAGATAGTTGTCGGAGAAAGATTTTATTATACCAAGCCTGTCATCCTGAAGAGCTATGGTGTTATCTTTCCTTATATTTATAGATTACTGTGACTGAGTAAACTGACAATCGAAAACGATATCCATAACTCGAAATGGAAGAATTGTTCGATCATTTACAAGGTTCTAGCAAATTTGATCCATAGCATGGTTATCATCAACTTCGCATCTGCGAAAGAGGTTATCTATTCCAATCACTACATCCGGTGCTTGTAATGAACATTATGAGTTCCACGTGATGTCGTTTGGATTGACCAATGCACATGTAGCACTCATAAATTCGGTGAATCACGTGTGTAGGCTGTAATTTGATAAATTCATGCCCGTGATCATTAAGGACTATTTGTTTGTTTATGAAGAACGAATGTTTATGGCTAGAATTTATTTTACCATATCTAGAGTTCTATAATGAATTAGAAGCTTATACACATGATTCTACTTATACTAATGTAGAGAACAAATAGTATGGTAGCCATAAACTTTCAAACATTTAAAAATCATTATACATATGTTTTATACAACTCACAATGGTGAGATATAGTTATGTTGGAATTTGTAAGTATAAGTATTATATTTATGTCATTTATGACTAAAAGTATCTTTGTCTGAGGAAGTTATACTGATAGCAATTATGAAGGCAGACATTGCCTCATACATTAGTAAACGTCTAGTTATTGCAAAGGTCATCATCTGAATTTGATTCGATTTGGGTCATCGTCGACAGACTGACCAAATCTGCTAATATCATTCCCGTTAATGATAAATGCAAAAGAGTTATGTAAAAATAGCATGCCTGTATCGATCATCTATATCAAGATCCTCGCTTCGCATCGGATTTCTAGAGATTTGCTCAGAAATCATTGAGAACGAACCTTGATGAGAGTACTATGTACCATCCCAAATCGAAGGGACGAGGTAAAGTAACGATACAGAGTAATATAAGTGTTGTTTTATGTTTGAATGAATGACCTTTGGTAATAGACCGTATAATCGTTTTCCTTTGGAAAGATTATCATTGATAATCATCGTATTAGGATCGAATCTTGTTAAGATTTAGAAATTAGAGCATCTGTAAGATGGAGTTGAGATGAAGACACCCGACATACACCCATTGTGAGTTGGACATGTCTTTTAGATTTAAGGTTTCCTATGATGGCGAACCTATCCTTGCAAAATACCTGACCCGCGAGATCTAAAATGATTGGTGAAATTAGGATTTGATTATTGACTGCCGGTAGTGGGCAAGAGGTTATGTGAATGTGAAATGTAGATCTTGAAGTGCCAAATGGGTAGCGAAGTTATGCCACAATTTTTAAACTTGGAAAAATGAATTCATGATCTGACAAATCATGGGATACAAGTCCCCGTTGTATGGGACCATTGAGATGGTATAAAAGATTGGTTTGAAAGGCATATAAGCTGGATCTACCCTAGGACTTCAAAGACTGCGTGAATTATGTTTCGTATATCGAACTTGATGGAATATCTATCAAGTGAAATTCTGATTATTCTTAGTAGAGCTTGGATCGGCGAAAAGTTGCATTCATCAAAAACCCGTGAACATCATGGATAGAGAAGTAAGTCAACATTAAGCCTGATCTTATTCCCGTAGTTATGTGTGGTGAAACTCGCGTATTATAATGAATTGCACTTGTGAGAAAAGACCGAATGTGGAGGAAATACCCACATGGCTTTAACTCTATAAGAAGCGAGTAGTAAGATGATCTTTGAGGACAAAGATCCTGTTTAGGGGTAAATGCTGTGACAATCCGTCAATTTACGATTGATATTTTATTCTCAAATATTATTTGAAAATATTATTTTAATGTTACAATATGAACTCACTTATTTTTGGGAAGAAATTTGGATTTACGTCTTGAAGTAGCATCGACTACGTTTAAACCGGAGGATTCAACGTTACGTGCTTACGTTTACATACACCGTCTTTGGTGATAGTCCGACATTTCAGAAAATAAATTTATCCGTGAATATTATTTTGGAGTTTTAAATTTGTGTTGGTTCATAAACTCACAAATTTACGAGAAGAGATTAGGACCTACGATTTTATTTTAACGTCCTTTACGACTAAACCGGAAACCTTAGGATTACGTATTTACGTTTTCGAACTCCGTTTTTGATGAGACAATTTTTATTGGATTCGTTTTGTGACGTCGATTCATAATTTATAAAAACGTTTTTCGTAAAACGACCCGAGGGCACGCAAATCGAGGAAACTAGAATCGAGGAGTACCCGTAACTAAATGGGATGAGACAAGTGGGACACTTGTCCCACCCCACTCCCAAAACCGGCCTAAGTTAGCAACTTAACACTTGATGTGTCAAGTGTAGCTAACTTGCCTTACACATGTCATCAAGCTTACTTTGTAAGCTAACCAAACCTCAAAACTAGCTACCAAAACAACTCCTCTCATTTCTCACCATGCAAACCACTTCAAACACACACAATCCTCTCTCTAACTCCATTAATTCCGTCCCATATTTCTTCCAAAAACACCATCATTGATCAAAGTTTAACCATAACCATATGTTATAATTAACATATGTTAATCTCCATTCAAAAAGATGAAGATTGGTGCAAGTTATAACATCCAAGGAGGAGTTTTCATGGAGTAGTAGGGCTAATTTTCCACAAGGTTCTCATGAAGAATGATGGTTTTGAAGATGGTCATGGTTGTCTACAAGTTTCTCCATCAAAAACCATGTCAAAATCATAACCTACATCAAGTTGGTGGTATAAAGATTGTCCTCCTCATCTTCTTGTTATTTTGATTATGTAATCATGTATTTATTTCCTATTTGTATATATTTATGATGATTATATGATGATAAAAATGTTATGTGGGGATTTGTTGTTGATAATCATGGATAAAAAGATGAAAAACTATAAGAAACAAGTCTAAAATCTTGTCTAAATATGTTGGCTGTGTAAAACAGTAAAGAAGTAAGTCATAAACTGATAAAATGATGAAGTGGAATAGATTTACAGTAAGCTATGGGTCTTGTACACATGTGAGAGTTGGCCATGCAATGGAATCAAAATAATGAGTGAGATATGATCAAAACAAGTTTAGGGTATAAATCTGAAGTTACTGTTTTGGACGATTTTTAGAAAATACTTAAAGGATGATTCAACAGTAGCTATAGAAGAGTTAAATGTAGCACATATCATTTAGTTTATGTGATAAAAAGTTGAGCTTCTATCTCCATGTAGAACTCAAGATATGGCAGTTTTGGTGAAGATGAAGTTAAAAATCAGATTTTTGGAAATTAAAGAATAATACTATTATATAAGCACTCACAATTTTAATATATAAAATGTAAAATAAAAACCCACTAACTTATAAAACTTATTTATATAAATATATATATATAAAAGGTTACTCAAATGGATAAATTATATAAATGGTGGTGAAATAATGTTTATAAGTAATAAAAACTATAAACATGATTGTTACGACTTTTTCGGCTATTGCCGTAAAATTAACGTTTTTGTTAAATAAAACTTAGATGGTTGGACCCGTCTAATGAAAACTTTATAAAACTTATATACTGATATATAGACATGTATAACAAGTAAAAACCGATAAAACCCGAACTTTAGGGCATACGGACATTAACGAGCTAAGTAAACATATTGGACTAATACTTGGACTAATAAATGGACTAAATAAGATAAACACCCATAAAAAGAACTTATTGGGCTTAACCCATTTGGGCCCAACTTGAAAGTGTATGTACTGATAATATAAGTACAAAATGGATTAAAATAAGTTAAATAACTTATAATAAGCTTATTGGACTTAAGACACGTAAACGGGTAAAACTAGTAAACTAGTATAAAAGCTATTGACATGTAACACTAAAATGAGTAAACGAGAATATGTAAACCCACTTGATCATCATATATATATAATCATCATATGTATACATACTTGTTATTTTTATAAAGTCATGGGACAAACGTCTAAGACCGATTATTATTTGTCTAGGTTTCCGTGATTGAAGCACGTACCGTACGTCCGAATTGCCGATAACCCGCCTTCCCACATCAACGTGAGTTCATATCCTCGCACTCTTTTAAATGTTTTATAAATGCTTTATAAACCCGCGAGGGAGATAACATGTTAGTTTTATAAAAGTTTGGACACCATTTGTCCCAATTGTTTGTTTATTGATTTGGACCCGAATGATTGAATGACCCGATTGTATGACCTGATAAATGATTAATGGACCCGATAGATGAAATAAAATGGATTATTAAAGTTAGGTTATGTCACTAAAAGTCCCATTAGCATGAATTGTGAACTACCGGGAGTTGGTAGACGCTTATGCATTTAATAGTACTATTTGGGGACGATCACCCCAATTCGCGCCTTGACGGTTGATCCCCGTCGTGCCACATTTATTGGTAAGCGAATTAATGTATGAGAAGATTTCCATAGCGTGACCTTTGTGACGACACGCTACTTTAGATGGGCAAAATTTGTATCGGGTTAGCTACCCGTTGTTGGTTTAGTAAGGTAACAATGTCATGCGGCTTATAATAATCCGAATTAACGAAATACTAATAGACGCTCCGAATTACGATGTATTGCCTGACTGGCAATACAGGATCATACTATTGATATTATGTTTGTATTTTGGTTTTCATAACCATATTCATATAACGGTTTTTATTTGATTTTATACAACGTCATAAGACATGTTGTATGATGTTTTTACGACATTGGCTCGTATAATGATTTTTACGGCAAATGCCTAAATTATGATTTTCGATAAGGATTTGTATAAAATGACTTTGGCTATTTTATGGCCTATCAAAACGATTTGTACAAAATGATTTTCAGTAATACTTTTATACTTATTTTATATTGATGGAATTTATTAAACTCTATGAATTCACTCGGCGTTATCGCTGACCCTTTTCTTTTAACATGTTTTATCTCAGGTACTTGAAGGTAATTCTCGGGAAGACGACAAGAATTCATGGCCCGCACTTAAACAATATTTTCCATTCAAAATGCTTTGTAAAACTTTGTATGAAATATAATGACTTGGGACCGATGTAACTTTGATATTTATAAATGGAAATGATTTATTATTAAACGACGCGATTTTTATGCGTTGTCTATGATGTGAGTAATGTGCTATCCCGTAACACCAACTAGTCTTCCGCTGTACTGAGTTGTATAAATTTGGGGGTGTTACAGTTTGGTATCAAACTGTAACACCCCCAAATTTATACAACTTAGTACAGCGGAAAACTAGTTGGTGTTACGGGATAGCACATTACTCACATCATAGACAACGCATAAAAATCGCGTCGTTTATTTATAAAGCATTTCCATTCATAAATATCAAAGTTACATCGGTCCCAAGTCATATTAATTCATACAAATTTTTACAAAGTATTTGAATGGAAAATATTGTTTAAGTGCGGGTCATGAATTCTTGTCGTCTTCCCGAGAATTACCTTCAAGTACATGAGATAAAACATGTTAAAAGAAAAGGTCAGCGATAACGCCGAGTGAATTCATAGAGTTTCATAAAATCCATCAATATAATATATCAGTATAAAATTATTACTGAAAGTCATTTTGTACAAATCATTTTAATAGGCCATGAAATAGCCAAAGTCATTTTATACAAATCTTCATCAAAATCATAATATAGGCGTTTTCCTTAAAAATCATTATACGAGCCAATGTCGTAAAAACGTCATACAATATGTCTTATGACGTTGTATGAAAATAAAAACCGTTATATGAATATGGTTATGAAAACCAAAACACAAACATAGTATCAATAGTATGACTCAGTATTGCTAGTCAGGCAATACATCGTAATTCGGAGCGTCTAGTAGTATTTCGTTAGTTTGGATTATTATAAGCCGCATGACATTGTTACCTTACTAAACCAACAACGGGTAGCTAACCCGATACTCAATTTGCCCACCTAAAGTAGCGTGTCGTCACAAAGGTCATGCTATGGAAATCTTCTCATACATAAATTCGCTTACCAATCAATGTGGCACGACGGGGATCAACCGTCAAGGCGCGAACTGGGGTGATCGTCCCCAAATAGTACTATTATATGCATAAGCGTCTACCAAATCCCGGTAGTTCACAATTCATGCTAATGGGACTTTTAGTGACATAACCTAACTTTAATAATCCATTTAATTTCATCTATCGGGTCCTTTTATCATTTATCGGGTCATACAATCGGGTCATACAATCATTCGGGTCCAAATCAATAAACAAACAATCGGGACAAATGGTGTCCTACTTTAGTAAAACTAACATGTTATCTCCCTCGCGGGTTTATAAAATACTTCATAAAAACATTTAAAATAGTGTGAGGCTATGAACTCACGTTGATGTGGGAAGGCGGGTTATCGGCAATTCGGACGTACGGTACGTGCTTCAATCACGGAAACCTAGACAAATAATACTCGGTCTTAGACGTTTGTCCAATGACTTTATAAAAATAACATCTATGTATACATATGATGATTATATATATATATATATATATATATGATGATCAAGTGGGTTTACATATTCTCGTTTACTCCTTTTAGTGTTATATGTCGATAACTTTTATACTAGTTTACTAGTTTTACCCGTTTACGTGTCTTAAGCCCAATAAGCTTATTATAAGTTATTTAACTTATTTTAATCCATTTTGTACCTATATTATCAGTATGTATACTTTCCAAGTTGGGCCTAAATGGGTTAAGCCAAATAGATTCTTTTTACAAGTTTTTATCCTACTTAGTCCATTTATTAGTCCAATATGTTTACTTAGCTCGTTAATGTCCGTATGCCCTAAAGTTCGGGTTTTATCGGTTTTTACTTGTTATACATGTCTATATATCAGTATATAAGTTTTATAAAGTTTTCATTAGACGGGTCCAACCATCTAAGTTTTATTTAACAAAAACGTTAATTTTACGGCAATAGCCGAAAAAGTCGTAAAAATCATGTTTATAGTTTTTATTACTTATAAACATTATTTCACCACCATTTATATAATTTATCCATTTGATTAACCTTTTATATATATTTATATAAATAATTTTTATAAGTTAGTGGGTTTTTATTTTACATTTTATATATTAAAATGTGAGTGCTTATATAATAGTATTATTCTTTAATTTCCAAAAATCTGATTTTTAACTTCATCTTCACCAAAACTGCCATATCTTGAGTTCTATATGGAGATAGAAGCTCAAATTTTTATCACATAAACTAAATGATATGTGCTACATTTAACTCTTCTATAGCTACTGTTGAATCATCTTCTAAATATTTTCTAAAAATCGTCCAAAACAGTAACTTCAGATTTATACCCTAAACTTGTTTTGATCATATCTCACTCATTATTTTGATTCCATTGCATGGCCAACTCTCACATGTGTACAAGACCCATAGCTTACTGTAAATCCATTCTACTTCATCATTTTATCAGTCCATGACCTGTATACTTACTGTTTTATACAGCCATGTAAATTAATCAAGATTTACCCATTTTTACTTATAGTTTTTCATCTTTTTATCCATGATTATTAACACCAAATCCCCACACAATATTTTTATCATCATATAATCATCATAAATATATACAATAGGAAATAAAATACAAGTTTACATAATCAAAAATAACAAGAGGATGAGGAGGACAATCTTTATACCACCATGATGATGTAGGTTGTGATCAAAACATGGATTTTGATGGAGAAACTTGTGCATAGCCAAGACCATCTTCAAGACCTCCAATCTTCATCAAATCCTTGTGGAAAATCAGCCCTATGACACCATGAAAACTCCTCCATGGATGTTATAAGTTGCACCAATCTTCATCTTTTTGAATGGAGATTAACATATGTTAATTATAACATATATTAATGGTTAAAATTTGTATGAAATGGGTGTTTTGTGGAGCATTTGGGACGGCATCCATGGAGAAGGAGGGAGAGAGAAGTGGTTTTGCATGTTGAGTGAAATGTGTGTATGGTTTTAGTTAGCTAGTTTTGAGGTGTGAGTGGAAAGGCTTAAGATGTAAGCTAAGTTACACTTGTAACTAGCTAGCTTAAAATTTGACACCAAGTGTGTTAAGTTGTAGTGTTGGCCGGTTTTGATGGGGTGGGACAAGTGTCCCACTTGTCTCCTCCCATTTATTTACGGGTACTCCTCGATTCTAGTTTCCTCGATTTGCGTGCCCTCGGGTCGTTTTACGAAAAACGTTTTTATAAATTATGAATCAACGTCACAAAACGAATCCAATAAAAATTGTCTCATCAAAAACGGAGTTCGAAAACGTAAATACGTAATCCTAAGGTTTCCGGTTTAGTCGTAAAGGACGTTAAATTAAAATCGTAAGTCCTAATCTCTTCTCGTAAATTTGTGAGATTATGAACCAGCACAAATTTAAAATTCGAAAATAATATTCACGGATAAATTTATTTCCTGAAATGTCGGACTGTCACCAAAGACGGTGTATGTAAACGTAAGCACGTAACGTAGAATCCTCCGGTTTAGACGTAGTCGATGCTACTTCAAGACGTAAATCCAAATTTCTTCCCAAAAATAAGTGAGTTCATAAAATAATATTTTCAAATAAGTATTGAGAATAAAATATCAATCATAAATTGACGGATTGTCACAGCATTTACCCCTAAACAGGATCTTTGTCCTCAAAGATCATCTTACTACTCGCTTCTTATAGAGTTAAAGCCATGTGGGTATTTCCTCCACATTTGGTCTTTTCTCACAAGTGTCATTCATTACAATACGCGAGTTTCATCAAACCTAACTATGGGAATAAGATCAGGCTAAATGTTGACTTACTTTCTCTACCCATGATGTTCACGGGTTTCTGATGAATGCAACTTTTCGCCGATCTAAGCTTTATTAAGAAGAATTCAAATTTTCACTTGATAGGCATTTTATCAAGTCAGATTTACGAAACATAATTCACGCAACTCTTGAAGTCCTAGGGTAGATCCAGCTTGTATGCCTTTCAAACAAATCTTTTTACATCATCTCTATGGTCCCATACAACGGGGACTTATATCCCATGATTTGTCAGATCATGAATTCATTTTTCCAAGGTTAAAAATTGTGGCATAACTTCGCTACCTATTTGGCACTTCAAGATCTATATTTCATATTCACATAACCTCTTGCCCACTACCGGCAGTCAATAATGAGATCCTAATTTCACATCATTTCAGGTCTCGCGGGTCGGGTATTTTGTAAGGTTAGGTTCGCCATCATAGGAAACCTTAAACCTAAAAGACATGTCCAACTCACTATGGGTGTATGTCGGATGTCTCCATCTCAACTCTTGCTTATAGATGCTCTAAGATTTAGATCCTAACAAGATTAGATCTCGATCCTAATACGATAGTTATCAAGGATAATCTCTCCAAAGGAAAACGATTATACGGTCTATTACCAAAGGTCAATCATTCAAACATAAAACAACACTTATATTACTTTGTATCGTTACTTTACCTCGTCCCTTCGATTTGGGGTGGTACATAGTACTCTTATCAAGGTTCGTTCTCAATGATTTCTGAGCAAACCTCTAGAAATTCGATGCGAAGCGAGGATCTTGATATAGATGTTCGATACAGGCACACTATGTTTACATAACTCTTTTGCATTTATCATTAACGGGAATGATATTAGCAGATTTGGTCAGTCTGTCGACGATGACCCAAATCGAATCAAATTCAGATGAAGACCTTTGAAATAGCTAGACGTTTACTAGTGTATGAGGCGATGTCTGCCTTCATAATTTGCCATTAGTACAACTTCTTCAGACAAAGATACTTTTAGTCAAAAATGACATACATATAATACTTATACTTACAAGATTCCAACATAACTATATCTCACAATCCTCCATATTTAGACAATCACAAATGGCCTTTTATACATCTAACGCTATCGGCTTCTCTATTTTAATGGTTCACATTAGCCGGGAACCCTTTTTTATTATCTATTTTATCTCTTTTTACAAACATCGTCTATTTTACATTGTTTAAAAATTTATTTTGCACCTTCATTATTAAGAAATATATCTTAATTGAATCTTCATACTTTCTATATAATATGTCAGTATTTATATTCATTTTTCCTGATGATATAATTATCATGTCCATATTTATTCAAAAATTATTTCTTCACATTTTCTGAGTTTTAGTTTCGTCTCAACTATCATTTTTATCAGTTTTGCCTAATATGACGTTTTAAAGCGTCGATAATTATTACAACTAATTAACTAATAATTAATAAAAATTTTTTTATGAAACGTAAACGTAAAAATTTTAAATTTCTTAGTTCGACCAAATATATAAAATGTTCAAAATAAAATTTGAATTTAAGTAACACGATTTTTGGTTGATTTATCGAAAATATTTAATAAGATTCGTAAATGTTCGAAAAACCTTAGGTTATATTTTGGTCAAAATTTTCTTAGTTGAAAAGCAAAACTTGTCGTTTCAAATTTCAAGTAATAAGTTATATAGTTTCCTAAATTCTTCTTAGGTTGTCTAGAAGTATACACAAACATTTACCCCTAAACAGAAGTTTAGTTAAATGGTTTGTGTATAAGGGAATAATCCCTTAAAATCCTTTGTTAAAACATTTGTCAAAATATATTTGCACTTTCTTTTTAGTATAACTCAAAGTCTTGAATGATTTCTAATATTTGAAGAGTCAATTTATATTCCATGATCTTTAACTCACACGGTCAAATAATGTAAATGATTAAGTCTTAAATCACATGTTAAATATTCAAGATACCGGTTTTAATTGTTCGGCCAGTTCAGGGCAATTTATAACTAATTATTAACTCCTTCCTATTCTTATAAACAAACAAATAGTATCTCTGTCTGAAGAACGAATGTTTATGGCTAGAATATATGTTTTATATTAGTACAAACGTCTGTGTATAATGATCCTTATAGTTTGAATGATTGACATGTATAAAACATGTGTATAATGATTATGGCTAGAACTTTGAATGTATAAAACATGTGTATAATGATTGCTAGCTTATCACATGTGTAAGCTATATGTTTACATTTAAAAGAGTGGTGTTGATATCTCATAAGATTGGTTACCCAAAACCAAGTCTTGTTCATCCAAAAACTCATCATTTCATCACCTTGGTGGTATAAAGATTGTCCTCCTCATCTTATTGTTATTTTGATTATGTAAACATGTATTTTATTTCCTATTGTATATGTATATGATGATTATATGATGATAAAAATGTTATGTGGGGATTTGGTGTTGATAAACATGATTAAAAAGGTGAAAAACTATAAAGAACAAGGCTAAAATCTTGCTTAAAAGTGATGGCTGTATAAAACAGTAAAGAAACAGGTCATGTACTGATAAAATGATGAAGTAGAAGTAATATACAGTAAGCTATGAGTCTTGTACACATGTGAGAGTTGGCCATGCAATGGAATCATTGTAATGAGTGAGATATGATCAAAACAAGTTTAGGGTATAAATCTGAGATTACTGTATTGGACGATTTTTAGAAAATACTTAAAGGATGATTCAACAGTAGCTATAGAAGAGTTAAATGGAGCACATATTATGTAGTTTATGTGATAAACATTTGAGCTTCTATCTCCATATAGAACTCAAGATATGGCAGTTTTGGTGAAAGTGAAGATAAAAATCAGATTTTTGGAATTAATGTTTATTATTATTATATAAGCACTCACATTTTAATGTATAAAATGTAAAATAAAAACCCACTAACTTATAAAACTTATTTATATAAATATATAAAAGGTTAAATAAATGGATAAATTATATAAATGGTGGTGAAATAATATTTATAAGTAATAAAAACTATAAACTTGATTTTTACGACTTTTTCGGCTATCGCCGTAAAATTAATGTTTTTCGCCAAATAAAACTTAGACGACCAAACCCGTCTAATGTAAAGTTTATAAAAGTCATATACTGATATATAAGTATCTAATACAAGTAAAAACCGATAAAACCCGAACTATAAGAAATACGGACATTTACGAGCTAATTAAGCATATTGGACTAATAATTGGACTAAATAAGATAAAAGCTTGTAAAAAGAACTTATTGGGCTTAACCCATTTGGGCCCAACATGGAAAGTATACATACTGATAAAATAAGTATAACAAGGATTAAAACAAGCTAAAGAACTTATAATAAGCTTATAGGACTTAAAACGTGTAAATAAGTAAAACTAGTAAACTAGTATAAAAGTTATCGAAATATAACACTAAAATGAGTAAACGAGAATATGTAAACCCACTTGATCATCATCATATATATATAATCATCATATGTATACAAAATTGTTATTTTTATAAAGTCATTGGACATGAGTCTAAGACGAGTATTATTTGTCTAGGTTTCCGTGATTGAAGCACGTATCGTACAACCGAATTGCCAATAACCCGCCTTCCCACATCAACGTGAGTTCATAGCCTCGCACTCTTTTAAATGTCTTTATAAATGTTTTATAAACCCGCGAGGGAGATAACATGTTAGTATTTTTGTAAATTAGGACACCATTTGTCCCGATTGTTTGTTTATTGATTTGGACCCGAATGATTGAATGACCCGATTGTATGACCCGATAAATGATTAAAGGACCCGATAGATGAAATTAAATGGATTATTAAAGTTAGGTTATGTCACTAAAAGTCCCATTAGCATGAATTGTGAACTACCGGGATTTGGTAGACGCTTATGCATTTAATAGTACTATTTGGGGACGATCACCCCAGTTCGCGCCTTGACGGTTGATCCCCGTCGTGCCACATTGATTGGTAAGCGAATTTATGTATGAGAAGATTTCCATAGCGTGACCTTTGTGACGACACACTACTTTAGATGGGCAAAAATTGGTATCGGGTTAGCTACCCGTTGTTGGTTTAGTAAGGTAACAATGTCATGCGGCTTATAATAATCCGAATTAACGAAATACTAATAGACGCTCCGAATTACGATGTATTGCCTGACTAGCAATACAGGGTCATACTATTGATATTATATTCGTGTTTTGGTTTTCATAACCATATTCATATAACGGTTTTTATTTTCATACAACGTTATAAGACGTATTGTATGATTGTTTTTACGACATTGGCTCGTATAGTGATTTTTAAGGCAAATGCCTATATTATGATTTTCGATAAGGATTTGTATAAAATGACTTTGGCTATTTTATGGCCTATCAAAATGATTTGTACAAAATGATTTTCAGTAATAATCTTATAAAGTCCAATAAGCTTATTATAAGTTCTTTAACTTGTTTTAATCCCTTTTATACCTATATTATCAGTATGTATACTTTCCATGTTGGGCCCAAATGGCTTAAGCCCAATAAGTTCTTTTTACAAGTTTTTATCTTATTTAGTCCAATTATTAGTCCAATATGCTCAATTAGCTCGTAAATGTCCGTATTTCTTATAGTTCGGGTTTTATCGGTTTTTACTTGTATTAGATACTTATATATATCAGTATATGACTTTTATAAACTTTACATTAGACGGGTTTGGTCGTCTAAGTTTTATTTGGCGAAAAACGTTAATTTTACGGCGATAGCCGAAAAAGTCGTAAAAATCAAGTTTATAGTTTTTATTACTTATAAATATTATTTCACAACTATTTATATAATTTATCCATTTAATTAACCTTTTATATATTTATATAAATAAGTTTTATAAGTTAGTGGGTTTTTATTTCACATTTTATACATTAAAATGTGAGTGCTTATATAATAATAATAAACATTAATTCCAAAAATCTGATTTTTATCTTCATGTTTACCATTTTTACCATATCTAGAGTTCTATAATGAATTAGAAGCTCATTTTTGGGTGACATGTTCTTCATATTATAATTGAAATCGAAAGACTACCATAACATGTGTTTTATTTGATTTCATTTGTGTACAAGTAGAATTTATTCTAGCCATAAACATTCGTTTCTTAGTACTATTTGGGAAGATGAAGCCCGTGTTGATATCTCATAATCCTTCATCTACGTAGGGCAATTTATAACTAATTTTTCAAAGATTAGAACCATTAACGCTTAGGGATTAAAAACTTAATCCTTTACATAAAATGACCGTTGGATTAAAAATGGTAAGATGTATGCATATAGACTCTTCAAAAATTAAGAGCCCTTTTAAGACTTTGAGTATTACTAAAAAGAAAATGGAAATATGTTTTGACGAATGTTTTAACAAAGGATTTAAGGGATTATTCCTTTATACACAAACCATTTAACTAAACTTCTGTTTAGGGGTAAATGTTTGTGTATACCTCAAGATAACTTAAAAAGGATTGAGGAAAACCATTTAAACCATAACTTGAAATTTGAAACAACAAATTTTGCTTTTCAACTAAGAAAATTTTGACCAAAATATAAACAAAGATTTTTCGAACATTTACGAATCTTATTAATTATTTTCGATAAATCAACGAAAATCTTGTTAATTAAACTCAAATTTATTTCGAACATTTTACATAATTGGTCGAACTAAGAAATTTAAAACTTTTACGTTTACGCTTCATAAAAATTAACTAATAAATATTTAATTAATTATAATAATTCGCTTACCAATCAATGTGGCACGACGGGGATCAACCGTCAAGGCGCGAACTGGGGTGATCGTCCCCAAATAGTACGATTATATGCACAAGCGTCTACCAACTCCCGGTAGTTCACAATTCATGCTAATGGGACTTTTAGTGACATAACCTAACTTTAATAATCCATTTGATTTCATCTATCGGGTCCTTTAATCATTTATCGGGTCATACAATTGGGTCATTCAATCATTCGGGTCCAAATCAATAAACAAACAATCGGGACAAATGGTGTCCTATTTTATAAAAACTAACATGTTATCTCCCTCGCGGGTTTATAAAACATTTATAAAAACATTTAAAAGAGTGCGAGGCTATGAACTCACGTTGATGTGGGAAGGCGGGTTATCGGCAATTCGGACGTACGGTACGTGCTTCAATCACGGAAACCTAGACAAATAATACTCGGTCTTAGACGTTTGTCCAATACTTTGAATTGGACAAACTATAAGGATCATCTTCCCAAATAGAAGCCGAGGCTATGAGCTCACGTTCATGTGGGAAGGCGGGTTATCGGCAATTCGGATGTACGGTACGTGCTTCAATCACGGAAACCTAGACAAATAATACTCGTCTTAGACTCATGTCCAATGACTTTATAAAAATAACAATTATGTATACATATGATGATTTTATATATATGATGATCAAGTGGGTTTACATATTCTCATTTACTCATTTTTGTGTTATGTGTCGATAACTTTTATACTAGTTTTCTAGTTTTACCTATTTACGTGTTTTAGGTCCAATAAACCTATTATAAGTTTATTAACTTGTATTAATCTATTTAATACTTATATTATCAGTATTTAAACTTTCAAGTTGGGCCCAAATGGGTTAAGTCCAATAAGTTCTTTTTATAAGGTTTTAACTTATTTAGTCCAATTATTAGTCCAATATGTTTACTTAGCTCGTTAATGTCCGTATGTCCTATAGTTCGGGTTTTATCGGTTTTTACTTGTTATACATGTTTATATATCAGTATATAAGTTTTATAAAGTTTACATTAGACGGGTCCAACCATCTAAGTTTTATTTAACAAAAACGTTAATTTTACGGTATTAGCCGAAAAGGTCGTAAAAATCATGTTTATAGTTTTATAACTTATAAAACTTAACAAGTTACCATTTTTAATAAAATGTCCACTTATTTACGATTTTACATATTTATATAAATGTATTATATAAGTTAGTGGGTTTTAATTTATATTTTATACTATTAAATTTTGAGTGCTCATATAATAGTATTATACTTTTAATTTCCAAAATCTAATTTTTATCTTTACTTTCACCAAAACTGCCATATCTAGAGTTATATATGGAGATAGAAGCTCAAATTTTTATCACATAAACTACATGAATTTTGCTCCATTTAACTCTTCTATAGCTACTGTTGAATCATCCTCCAAGTATTTTCTAAAAATCGTCCAAAACAGTGAACTCAGATTTGTACCTTAAACTTGTTTTGATCATATCTCACTCATTACAATGATTCCATTGCATGGCCAACTCTCACATGTGTACAAGACCCATAGCTTACTGTAAACCCATTCTACTTCATCATTTTATCAGTTCATGACATGTTTCTTTACTGTTTTATACATCCATCTAAATTAAGCAAGATTTTAACCTTGTTTCTTATAGTTTTTCACCTTTTTAATCATGTTTATCAACACCAAATCCCCACACAATAATTTTAATCATCATTCATCATCATATACATATACATAAGTAAAAGAAATACAAGATTACATAATCAAAAATAACAAGAGGATGAGGAGGACAATCTTTATACCACCAAGTTGATGTAGGTTATGATTTGGACATGGTTTTTGATGGAGAAACTTGTAGATAACCAAGACCATCTTCAAGACCACCATTCTTCATGAACTCCTTGTGGAAAATCAGCCCTACTACTCCATGGAAACTCCTCCTTGGTTGTTAAAACTTGCACCAATCTATAGGGCTTTCAAAAGGGCATCATCATATATGTAAATAACATATGATTTCATGGTTAAATTTGATCAAATGAGGGTTGTTCTTGATGAATATGGGACGAATTTAGAGAGAGAGGAGAGTGTTTATGGTGGTTTGCATGTGAAAATGGAAGGAAATGGTAATGTCTAGTGGTTTTGTTAGTTTAGTGGGAAGAGAAGCTTCAAAATGAAGCTAAGTTACAAGTGTAACTTAGTTTAGTGTAAGGATGCCACATCTTTTGATGTGGTGTCCCTAGTTAGTGGGGTGGGATAAACTAGTTTTGTCCCATCCCGCTAATTTACGGGTATTCCTCGATTCTAGTTTCCTCGATTTGCGTGCTCTCGGGTCGTTTTACGAAAAACGTTATTATAAATTATGAATCAACGGCACAAAACGAATCTAATAAAAATTGTCTCATAAAAAACGGAGTTCGAAAACGTAAATTCGTAATCCTAAGGTTTCCGGTTTCGTCGTAAAGGACGTTAAATTAAAATCGTAAGTCCTAATCTCTTCTCGTAAATTTGTGAGATTATTAACCATCACAAATTTAAAATTCGAAAATAATATTCACGGATAAATTTATTTCCTGAAATGTCGGACTGTCACCAAAGACGGTGTATGTAAACGTAAGCACGTAACGTAGAATCCTCCGGTTTAGACGTAGTCGATGCTACTTCAAGACGTAAATCCAAATTTCTTCCCAAAAATAAGTGAGTTCATAAAATAATATTTTCAAATAAGTATTGAGAATAAAATATCAATCATAAATTGACGGATTGTCACAGCATTTACCCCTAAACAGGATCTTTGTCCTCAAAGATCATCTTACTACTCGCTTCTTATAGAGTTAAAGCCATGTGGGTATTTCCTCCACATTCGGTCTTTTCTCATAAGTGTAATTCATTACAATACGCGAGGTTCATCAAACATAACTACGGGAATAAGATCAGGCTTAATGTTGACTTATTTTCTCTATCCATGATGTTCACGGGTTTTTGATGAATGCAACTTTTCGCCGATCAAAGCTCTACTAAGAATAATCAGATTTTCACTTGATAGATATTCCATCAAGTTCGATATACGAAACATAATTCACGCAGTCTTGGAAGTCCTAGGGTAGATCCAGCTTATATGCCTTTCAAACCAATATTTTATATCATCTCAATGGTCCCATACAACGGGGACTTATATCCCATGATTTGTCAGATCATGAATTCATTTTTCCAAGGTTAAAAATTGTGGCATAACTTCGCTACCCATTCGGCACTTCAAGATCTATTTTTCATATTCACATATCCTCTTGCCCACTACCGGCAGTCAATAATCAGATCCTAATTTCAACAATCATTTCAGATCTCGCGGGTCGGGTATTTTGCAAGGTTAGGTTCGCCATCATAGGAAACCTTAAACCTAAAAGACATGTCCAACTCACAGTGGGTGTATGTCGGGTGTCTTCATCTCAACTCCTGCTTACAGATTCTCTAATTTCTAAATCTTAACAAGATTCGATCTCGATCCTAATACGATAGTTATCAATGATAATATCTCCAAAGGAAAACGATTATACGGTCTATTACCAAAGGTCAATCATTCAAACATAAAACAGCACTTATATTACTTTGTATCGTTACTTTACCTCGTCCCTTCGATTTGGGGTGGTACATAGTACTCTCATCAAGGTTCGTTCTCAATGATTTCTGAGCAAATCTCTATAAATTCGATACGAAGCGAGGATCTTGATAAAGATGTTCGATACAGGCACACTATTTTACATAACTCTTTTGCATTTATCATTAACGGGAATGATATTAGCAGATTTGGTCAGTCTGTCGACGATGACCCAAATCGAATCAAATTCAGATGATGACCTTTGCAATAGCTAAACGTTTACTAATGTATGAGGCGATGTCTGCCTTCATAATTTGTCATTAGTACAACTTCTTCTGGTAATGATACATTAAATTAGAAATGACAGGAATATAATACTTATACTTACAAGAATTCAATATGACTACATCTCACAATCCTCCATATTTAGGCAACCACAAGTGGCCTTTCATACATTTAATGTCATCAGCTCCTTAATTCTAATGGTTCACACTAGCCGCGAACCCCTTTTTATTATCTATATTATCTTTTTTTTACAATCATTGTTTATTTTTATATTGTTCGGCAAATTATTTTGTACCTTCATTATTAAGGAACACATCCTAATTGGTTCTTTATTCTTTTTACATAATGCGTCGGTATCTATATTCACTTCTCATGATGATGTAATTATCATGTCCACAATTCATTCAGAGATTCTTTTTATGTTATGCGTCAGTAATTACGTTCGCCTCTCTTCATATTCTCTAAGTTTCAGTTTCGTTTCAGCTATTGTTTTTATCAGTTTTGCTCAATTCGACGTTTAAAGCGTCGATAATTATTACACGTAAATTAACAATAAATATTTAGTTTTTATGAAACGTAAACATAAAGATTTTAAATTTCTTAGTCTGTCCAATTACATGAAAATATTCAAAATAGTTTTTAATTTAATTAACACGATTTTTGTTGATTTATCGAAAATAATTAATAAGATTCGTAAATGTTCGAAAAATCTTTTTTTATATTTTGGTCAAAATTTTCTTAGATTGAAAAGCAAAAATTGTCATTTCAAATTTCGAGTCATGGTTTAAATGGTTTCCTCAATCCCTCTTAGGTTGTCTTGAGGTATACACAAACATTTACCCCTAAACAGGAGTTTAGTTAAATGATTTGTGTATAAGGCAATAATCCCTCAAAAGTTCTTTGTGAAAACATTTGTCAAAACACATTTGCACTTTCCTTTTGGTAAAATCCAAAGTCTTAAATGGCTCTAATTTTTGAAGAGTCAATATATATTCCATTATCTTATTAATCACACGGTTAAATCATGTGAAGGATTTAGTCTTTAATCATATGTTAAATATTTAAGGTACAGGTTTTTATTGTTCGGCCAAATCAGGGCAATCTATAATTAATTATTAACTCATTCTTATTCTTATAAACAAACAAATGAATCTTAATGATCACAAGCATGAATTTACCAAATTATAGCCTACACACGTGATTCATCAAATTTATGGATGCTACATGTGTATTAGTTAATCCAAACGACATCACGTGAAACTCATAATGTTCATTACAAGTACCGGATGTAGTGATTGGAATAGATAATCTTCTTCGCGGACGAGAAGTTGATAATAACCATGCCGTGGATCATATCTTTAACACATACGCTAGAACCTTGTAAATGATCGAACAAATCTTCCATTTCGAGTTATGGATATCGTTTTCGATCGTCAATTTACTCAGTCCACAGTAATCTATAAATATAAGGAATGATAACACCATGGCTCTTCATGATGACAGGCTTGGTATAATAAAATCTTTCTCCGACAACTCTCTCAGTTGTACGGTAATTCCTTTAATTTAGATGGTGCTGACGTATAGTGCACAAGCCACAGGTGCAGCACCGGAAATATAATCAATACCAATCTCAACTTGCCTTAATGGCAAAAGTCTAGGTAATTTATTAAGAAATACCTTCTAAAATTTCAGATAACAGAAACATCTTTTAATAAATTCATATTAGTTTCTTTCTATATTATAATATTTGTGACTAATTCACAGCCATTTATGGTATAACTTCAAGTCTAAATGCAGGATATAATCATCCATCAAGAATTATTTAGATCACTTTTGATGATCAACATCTTATCTTTTAGGGGAATTCTATTCGGGTTCCCATCAATTAAGACAATGTCGTCATGTCATAATCGATCAATCCATTCTACTGGCACTATCAACTTTTCAGTTTTATTGCCGTTGATAAGATGTGAACTTCTAAAAATACTAATAATAACTCATAATCCTTCACAAAGTCAGGGATATATGGAGACACAACTACTATTAAAAGAGTAAGGTCAACGCATAATCTATGCGAGAGAATTTCAAATCAGATACAGACGAAAACATTAACGAATATGAATATATCCCATGTTTTCATTAATTTGAGTACGCATTCGAAAGCTCCTCGGATCGTTACCCAGGTCATTCAAATGAAATCAAATCAAAAGAAATGATAATAACGTCAATACATCCAGTCGGGTATCAACACTCGGTAATCAGATACTTTTCCTAAGAATCTCACTACGGGAGAATTGGACAAGAAAGAATTGTCAATTGTCAAATAAGACAATTTCCACATATGAGTAAATTCGACTCAGAAGAATAGATGCTACAGGCACATATGTAGGTGTCCCTAACACTATGTCCTATTTTGCACTTCTTGCAGATCTCATGAAATTTAATCTTTCACAATCTTCAAAGAAAATGTAGTGTTTATTAATTAGTTTTATGGTGACTACTAATCAGCCTTGCATGGTCCATTCCAAATTGTATGTAGGCGCGCAACTATATACAATTTCAAGATTAACGATGCAATACTCAGTTCGTCAAAATTTTATCATCCATGTTTATAGTAAAATCATTTTCATGCTTATTTTTTAAATAAGAATCAAAAGTATATTTACAAAGGTCTTTCCTTGTTATGAAAACAATTAAGTTTTCCAAGGTATTTTATAAACAACCTTATTTTGATAACAATCACTTATAAATCTCACTTTGAATAATCCTTATAGTGATTAAAATTCAATTTTTCTCAAGGAATACTGTTTTATCTTATAAAAACAATGAGTGATCTGCAAAAGAGTGATGAAAAGTTGTTCACCAAGAACTAACTATAATATATCAGGAAATGAGCTTAGCCAAATAATCATGAGGTTCATGATCTCGAAGGCACTAAAAAGAATAATTCACAACGTAACTCAAGTCAAGATGAGTACTTGTTCAATGGTTGCATCACTAATGCGAACATTAGGATGAAGCAATAAAGGATAGATAACATCGATACATGTAGAATTTAGCGATCAAAGGTAGTCTTTTCATTAATCACAAACAAGCTAAAATTGTACCGTAACACATTACGTGTCACTATGTCATACAAATCTCGGAACTCATCCTACCAACTGATATCTCAGTTAAGTTAGGGATTATTTTTAAAAGATACCACAGTGAATACTAATCTACAAGGGTCATTAGGTGTTCCACATGTCCCAGAAGATCCATCGGTCCCAATTTTAAAAGAAGATTTCTTCAATTTATTTCTTGGACACTAGGCATCCTCATTAGTGGACAATGGCCTAGGAACAACCCTTAACACGAACCTACAATCATTTAAAACCTTATAATTCAATCACAGGAATTAACGACTTCCTCTTAACAATATCATATTCCATAATAGTTAAATTTTATTTTATTCAAGTTTCAATCAACTTATACTCAATTCGATATCCTACCTCATTCTCCAATACTTACAACCTTATTCTTCGGCCTTGTAAAGGCAATAAAAGCTCAATATGATCAACACTTAATTTCCAATCCTATAATTCTTACAACACAATTATCAAATGAGTCACTAGTATGAAATGACTTGATCATTTAACTAGACTTCTCGGAAAGGTACTAGTGCATGAGGCTTTTGGGTAATGGTTCCAATAACAGCCTCAAGTGCAACATTCACCCTTTCGATTTCAAGTTCAAGAATTGGGTGACAACGAATCAGATGACATCTTTCTAGGTGGTAACGTTTTGTAAAACTCCACTCTATAAGGAAAGATCGTCATGACATCGATATCAGATTTAATCTCGCCAATTCTTTTTCAATATCACAATCAACTAATATCTACATTTCTACGAATATCAACCATTTGTTGGGATCATAAATATCCACAACTTGGTTTAGATCTAGGATAGCTAGAATTCCTACGAGAATAGCTTCGATTAATTTACTAGGGAAGTTAGGGTTCCTTGTGACAATCGACGTCGTATAAATACCTCGTATAAATATCAAAATAATCATCAAACAATCATGTAATAAAATTACATCATATATATATAATCCAAGTTATATATATATTAAAATAACACTTCTCAGTCTGGCCTTGTCGGTAACTCGGGAATTCTTCGGCACCGTTATAGTCAAAAGATTTTTAGACATTTTTAGAAAAATGTTTTTATTTAAAAGATTTTGAAATGTTTTATTCAAAACCTTTGGTTATAAAAATCTTTCGTTCTCTATAACGAGAGCTCTGGTACCAAACTTGTGATGAACGTTATGAGTTTCACGTGTGGGAGATACTATTTAGGCCCAACTTGATATCAATAGAAAATTGAGTTGTATTCTATTTTTGTCATTTATGACTAAAAGTATCTCTGTCTGAAGAAGTTGTACTGATGGCAATTATGAAGGCAGACATCGCCTCATACATTAGTAAACGTCTAGCTATTGCAAAGGTCATCATCTGAATTTGATTCGATTTGGGTCATCGTCGACAGACTGACCAAATCTGCTAATATCATTCTCATTAATGATAAATTCAAAAGAGTTGTGTAAACATAGCGTGCCTGTATCGATCATCTATATCAAGATCCTCGCTTCGCATCGAATTTCTAGAGATTTTCTCAGAAATCAATAAGAACGAACCTTGATGAGAGTACTATGTACCATCCCAAATCGAAGGGACGAGGTAAAGTAACGATACAAAGTAATGTAAGTGTTGTTTTATGTTTGAATGATTGACCTTTGGTAATAGACCGTATAATCGTTTTCCTTTGGAAAGATTATCATTGATAATTATCGTATTAGGATTGAGATCGAATCTTGTTAGGATCTAAATCTTAGAGAATCTGTAAGCAGGAATTGAGATGAAGACATCCGACATACACCCATTGTGAGTTGGACATGTCTCTTAGGTTTAAGGTTTCCTATGATGGCGAACCTATCCTTGCAAAATACCCGACCCGCGAAATCTGAAATGATTGTTGAAATAGGGATTTGATTATTGACTGCCGGTAGTGGGCAAGAGGTTTTGTGAATGTGAAATGTAGATCTTGAAGTGCCAAATGGGTAGCGAAGCTATGCCACAATTTTTAACCTTGGAAAAAAATGAATTCATGATCTGACAAATCATGGGATATAAGTCCCCGTTGTATGGGACCATTGAGATGATGTAAAAGTTGGGATTGAAAGGCATATAAGCTGGATCTACCCTAGGACTTCAAAGAAATGCGTGAATTATGTTTCGTAAATCGAACTTGATGGAATATCTATCCAGTGAAAATCTGAATTCTTCTTAGTAAAGCTTAGATCGGCGAAAAGTTGCATTCATCAAAAACCCGTGAACATCATGGATAGAGAAAGTAAGTCAACATTAAGCCTGATCTTATTTCCGTAGTTATGTTTGATGAAACTCGCGTATTATAATGGATTGCACTTATGAGAAAAGACCGAATGTGGAGGAAATACCCACATGACTTTAACTCTATAAGAAACGAGTAGTAAGGTAAGATGATCTTTGAGGACAAAGATCCTGTTTAGGGGTAAATGCTGTGACAATCCGTCAATTTATGGTTGATATTTTATTCTTGAATATTATTTAAAAACATTATTTTAATGTTACAATATGAACTCACATATTTTTGGGAAGAAATTTGGATTTACGTCTTGAAGTAGCGTCGACTACGTTTAAACCGGAGGATTCAACGTTACGTGCCTACGTTTACATACACCGTCCTTGGTGACAGTCCGACATTTCAGAAAATAAATTTATCCATGAATATTATTTTGGAGTTTTAAATTTGTGTTAGTTCATAAACTCACAAATTTACGAGAAGAGATTAGGACTTACGATTTTATTTTAACGTCTTTTACGACTAAACCGGAAACCTTAGGATTACGTATTTACGTTTTCGAACTCCGTTTTTGATGAGACAATTTTTATTGGATTTGTTTTGTGACGTTGATTCATAATTTATAAAAACGTTTTTCATAAAACGACCCGAGGGCACGCAAATCGAGGAAACTAGAATCGAGGAGTACCCGTAAATAAATGGGGATGAGACAAGTGGGACACTTGCCCCACCCCCACTATAACCATCCAACATACTACACCTCACTACATTTGGTGTCAAAGTGTTAGCTTTGTAACTTACACATGTAAGCTAAAGCTTACATTGTAAGCTACAACTTACAAAAACCATCAACCTAAACCATTTCTTCACTTCCAACACATGCAAACCACTCTCTCATCCCTTTTCTCTCTCAAAAATTCGTCCATATTCAACCACCACCATAAAACACCCTCATTTGATCAATTTAACCACAATATCATGTGTTATTCACACATATGTTGAAGAACCTTTGAAGATATGAAGATTGGAGGTGATCTTAACCTATGAAAAGGAGTTTTCATGGGGTTAAAGGGCTGAATTCATGGAGGTGTTCATCTATCCAAAGTACCCAAGAAGTTTCCTTGCTAAAGTTGAAGATTTGATAACAAGAACCAAGTCTTGTTCATCAAAAACCTCATATTTTCATCACTAATGGTGGTATAAAGATTGTTCTTCCTATCCTCTTGTTATTTTTGATTATGTAATCTTGTATTTCTTTCACTTATGTATATGTATATGATGATGAATGATGATAAAAATGTTATGTGGGGATTTGTTGTTGATAATCATGGATAAAAAGATGAAAAACTTTAAGTAAAAATGGGTAAATCTTGTTTAAATGATAGGCTGTATAAAAACAGTAAAGAACCACATGTTAGACTGATGAAATGATGAAATAGAATCCATTTACAGTAAGCTAAATGTCTTGTACACATGTGAGAGTTGGCCATGCAATGGAATCAAAATAATGAGTGAGATATGATCAAAACAAGTTTAGGGTATAAATCTGAAGTTACTGTTTTGGACGATTTTTAGAAAATATTTAGAAGATGATTCAACAGTTGCTATAGAAGAGTTAAATGTAGCACATATCATGTAGTTTATGTGATAAACATTTGAGCTTCTAATTCATTATAGAACTCTAGATATGTTAAAAATGGTGAACATGAAGTTAAAAATCAGATTTTTGGAAATAATGTTTATTATTATTATATAAGCACTCACATTATAATGTATAAAATGTAAAAATATAAACCCACTAACTTATAAAACTTATTTATATAAATGTATAAAAGGTTAATTAAATGGGTAAATTATATAAATTGTGGTAAAATAATATTTATAAGTAATAAAAACTATAAACTTGATTTTTACGACTTTTTCGGCTATCGCCGTGAAATTAACGTTTTTCGCCAAATAAAACTTAGACGACCAAACCCGTCTAATGTAAAGTTTATAAAAGTCATATACTGATGTTTAAGTAACTAATACAAGTAAAAACCGATAAAACCCGAACTATAAGAAATACGGACGTTAACGGACTAAATTAACGTTATTGGACTAATAATACAACAAAAATGGACTAGAACACTTATAGACTTATTATTGGACTTAACCCATTTGGGCCCGACTTAAAAGTGTATGTACTGATAATATGAGTACAAAAAGGATTAATACAAGTTAAGAACTTATAATAGGCTTATTGGACCTAAAACACGTAAATAGGTAAAACGAGAAAACTAGTATAAATGTTATCGACACATAACTCAAAAATGAGTAAACGAGAATATGTAAACCCACTTGATCATCATATATAAATAATCATCATATGTATACATAATTGATATTTTTATAAAGTCATTGGACAAACGTCTAAGACCGAGTATTATTTGTCTAGGTTTCCGTGATTGAAGCACGTACTGTACGTCCGAATTGCCGACAACCCGCCTTCCCACATCAACGTGAGTTCATAGCCTCGCACTCTTTTAAATGTTTTATAAATGCTTTATAAACCCGCGAGGGAGATAACATGTTAGTTTTTATAAAAGTTTGGACACCATTTGTCCCGATTGTTTGTTTATTGATTTTGGACCCGAATGATTGAATGACCCGATTGTATGACCCGATAAATGATTAATGGACCCGATAGATGAAATCAAATGGATTATTAAAGTTAGGTTATGTCACTAAAAGTCCCATTAGCATGAATTGTGAACTACCGGGAGTTGGTAGACGCTTATGCATTTAATAGTACTATTTGGGGACGATCACCCCAGTTCGCGCCTTGACGGTTGATCCCCGTCGTGCCATATTGATTGGTAAGCGAATTTATGTATGAGAAGATTTCCATAGCGTGACCTTTGTGACGACACGGTACTTTAGATGGGAAAAATTGGTATCGGGTTAGCTACCCGTTGTTGGTTTAGTAAGGTAACAATGTCATGCGGCTTATAATAATCCAATCACCAAAATATTACTGGACGCTCCGAATTACGATGTATTGCCTGACTAGCAATACAGGGTCATACTATTGATATTATGTTTGTATTTTAGTTTTCATAACCATATTCATATAGCGGTTTTTATTTAATCTATACAACGTTGCAAAACGTATTGTATGATGTTTTTACGACATTGGCTCGTATAATAATTTTTAAGGCAAATGCCTATATTATGATTTTCGATAAGGATTTATATAAAATGACTTTGGCTATTTTATGTCCTATTACAAAGATTTATATAAAATGATTTGGCTATTTTACGGCCTATTATAATGATTTGTACGAATTGATTTTTGGTACTAATTTTATACCAAAGTTATATTGATGGAATTTATTAAACTCTATGAATTCACTCGGCGTTATCGCTGACCTTTTCTTTTAACATGTTTTATCTCAGGTACTTGAAGGTAATTCTCGGGAAGACGACAAGAATTCATGGCCCGCACCTAAACTATATTTTCCCTTCAAATACTTTGTAAAACTTTGTATGAAATATAATGACTTGGGACCGATGTAACTTTGATATTTATGAATGGAAATGATTTATTATAAAACGACGCGATTTTTATGCGTTGTCTATGATGTGAGTAATGTGCTATCCCGTAACAACAACGAGTCTTCCGCTGTATTGAGTTGTATAAATTTGGGGGTGTTACAGTTTGGTACCAAACTGTAACACCCCCAAATTCATACAACTCAATACAGCGGAAGTCTAGTTGGTGTTACGGGATAGCACATTACTCACATCATAGACAACGCTTTAAAAGTCGCGTCGTTTTAATAATAAAGCATTTCCATTCATAAATATCAAAGTTACATCGGTCCCAAGTCATTATATTTCATACAAAGTTTTACAAAGTATTTGAATGGAAAATATAGTTTAGGTGCGGGCCATGAATTCTTGTCGTCTTCCCGAGAATTACCTTCAAGTACCTGAGATAAAACATGTTAAAAGAAAAGGTCAGCGATAACGCCGAGTGAATTCATAGAGTTTAATAAATTCCATCAATGTAATATCAGTATAAAAGTATTACTGAAAATCATTTTGTACAAATTGTTTTGATAGGCCATGAAATAGCCAAAATCATTTTATACAAATCTTCATCAAAATCATAATATAGGCGTTTGCCTTAAAAATCATTATACGAGCCAATGTCGTAAAAACGTCATACAATACGTCTTATGATGTTGTATGAAAATAAAAACAGTTATATGAATATGGTTATGAAAACCAAAATACAAACATAATATCAATAGTATGGCCCAGTATTGCTAGTCAGGCAATACATCGTAATTCGGAGCGTCTAGTAGTATTTCGTTAGTCGGATTATTATAAGCCGCATGACATTGTTACCTTACTAAACCAACAACAGGTAGCTAACCCGATACTCAATTTGCCCATCTAAAGTAGCGTGTCGTCACAAAGGTCACGCTATGGAAATCTTCTCATACATAAATTCGCTTACCAATCAATGTGGCACGACGGGGATCAACCGTCAAGGCGCGAACTGGGGTGATCATCCCCAAATAGTACGATTATATGCACAAGCGTCTACCAACTCCCGGTAGTTCACAATTCATGCTAATGGGACTTTTAGTGACATAACCTAACTTTAATAATCCATTTGATTTCATCTATCGGGTCCTTTAATCATTTATCGGGTCATACAATCGGGTCATACAATTGGGTCATTCAATCATTCGGGTCCAAATCAATAAACAAACAATCGGGACAAATGGTGTCCTATTTTATAAAAACTAACATGTTATCTCCCTCGCGGGTTTATAAAACATTTATAAAAACATTTAAAAGAGTGCGAGGCTATGAACTCACGTTGATGTGGGAAGGCGGGTTGTCGGCAATTCGTACGGTATGTGCTTCAATCACGGAAACCTAGACAAATAATACTCGGTCTTAGACGTTTGTCCAATGACTTTATAAAAATAACATCTATGTATACATATGATGATTATATATATATATATATATATATATATATATGATGATCAAGTGGGTTTACATATTCTCGTTTACTCCTTTTAGTGTTATATGTCGATAACTTTTATACTAGTTTACTAGTTTTACCCGTTTACGTGTCTTAAGCCCAATAAGCTTATTATAAGTTATTTAACTTATTTTAATCCATTTGGTACTTATATTATCAGTACTTAAACTTTACAAGTTGGGCCCAAATGGGTTAAGCCCAATAATAAGTTTATAAGTGTTTTAGTCCATTTTTGTTATATTGTTAGTCCAATAACGTTAATTTAGTCCGTTAACGTCCGTATGTCCTATAGTTCGGCTTTTATCGGTTTTTACTTGTTATACATGTTTATATATCAGTATATGAGTTTTATAAAGTTTACATTAGACGGGTCCAACCATCTAAGTTTTATTTAACAAAAACGTTAATTTTACGGCAATAGCCGAAAAAGTCGTAAAAATCATGTTTATAGTTTTTATTACTTATATACTTTATTTCACCACCATTTATATAATTTATCCATTTGATTAACCTTTTATATATATTTATATAAATAGGTTTTATAAGTTAGTGGGTTTTTATTTTACATTTTATATATTAAAATGTGAGTGCTTATATAATAGTATTATTCTTTAATTTCCAAAAATCTGATTTTTAACTTCATTTTCACCAAAACTGCCATATCTTGAGTTCTATATGGAGATAGAAGCTCATATTTTTATCACATAAACTACATGATATGTTCTACATTTAACTCTTCTATAGCTACTGTTGAATCATCTTCTAAATATTTTCTAAAAATCGTCCAAAACAGTAACTTCAGATTTATACCCTAAACTTGTTTTGATCATATCTCACTCATTATTTTGATTCCATTGCATGGCCAACTCTCACATGTGTACAAGGCCCATAGCTTACTGTAAATCTATTCCACTTCATCATTTTATCAGTTTATGACTTACTTCTTTACTGTTTTATACAGCCATCAAATTTAACCAAGATTTTAACCTTGTTTCTTATGGTTTTTCACCTTTTTATCCATGATTATCAACAACAAATCCCCACATAACATTTTTATCATCATATAATCATCATAAATATATACAATAGGAAATAAAATACATGTTTACATAATCAAAATAACAAGAAGTTGAGGAGGATAATCTTTATACCACCAACTTGATGTAGGTTATGAGTTTGGCATGGTTTTGGATGGAGAAACTTATGATGCACCAAGACCACCTTCATGACCACCATTCTTCATAGAAACCTTGTGGAAAATCAGCCCTATTACTCCATGGAAACTCCTCCTTTGATGTTATAACTTACACCAATCTTCATCTTTTTGGATGGAGATTAACATATGTTAATTATAACAAATGTTTATGGCTAGAATTTTGTATGAATGAGGTGTTGGGTGGTGGATGTTGGACGGCATAAAAAAGAGGAAGAGAGAGTTTTGAGAGAGTGGTTTTGCATGTTGAATGAAGGAAATAAACCAAGTAGCTAGTTTTGGTGGGTGGTATAGCTTCAAAATGAAGCTAATGTAACAAGTGTGGTGTATTTGTTATATTTTTGACACATCACTAGCATGTGTTGCTAGTTTTTGGCCGGTTTTGGAGTGGGGTCGGACAAGTGTCCCACTTGTCTCATACCATTTATTTACGGGTACTCCTCGATTCTAGTTTCCTCGATTTGTGTGCCCTCGGGTCGTTTTACGAAAAACGTTTTTATAAATTATGAATCAACGTCACAAAACGAATCCAATAAAAATTGTCTCATCAAAATTGGAGTTCGAAAACGTAAATACGTAATCCTAAGGTTTCCGGTTTAGTCGTAAAGGACATTAAAATAAAATCGTAAGTCCTAATCTCTTCTCGTAAATTTGTGAGTTTATGAACCAACACAAATTTAAAACTCTAAAATAATATTTACGGATAAATTTATTTTCTGAAATGTCGGACTGTCACCAAAGACGGTGTATGTAAACGTAAGCACGTAACGTTGAATCCTCTGGTTTAGACGTAGTCGATGCTACTCCAAGACGTAAATCCAAATTTCTTCCCAAAAATAAGTGAGTTCATATTGTAACATTAAAATAATGTTTTTAAATAATATTCGAGAATAAAATATCAACCATAAATTGACGGATTGTCACAGCATTTACCCCTAAACAGGATCTTTGTCCTCAAAGATCATCTTACTACTCGCTTCTTATAGAGTTAAAGCCATGTGGGTATTTCCTCCACATTCGGTCTTTTCTCACAAGTGCAGTTCATTATAATATGCGAGTTCTATCAAACATAACTACGGGAATAAGATCAGGCTTAATGTTGACTTACTTTCTCTATCCATGATGTTCACGGGTTTTTGATGAATGCAACTTTTCGCCGATCTAAGCTTTACTAAGAATAATCAGATTCTCACTTGATAGATATTCCATCAAGTTCGATATACGAAACATAATTCACGCAGTCTTTGAAGTCCTAGGGTAGATCCAGCTTATATGCCTTTCAATCCCAACTTTTACATCATCTCAATGGTCCCAAACAACGGGGACTTATATCCCATGATTTGTCAGATCATGAATTCATTTTTCCAAGTTTAAAATAGTGGTATAACTTCGCTACCCATTTGGCACTTCAAGATCTACATTTCACATTCGCATTACCTCTTGCCCACTATCGGCATTCAATAATCAAATCCTAATTTCAATAATCATTTCAGGTTTCGCGGTTCGAGTATTTTGCAAGGTTAGGTTCGCCATCATAGGAAACCTTAAACCTAAAAGACATGTCCAACTCACAATGGGTGTATGGCGGATGTCTCCATCTCAACTCTTGCTTACGGATGCTCTAAGATTCAGATCCTAACAAGATTCGATCTCGATCCTAATACGATAATTATCAATGATAATCCTTCCGAAGGAAAATGATTATACGGTCTATTACCAAAGGTCAATCATTCAAACATAAAACAGCACTTAGATTACTTTGTATCGTTACTTTACCTCGTCCCTTCCATTTGGGGTGGTACATAGTACTCTCATCAAGGTTCGTTCTTATTGATTTCTGAGCAAATCTCTAGAAATTCGATGCGAAGCGAGGATCTTGATATAGATGATCGATACAGGCACGCTATGTTTACACAACTCTTTTGCATTTATCATTAACGAGAATGATATTGGCAGATTTGGTCAGTCTGTCGACGATGACCCAAATCGAATCAAATTCAGATGATGACCTTTGCAATAGCTAGACGTTTACTAATGCATGAGGCGATATCTGCCTTCATAATTAGTCATTAGTACAACTTCTTCAGACAAAGATACTTTTAGTCATAAATGACATACATATAATACTTATACTTACAAATTCCAACATAACTATATCTCACAATTTTCCATATTTAGGCAACCATAAACGGCCCTTTAAAACATTTAACGCTATTGGCTTCTTAATTTTTAATGGTTCACATTAGCCGCGAACCTCTTTTAGTATCTATATTATCCTTCTTACAAACATCGTTTATTTTTATATCGTTTTGTAATTTATTTTGCACGTCCATTATTAAGAAATATATCCTAATTGGTTCTTTATCCTTTTTTTATAATACGTCAGTAGCTATATTCATTTCTCATGATGATGTGATTATCGTGTCCATAATTCACTCAGGTATTCTTTCTATATTATGCGTCAGTAATTACGTTCACTTTCCGGATGAAATAAATATCATAACCGTATTTATTCAAAATTCTTTCTTCATATCTTCTATGTTTTAGTTTCGTCTTTACTATCATTTTTATCCGTTTTACTCAATCTGTCGTCTAAAGCGTCGATAATTATTATAGTTAATTAACTAATAAATTTTCAATTTTTTTTTTATGAAATGTAAACATAAAGATTTTAAATTTCTTAGTTTGACCAATTATAAAAAATTTTCAAAATAAATTTGAATTTAATTAACAAGATTTTCGTTGATTTATCCAAAATATTTAATAAGATTCGTAATTGTTCGAAAAATCTTTGGTTTACACTTTAGTCAAAATTTTCTTATTTGAAAAGCAAAAATTGTCGTTTCAAATTTCAAATCATGGTTCAAATGGTTTCCTCAATCCCTTTTAGGTTATCTTGAGGTACACACAAACATTTACCCCTAAACAGAAGTTTAGTTAAATGGTTTGTGTATAAGGGAATAATCCCTTTTAAAAATCCTTTGTTAAAACATTTGTCAAAACATATTTCCATTTCTTTTTGGTAAAATCCAAAGTCTTAAAAGGGCTCTTAATTTTTGAAGAGTCAATTTATATTCCATTATCCTTTTAATCACATAGTCTAATCATGTAAAGGTTCAAGTCTTTAATCACGTGTTAATTATTCAAGGTTCAGGTTTACACTGTTCGGCCAATTCAGGGCAATCTATAATAATTATTAACTCATTCTTATTCTTATAAGCAATTAAATGGTCCTTAACGATCACGAGCATAAATTTATCAAATTACATTCTACACACGTGATTCAAAAAATTTATGAATACTACATGTGTATTAGTCAATCCAAACGACATCACGTGGAACTCATAATGTTCATTACAAGCACCAGATGTAGTGATTGGAATAGATAATCTCTTTCGCAGATGCGAAGTTGATGATAACCATGCTATGGATCAAAAACCTTGTAAATGATCGAACAAATCTTCCATTTCGAGTTATGGATATCGTTTTCGATTGTCAATTTACTCAGTCACAGTAATCTATAAATATAAGGAAAGATAACACCATAGCTCTTCAGGATGATAGGCTTGGTATAATAAAATCTTTCTCCGACAACTTTCTCAGTTGTACGGTAATTCCTTTAATTTAGATGGTGCTGACGTACAGTGCACAAGCCACAAGTGCAGCACCGAGAATATAATCAATACCAAATTCTATTTGCCTTAATGGCGAAAGTCTAGGTAATTTATTAACAAATACCTCCTAAAGTTTCAGATAACATAAACATCTTTTAATATATTCATATCAGGTTCTTCTAGATTACAATATCTATAACTTGTTCATAACCATTCACGGTAATATTTCAAGTCTAAATACAGGATATCGTCATCCACCAAGAATTATTTAGATCACTTTTGAATATCAACATCTTATCATTTAGGGAATTCTACTCGAGTTCCCATCAATTAAGACAATATCGTCATGTCATAATCAATCAATCCATTCTACTGGCATTACCAACTTTTCAGTTTTATTGCCGTCGATAAGATGTGAACTTCTCAAAAGACTAATAATCGTTTTCAACGCGAGAGAATTTCAAATCAGATTCAGACGAAAACATTTAACGAATATGAATATATTCCATGTTTTCATAATTTGAGTACGCATTCGAAAGCTCCTCGGATCGTTACCCAGGTCATTCAAATGAAATCAAATCAAAAGAAATGATAAGAACGTCAATACATCCAGTCGGGTATCAACACTCGGTAATCGGATACTTTTCCTAAGAATCTCAATACGGGAGAATTGGACAAGAAAGAATTGTCATTTGTCAAATAAGACAATTTCCACAGATGAGTAAATTCGATTCAGAAGAATAGATGGTACGGGCACATATGTAGGTGTCCCTAACACTATGTCCTTATTTTTCACTTCTTGCAGATCTGATAAAATTTATTCTTTCACAATCTTCAAAGAAAATGTAGTGTTTATTCATTAGTTTTATGGTGACTACTAATCAGCCTTGCATGGTCCATTCCAAATTGTATGTAGGCAAGAGCTCTCGTTATAGAGAACGAAAGATTTTTAAAACCAAGGTTTTGAATAAAAAATTTCAAAATCTTTTAACTATAAACATTTTTCTAAAATGTCTAAAAATCTTTTGACTATAACGGTGCCGAAGAATTCCCGAGTTACCGATAAGGCCAGACTGAGAAGTGTTATTTTAATATATATATATATATATATATATATATATATATATATATATATATATATATATATATATATATAACTTGGATTATATATATATATATATATATATATATATATATATATATATATATATATATATATATATATATATATATATATATATATATATATATATATATATATATATATATGATGTAATTTTATTACATGATTGTTTGATGATTATTTTGATTTTTATACGAGGTATTTATACGACGTCGATTGTCACAAGTAACCCTAAATCCCCTAGTAAATTAATCGAAGCCATTCTCGTAGGAATTCTAGCTATCCTAGATCTAAAACCAAGTTGTGGATATTTATGATCCCAACAAATGGTTAATATTCGTAGAAATGTAGATATTAGTTGATTGTGATATTAAGAAAGAATTGGCGAGATTAGATCTGATATCGATGTCATGACGATCTTTCCTTATAGAGTGGAGTTTGACAAAACGTTATCACCTGGAAAGATGTCATCTGATTCGTTGTCATCCAATTCTTAAATGTGAAATCGAAAGGGTGAATGTTGCACTTGAGGCTGTTATTGGAACCATTACCCAAAAGCCTGATGCCACTAATACCTTTCCGAGAAGTCTAGTTGAATGATTAAGTCATTTTATATTAATGACTCATTTGATAATTGTTGTTGTAAGAGATATAGGATTGGAATTAAGTGTTGATTCATATCGAGCTTTATTGCCCTTTTAAGGTTTATAAATAAGGCTGAAAGTATTGGAAGAATGAAGTAGGATATCGCATTGAGTATAAGTTGATTGAAAACTTGAATAAAGTAAATTTTAACCTGTATGGAATATGAGATTGATAAGAGGAAGTCGTTAAGTCCCGTGATTGAATTATAGGATTTTTAATGATTATAAGTTTGTGTTAAAGGGTTGTTCCTAGTCCATTGTCCACTAACGAGGATGCCCAGTGTCCAATAAATAAATTGAAGAAATCTTCTTCTAAATTTGGACCGATGGATCTTCCGGGACATGTGGAACACCTAATGACTCTTGTAGATTAGTATTAATTGTGGTATCTTTTAAAAATAATCCCTAACTTAACTGTGACATCAGTTGGTAGGATGAGTTCTGAGAATTGTATGACATAGTGACACGTAATGTGTTACGGTACAATTTGACTTGTTTGTGATTAATGAAAAGACTACCTTTGATTGCTAAATTCTACATGTATCGATGTTATCTATCTTTTCTTGCTTCTTCCTAATGCTCGCATTAGTGATACAACCGTTGAACAAGTACTCATCTTGAATTGAGTTACGTTGTGAATTATTCTTCGTGAGTGCCATCGAGGTCATAAACCTCATGATTATTTGGCTAAAGCTCATTTCCTATCATATTGTAGTTAAGTTCTTGGTGAACCACTCTTCATCACTCTTTTGCAGATCACACATTATTTTTATAAAGTTAAAACGGTATCCTTTGAGAAAATTTAATTTTCATCACTATAAGGATTATTTAAAGTGAGATTTATAAGTGATTGTTATCGAAATGAAGTTGTTTATAAAACACCTTGGAAAGACTTAATTGTTTTCATCATTAAGAAAATCTTTGTAAATTTATTCTTGATTCTTATTTAAGAATTAAGTATGAAAATGTTTTTATTATAAACATGATGATAAAATTTTGACGAACTGAGTATTGCATCGTTAGTCTTGAAATTGTATATAGTTGCGCGCCTACATACAATTTAGAATGGACCATGCAAGACTGATTAGTAGTCACCATAAAACTAATGAATAAACACTAAATTTTCTTTGAAGATTGTGAAAGATTAAAATTTATGAGATCTGCAAGAAGTGAAAGATAAGGACATAGTGTTAGGGACTGTCACACCCCACCATGGCGGAATATGGGGGTGCGACGTATGGATATCATCACAACAATAGCGTGTCTATAGAGATAACTAAATGATATAAGAAATGCCATAAAAAGGTGACACAATGTCATGACAATATCTCAAACAATGCAGGTGTCTGGGTAAGTAGGTAACAGTCCTACCTCTTACCCAAGACAAACAAATAATACAAACAATACAACATATAGGTTCATAGCATCACTCAAAGAAACAAACAGCAAAATAAACTAAGAAGGAACGGGGATCTCCTTCTAAATGCAATCCTACTTGACTCCAATCTTAACCACATATGTTCTCACGCTTAACCACGTTATCACCTGAAAGAGACACTAAAACACGTCAACATAAAGTTGGTGAGAGTCATAGGTTTAGACTCCAACACAAAACAAGTCATAAGCTTTGAATACCATAACCAATAAACATATGGACAATGCGCTACAATTATGTATTAACAACTAACAATTCAAGATCAAACATTTCAAACCAAAACCAAGGCTCCTACCTTGCCAAACAACATGGTACCATAGATGATCACACTATGTACCTATCCCAAGGCCACTACCTTGGCAAACCACAAGGCCACTACCTTGTCAAACCACAAGGCCACTACCTTGTCAAACCACAAGGCTACTACCTTGTCAAACCACAAGGCTACTACCTTGTCAAACCATTGGTCCCATAGGCGCCCATACACCTATGTACCTTTCCAATCCAGATCACACACAAACAAGAATCACATAGCAGTTAATCACATAAATGTACACACAAGTCCATCTCAAACCTTAAAAACATTCACAACATTTATTTAGAAAATAATTCAACACAGTGTCTCTTCCATCCCATCTGGAAGTCAAAATCAATAGTAAACATGGGACTATGAAACTCACCTGATTGCTTCTTCACGAGTCCTCGTACTAGCAACAAGCTAACAAACCAAAAACACACAATCAATACCTGACCCAATCACTAAGATGGCTCATCAACCTATGATGGACATCTAACCTACTACCATATATATACCTCATTTAAATGCTCTAAGCATCCCATTACACCCCTCTATAAAGCCCTTAACTCGTTTTACTGCATAACACATCCCGTTAACATTTTACCAAAAACAGTCCCAGTTTTAGGTCTCCAAACTATAGGCCAAACGCCCACCTAAACATACCCATGGTTTCTGTAAAAGGAATATTCATACCCTTACATATGTTGGCTAACACCTCTCACATTCCCTAACCTTAAAGCTACTGTTAAGGCCCCGATATACATATATCTACTTTTGTCATTCCAGATTTCCTGATTTTAAACGTACTAAACGTTTGTTACCATTAAGGGGTCTTAACCTAAACCACAACCTTAGCCCAAGTGCAGATACTTACTAAAATATATAAACCATCTCTCATATTCGTGAGAAGATCCCAATGCAATCCTAAGTACCCCAAACAACCCAAAACTTAAAAAGAAAACAGGCTGAGTTCAAAACTGATTTGACCTCCGACTGTTGCAACCTGTTTTTGACCCACTTCCCGACCTCCAATTTAGTTCTAGTTTCTTGATTTAGAAAGCCAACTCAATTACTTATCCAGGGCTAGCTTGATCGCATCTTGAATGTTCCTAGAACTCTAGATATGATCAAAACAATGACACCAAAATTCTGCCCAGTTTTTAAAAACGAATTTAACCTAATTAACCTAATTAATTAACCCTAACCCCACTAATTACAAGCCCTAAATTATATGATCATCATATTATGATTAATAAATCATTAATCTACTGTTTTTATATAAATCCTAACCCTAATCCATCATAAGAATGATTAATTAAACATAAAAACAATTTAATTGAAAAGGGATTTGAAGATTTACCTTTAAATTAATGGAAGATGAGAAAACCCCAATTTTATGAAGAACCCTAACTTTTCTCTTCTATAATTCGACTATAAACTCCAGGGAATGAATAAAATTCGTTTGGTATAAGTGTGGGGGTTCCTTTTATAGCAAAACAATCCTTGTCCAAGTATAACACTTGTTTCCTTATTTTTTTCCTCTTTTCCTTTTTTTCTTTTTTTACAAACCGATCTAAACCCCAATAAATTCGTTTTTTTTTTCTATTTATTATTAATATATGTATTAATAATATTACCTTAATTTTCCTTAATTTATTTCAGCTCCTAAAGCCTCCAAAACCTCAAAACCGTAAAACTAGTCAAATTTACGCGTTTTACCGTAAAAGACGTAAATTATACACTTTTAAAAAAAATATCAAATTTTGAAATAAACTTTATAACTAAGTCCTAAATGACTTAAAACCATCCCAAAAAATATCCATATGACTAAATACCCCTTCCGAGACCCCTAAATGCAAAACCCTAAATCGTAAAATTACGATTTTCCACAATACATATACGTATACGTAAAACCACCAAATAACACCATCTCATTTCATAGTCACTAAATTGTGAGCTCATGAACATGAAATAACCGTTCCTCGATTTACTTATGAGTACTTTATACCCATATACGATATCCACACCAAGCTCGTTCACACAAAATAAACACGTAAACACACAAATCAAGTAAGCACACATAAAATAACCTAAAAGTAAGACCAAGTGACGAACCTCAAAACCACGGTTGTCACAGGGACACCTACTCATGTGCCTGTAGCATCTATTCTTCTGAGTCGAATTTACTCATCTGTGGAAATTGTCTTATTTGACAATTGACAACTCTTTCTTGTCCAATCCTCCCGTAGTGAGATTCTTAGGAAAAGTATTTGATTACCGAGTGTTGATACCCGACTGGATGTATCGACATTCCTATCATTTCTTTTTATTTGATTTCATTTGAATGACCCGGGTAACGATCCGAGGAGCTTTCGAATGCGTACTCAAATTATGAAAACATGGGATATATTCATATTCATTAAATGTTTTCGTCTGTATCTGATTTGAAAATTCTCTCGCGCGGATTATGTGTTGACCTTACTCTTCTAATAGTAGTTGTGTATCCAGATATCCTTGAATTTGTGAAGGATTATGAATTAATATTAGACTTTTGAGAAGTTCGCATCTTATCGACGGCAATAAAACTGGAAAGTTGATAGTGCTAGTGGAATGAATTGATTGATTATGACATGACGACATTGTCTTAATTGATGGGAACTCAAGTAGAATTTCCCTAAATGATAAGATGTTGATTATCAAAAGTGATCTAAATAATTCTTGACGGATGCCCATATCCCGCATTTAGACCTGAAACTATATCGCGAATGGTTGTGAACTAGTTATAGATATTGTAATATAGAAGAACCTGACATGAATGTATTAAAAGATGTTTCTGTTATCTGAAACTTTAGGAAGTATTTGTTGATGAATTACCTAGACTTTCGCCATTAAGGCAAGTTGAAATTTGGTATTGATTATATTTCCGGTGCTGCACTTGTGGCTTGTGCATTGTACGTCAGCACCATCTGAATTTAAGGAATTACCGTACAACTGAGAAAGTTGTCGGAGAAAGATTTTATTATACCAAGCCTGTCATCCTGAAGGGCTATGGTGTTATCTTTCCTTATATTTATAGATTACTGTGACTGAGTAAATTGACAATCAAAAACGATATCCATAACTCGAAATGGAAGATTTGTTCGATCATTTACAAGGTTCTAGCGTATGTTTTAAAGATTTGATCCATGGCATGGTTATCATCAACTTCGCATCTGCGAAAGAGATTATCTATTCCAATCACTACATCCGGTACTTGTAATGAACATTATGAGTTTCACGTGATGTCGTATGGATTGACCAATGCACATGTAGTATTCATAAATTTGGTGAATCACGTGTGTAGGCTGTAATTTGATAAATTCATGCTCGTGATCATTCAGGACTATTTGTTTGTTTATAAGTGTAAGAATGAGTTAATAATTAGTTATAGATTGCCCTGAATTGGCCGAACAATTAAAACCTGTACTTTGAATATATAACATGAGGTTTAAAGACTTAATCTTTTTATATTATTTAACCGTGTGATTAATAAATAATGGAAGCTATATTGACTTTTCAAAGATTAGAACCATTAACGCTTAGGGATTAAAAATTTAATCCTTTACATAAAATGACCGTTGGATTAATAATGGTAAGATGTATGCATATAGACTCTTCAAAAATTAAGAGCCCTTTTAAGACTTTGGATATTACCAAAAAGAAATGGAAATATGTTTTGACAATTTTTTTAACAAAGGATTTTAAGGGATTATTCCCTTATACACAAACCATTTAACTAAACTTCTGTTTAGGGGTAAATGTTTGTGTATACCTCTAGATAACTTAAAAAGGATTGAGGAAAACCATTTATACCATAACCTGAAAATTTGAAACGACACTTTTTACTTTTAAACTAAGAAAACTTTGACCAAAGTATAAACAAAGGTTTTTCGAACATTTACGAATCTTATTAAATATTTTCAATAAATCAACAAAAATCTTGTCTAAATATGTTGGCTGTGTAAAACAGTAAATAAACAGGTCATGGACTGATAATATGATGAAGTAGAATCTATTTACAGTAAGCTATGGGTCTTGTACACATGTGAGAGTTGGCCATGCAATGGAATCAAAGTAATGAGTGAGATATGACCAAAACAAGTTTAGGGTATAAATCTGAAGTTACTGTTTTGGACGATTTTTAGAAAATATTTAGAAGATGATTCAACAGTAGCTATAGAAGAGTTAATTGTAGCACATATCATGTAGTTTATGTGATAAAAATTTGAGCTTCTATCTCCATATAGAACTCAAGATATGGCAGTTTTGGTGAAGATGAAGTTAAAAATCAGATTTTTGGAAATTAAAGAATAATACTATTATATAAGCACTCATATTTTAATATATAAAATGTAAAATAAAAACCCACTAACTTATAAAACTTATTTATATAAATATATATAAAAGGTTAATCAAATGGATAAATTATATAAATGGTGGTGAAATAATGTTTATAAGTAATAAAAACTATAAACATGATTTTTACGACTTTTTCGGCTATTGCCGTAAAATTAACGTTTTTGTTAAATAAAACTTAGATGGTTGGACCCGTCTAATGAAAACTTTATAAACCTTATATACTGATATATAGACATGTATAACAAGTAAAAACCGATAAAACCCGAACTTTAGGGCATACGGACATTAATGAGCTAAGTAAACATATTGGACTAATACTTGGACTAATAAATGGACTAAATAAGATAAACACCCATAAAAAGAACTTATTGGGCTTAACCCATTTGGGCCCAACTTGAAAGTGTATGTACTGATAATGTAAGTACAAAAAGGATTAATACAAGTTAAAGACTTATAATAGGCTTATTGGACCTAAAACACGTAAATAGGTAAAACGAGAAAACTAGTATAAAAGTCATCAACACATAACTCTAAAAGTAGTAAACGAGAATATGTAAACCCACTTGATCATCATATATATATATAATCATCATATGTATACATACTTGATATTTTATAAAGTCATTGGACAAACCTCTAAGACCGATTATTATTTGTCTAGGTTTCCGTGATTGAAGCACGTACCGTACGTCCGAATTGCCGATCACCCGCCTTCCCACATCAACGTGAGTTCATAGCCTCGCACTCTTTTAAATGTTTTTATAAATGTTTTATAAACCCGTGAGGGAGATAACATGTTAGTTTTATAAAATAGGACACCAATTGTCCCGATTGTTTGTTTATTGATTTTGGACCCGAATGATTGAATGACCCGATTGTATGACCCGATAAATGATTAATGGACCCGATAGATGAAATTAAATGGATTATTAAAGTTAGGTTATGTCACTAAAAGTCCCATTAGCATGAATTGTGAACTACCGGGAGTTGGTAGACGCTTATGCATTTAATAGTACTATTTGGGGACGATCACCCCAGTTCGCGCCTTGACGGTTGATCCCCGTCGTGCCACATTGATTGGTAAGCGAATTTATGTATGAGAAGATTTCAATAGCGTGACCTTTGTGACGACACGCTACTTTAGATGGGCAAAATTGGTATCGGGTTAGATACCCGTTGTTGGTTTAGTAAGGTAACTGTAACACCCCCAAATTTATACAACTCAATACAGCGGAAGACTAGTTGGTGTTACGGGATAGCACATTACTCACATCATAGACAACGCATAAAAATCGCGTCGTTTAATAATAAATCATTTCCATTCATAAATATCAAATTTACATAGGTCCCAAGTCATATTATTTCATACAAAGTTTTACAAAGTATTTGAATGGAAATAAGTATTTAGGTGCGGGTCATGAATTCTTGTTGTCTTCCCGAGAATTACCTTCAAGTACCTGAGATAAAACATGTTAAAAGAAAAGGTCAGCGATAACGCCGAGTGAATTCATAGAGTTTAATAAATTCCATCAATATAATATCAGTATAAAATTATTACTGAAAATCATTTTGTACAAATCATTTTAATAGGCCATAAAATAGCCAAAGTCATTTTATACAAATCCTTATCGAAAATCATAATATAGGCATTTGCCGCAAAAATCATTATACGAGTCAATGTCGTAAAAACATCATACAATACGTCTTATGACGTTGTATAAAATCAAATAAAAACTGTTATATGAATATGGTTATGAAAACCAAAACACAAACATTATATCATTAGTATGACCCTGTATTGCTAGTCAGGCAATACATCGTAATTCGAAGCGTCTAGTAGTATTTCGTTAGTTTTGGATTATTATAAGCCGCATGACATTGTTACCTTACTAAACCAAAACGGGTAGCTAACCCGATACAAATTTTGCCCATCTAAAGTAGCGTGTCGTCACAAAGGTCACGCTATGGAAATCTTCTCATACATAAATTCGCTTACCAATCATTGTGGCACGACGGGGATCAACCGTCAAGGCGCGAACTGGGGTGATCGTCCCCAAATAGTACTATTAAATGCATAAGCGTCTACCAAATCCCGGTAGTTCACAATTCATGCTAATGGGACTTTTAGTGACATAACCTAACTTTAATAATCCATTTAATTTCATCTATCGGGTCCTTTAATCATTTATCAGGTCATACAATCGGGTCATTCAATCATTCGGGTCCAAAATCAATAAACAAACAATCGGGACAAATGGTGTCCTATTTTATAAAAACTAACATGTTATCTCCCTCGCGGGTTTATAAAGCATTTATAAAAACATTTAAAAGAGTGTGAGGCTATGAACTCACGTTGATGTGGGAAGGCGGGTTATCGGCAACTCGGACGTACGGTATGTGCTTCAATCACGGAAACCTAGACAAATAATAATCGTCTTAGACTCATGTCCAATGACTTTATAAAAATAACAATTATGTATGCATATGATGATTTTATATATATGATGATCAAGTGGGTTTACATATTCTCGTTTGCTCATTTTAGTGTTATGTGTCGGTAACGTTTATACTAGTTTACTAGTTTTACCTATTTACGTGTTTTAAGTCCAATAAACTTATTATAAATTCTTTAACTTGTATTAATCCATGTTATACTTATATTATCAGTATCTATACTTTACAAGTTGGGCCTAAATGGGTTAAGTCCAATAAGTTCTTTTTATAAGTGTTTATCTTGTTTAGTCCAATATGCTTAGTTAGCTCGTTAATGTCTGTATGTCCTATAGTTCGGGTTTTATCGGTTTTTACTTGTATTAGTTACTTATATATCAGTATATGACTTTTATAAACTTTACACTAGACGGGTTTGATCGTCTAAGTTTTATTTGGCGAAAAACGTTAATTTTACGGTAATAGCCGAAAAAGTCGTAAAAATCAAGTTTATAGTTTTTATTACTTATAAGTATTATTCCACTACCATTTTTACAATTTATACACTTATTTAACCGTTTACATATTTATATAAATAAAATCCATAAGTTAGTGGGTTTTTATTTTATATTTTATACAATATACTTTTGAGTGCTTATATAATAATAATAAACATTAATTCTCAAAATCTGATTTTTATTTTCAAGTTCACCAAAACTGCCATATCTAGAGTTATATATGGAGATAGAAGCTCAAATGTTTATCACATAAACTACATGATATGTGCTCCATTTAACTCTTCTATAGCTACTGTTGAATCATCCTCTAAGTATTTTCTAAAAATCGTCCAAAATAGTGAACTCAGATTTGTATCTTAAACTTGTTTTGATCATATCTCTCTCATTACAATGATTCCATTGCATGGCCAACTCTCACATGTGTACAAGACCCATAGCTTACTTTATATTAAGTCTACTTCATCATTTTATCAGTTCATGACATGTTTCTTTACTGTTTTATACAGCCATCATTTTTAAGCAAGATTTTAGCCTTGTTTCTTATAGTTTTTCACCTTTTTAATCATGTTTATCAACACCAAATCCCCACACAATACTTTTAATCATCATTCATCATCATATACATATACATAAGTAAAAGAAATACAAGATTACATAATCAAAAATAACAAGAGGATTAGGAGGACAATCTTTATACCACCAAGTTGATGTAGGTTATGCTTTGGACATGGTTTTTGATGGAGAAACTTGTAGATAACCAAGACCATCTTCAAGACCACCATTCTTCATGAACTCCTTGTGGAAAATCAGCCCTACTACTCCATGGAAACTCCTCCTTGGTTGTTAAAACTTGCACCAATCTATAGGGCTTTCAAAAGGGCATCATCGTATATGTAAATAACATATGATTTCATGGTTAAATTTGATCAAATGAGGGTTGTTCTTGATGAATATGGGACGAATTTAGAGAGAGAGGAGAGTGTTTATGGTGGTTTTCATGTGAAAATGGAAGGAAATGGTAATGTCTAGTGGTTTTGTTAGTTTAGTGGGAAGAGAAGCTTTAAAATGAAGCTAAGTTACAAGTGTAACTTAGTTTAGTGTAAGGATGCCACATCTTTTGATGTGGTGTCCCTAGTTAGTGGGGTGGGATAAACTAGTTTTGTCCCATCTCGCTAATTTACGGGTATTCCTCGATTCTAGTTTCCTCGATTTGCGTGCTCTCGGGTCGTTTTACGAAAAACGTTTTTATAAATTATGAATCTACGTCACAAAACGAATCCAATAAAAATTGTCTCATCAAAAACGGAGTTCGAAAACGTAAATACGTAATCCTAGGGTTTCCGGTTTAGTCGTAAAGGACGTTAAAATAAAAACGTAAGTCCTAATCTCTTCTCGTAAATTTGTGAGTTTATGAACTAACACAAATTTAAAACTCCAAAATAATATTCGCGGATAAATTTATTTTTCTGAAATGTCGGACTGTCACCAAGGACGGTGTATGTAAACGTAAGCACGTAACGTTGAATCCTCCGGTTTAGACGTAGTCGATGATACTCCAAGACGTAAATCCAAATTTCTTCCCAAAAATATGTGAGTTCATATTGTAACATTAAAATAATGTTTTTAAATAATATTCAAGAATAAAATATCAACCATAAATTGACGGATTGTCACAGCATTTACCCCTAAACAGGATCTTTGTCCTCAAAGATCATCTTACCTCACTACTCGCTTCTTATAGAGTTAAAGCCATGTGGGTATTTCCTCTACATTCGGTCTTTTCTCACAAGTGTAATTCATTACAATACGCGAGTTTCATCAAACATAACTACGGGAATAAGATCAGGCTAAATGTTGACTTACTTTCTCTATCCATGATGTTCACGGGTTTTTGATGAATGCAACTTTTCGCCGATCTAAGCTTTACTAAGAACAATCAGATTTTCACTTGATAAATATTCCATCAAGTTCGATTTACGAAACATAATTCACGCAGTTCTTGAAATCCTAGGGTAGATCCAACTTATATGCCTTTCAATCCCAACTTTTACATCATCTCAATGGTCCCATACAACGGGGACTTATATCCCATGATTTGTCAGATCATGAATTAATTTTTCCAAGGTTAAAAATTGTGGCATAACTTCGCTACCCATTTGGCACTTCAAGATCTACTTTTCATATTCACATATCCTCTTGCCCACTACCGGCAGTCAATAATCAGATCCTAAGTTCAACAATCATTTCAGATCTCGCGGGTCGGGTATTTTGCAAGGTTAGGTTCGCCATTATAGGAAACCTTAAACCTAAAAGACATGTCCAACTCACAATGGGTGTATGTCGGGCGTCTTTATCTCAACTCCTGCTTACAGATGCTCTAAGATTTAGATCCTAACAAGATTCAATCTCAATCCTAATACGATGATTATCAATGATAATCCTTCCAAAGGAAAACAATTATACGGTCTATTACCAAAGGTCAATCATTCAAACATAGAACAGCGCTTATAGTATTTTGTATCGTTACTTTACCTCGTCCCTTCGATTGGGATGGTATATAGTACTCTCATCAAGGTTCGTTCTCAATGACTTCTGAGCAAATCTCTAGAAATTCGATGCGAAGCGAGGATCTTGATATATAGATGATCGACACAGGCACACTATGTTTACATAACTCCTTTAAATAAAAGAGTCTATTTCTTCATCAAGATTCTATCATTAATCGAGAATGATATTAGCATATTTGGTCAGTCTGTCGACGATGACCCAAATCGAATCAAATTCAGATGATGACCTTTGCAATAGTTAAATGTTTACTAATGTATGAGGCGATGTCTGCCTTCATAATTGCCATTAGTACAACTTCTTCAGACAAAGATACTTTTAGTCAAAAATGACATACATATAATACTTATACTTACAAGATTTCCAATTTAACTATATCTCACAATCCTCTATATTTAGGCAACCACAAACGGCCCTTTAAAACATTTAACGCTATCGGCTTCTCAATTTTAATGGTTCACATTAGCCGCGAACCACTTTTTATTATCTATATTATCCTTTTTATAATCATCGGCTATTTTTAAATTGTTCGGCAATTTATTTTGCACCTTCATTATTAAGGAACATGTCCTAATTGGTTCTTTATCTTTTATACATAATGTGTCAGTATTTATGTTCATTTTTCATGATGATATAATTATCATGTCCACAATTTACTCAGATATTCTTTCTATATTATGCGTCAGTAATTACGTTCACCTTTCTTGATGGAATGAATATCATAACCGTATTTATTCAAAAATTCTTTCTTCTTATCTTCTATGTTTTAGTTTCGTCTTTACTATTATCTTTATCAGTTTTTCTCAATCCAGCGTTTAAAGCGTCGATAATTATTACAATTAATTAAATAATAATTAGTTAAATTTTTTATTTATTTATTTTTTTTTTTGAAATGTAAACGTAAAAATTTGAAATTTCTTAGTTCGACCAATTATATAAAATGTCCAAAAATAAATTTTAATTAACAAAATTTTGTTGATTTATCAAAAATAATTAGTAGGATTCGTAAGTGTTCGAATAATCTTTGTTTATATATTGGTCAAAATTTTCTTAGTTGAAAAGCGTAAATTATCGTTTCAAATTTCAAGTCATGTTTTAAATGGTTTTCCTCAATCCTTCTTAATGTCCTGAGGTATACACAAACATTTACCCCTAAACAGAAGTTTAGTTAAATGGTTTGTGTATAAGGGAATAATCCCCTTTAAAAATCCTTTGTTAAAACATTTGTCAAAACATATTTCCATTTCTTTTTGGTAAAATCCAAAGTCTTAAAAGGGCTCTTAATTTTTGAAGAGTCTATATGCATACATCTTACCATTATTAATCCAACAGTCATTTTATAAAAAGGATTAAGTTTTTAATCCCTAAGCGTTAATGGTTCTAATCTTTGAAAAGTCAATATAGCTTCCATTATCTATTAATCACACGGTTAAATCTTGCAAAGAATTAAGTCTTAAGTCTTATGTTAAATATTTAAGGTACATGTTTTCATTGTTCGGCCAATTCAGGGCAATCTATAAATAATTATTAACTCATTCTTATTCTTATAAACAAACAAATAGTCCTTAATGATCACGAGCATGAATTTATCAAATTACAGCCTACACACGTGTTTCACCAAATTTATGAATGCTACATGTGTATTGGTCAATCCAAACGTCATCACGTGAAACTCATAATGTTCATTACAAGTACTGGATGTAGTGATTGGAATAGCTAATCCTTTTTCGCGAACGCGACGTTGATGATAACCATTCCGTGAATCAAATCTTTAAAACATACGCTAAAACCTTGTAAATGATCGAACAAATCTTCCATTTCGAGTTATGGATATCGATTTCGATGGTCGATTTACTCGGTTCACAGTAATCTATAAATATAAGGAATGATAACACCATAGCTCTTCATGATGACAGGCTTGGTAGAATAAAATCTTTCTCCGACAACTCTCCCAGTTGTACGGTAATTCCTTTAATTTAGATGGTGCTGACGTACAGTGCACATGCCACAGGTGCAGCACCGGGAATATAATCAATACTAATTTCAACTTGCCTTAATGGCAAAAGTCTAGGTAATTCACCAATAATACTTCCTAAAGTTTCAGATAATGGAAACATCCTTTAATAAATTCATATTAGGTTCTTTCTAGATTATAATATCTAAGACTAATTCACAACCATTCATGGTATAATTTCGAGTCTAAATGCAGGATACAGCCACCTATCGGGAATTATTTAAATCACTTTTGATAATCAGCATCTTATCATTTAGGGGGAATTCTACTTGAGTTCCCATCAATTAAGACAATGTCGTCATGTCATAATCAATCAATCCATTATACTGGCACTATCAACTTTCCAGTTTTATTGTCGTCGATAAGATGTGAACTTCTCAAAGGACTAATAATAATTCATAATCCTTCACAAATTCAAGGATATATGGAGACATAACTAACCTTAAAAGAGTAAGGTTAACGCATAATCTACGCGGGAGAATTTCAAATCAGATACAGACGAAAACATTTAACGAATATGAATATATCCCATGTTTTCATGATTCGAGTACGCATTCGAAAGCTCCTCAGATCGTTACCCAGGTCATTCAAATGAAATCAAATCAAAAGAAATGATAAGAACGTCGATACATCCAATCGGGTATCAACACTCGGTAATCAGATACTTTTCCTAAGAATCTCACTACGGGAGAATTGGACAAGAAAGAATCGTCAATTGTCAAATAAGACAATTTCCACAGATGAGTAAATTCGACTCAGAAGAATAGATGGTACAGGCACATATGTAGGTGTCCCTAACATTATGTCCCTATTTTTCACTTCTTGCAGATCTCATAAATCTTAATCTTTCACAACCTTCAAAGAAAATGTAGTGTTTATTCATTAGTTTTATGGTGACTACTAATCAGTCTTGCATAGTCCATTCCAAATTGTATGTAGGCGCGCAACTATATACAATTTCAAGATTAACGATGCAATACTCAGTTCGTCAAAAATTTTATCATCACGTTTATAATAAAAACATCTTCATGCTTAATTCTTAAATAATAATCAAAAATAAATTTACAAAGATTTTCTTTATTATGAAAACAATTAAGTTTTCCAAGATACTTTATAAACAACCTCATTTCGATAACAATTACTTATAAATCTTACTTTGAATAATCCTTATAGTAATGAAAATTCAATTTTTCTCAAGGGATACTGTTTTAACTTATAAAAACAATGTGTGATCTGCAAAAGAGTGATGAAGAGTCGTTCACCAAGAACTTAACTACAATACAATAGGAAATGAGCTTAGCCAATTAATCATGAGGTTCATGATCTCGATGGCACTCAAAAGAATAATTCACAACGTAACTCGATTCAAGATGAGTACTTGTTCAATGGTTGCATCACTAATGCGAGCATTAGGACGAAGCAATAAAAGATAGATAACATCGATATATGTAGAATTTAGCAATCAAATGTAGTCTTTTCATTAATCACAAACAAGTCAAATTGTACCGTAACACTATATGTGTCACAATGTCATACAATTCTCAGAACTCATCCTACCAACTGATATCTCAGTTAAGTTAGGGATTATTTTTAAAAGATACCACAATGAATACTAATCTACAAGAGTCATTAGGTGTCCCACCTGTCCCGGAAGATCCATCGGTCCCAATTTAGAAGAAGATTTCTTCAATTTATTTTTTGGACTCTGGGCATCCTCATTAGTGGGCAATGGCCTAGGAACAACCCTTAACACGAACCTACAATCAATTAAAACCTTATAATTCAATCACAGGACTTAACAACTTCCTCTTAACAATCTTATATTCCATACAGGTTAAGTTTTACTTTATTCAAGTTTCAACCAATTTTATACTCAATTCGATATCCTACCTCATTTTCCAATACTTTCAACTTTATTCATAAACCTTAATAGGGCAATAAAAGCTTGATATAAATCAACACTTAATTTCCAATCCTATAGCTCTTACAACAACAATTATCAAATGAGTCGCTAGTATGAAATGACTTGATCATTCAACTAGACTTCTCGGAAAGGTATTAGTGGCATGAGGCTTTTGGGTAATGGTTCCAATAACAGCCTTAAATGCAACATTCACCCTTTCGATTTCAATTTAAGAATTGGATGACAACGAATCAGATGACATCTTTCTAGGTGGTAACGTTTCGTCAAACTCCACTCTATAAGGAAAGATTGTCATGACATCGATATCAGATTTAATCTCGCCAATTCCTCTTCAATAACACAATCAACTACCATCTACATTTCTACGAATATCAACCATTTGTTGGGATCATAAATATCCATAACTTGGTTTAGATCTAGGATAGCTAGAATTCCTACGAGAATAGCTTCGATTAATTTACTAGGGGATTTAGGGTTTCTTGTGACAATCTACGTCGTATAAATACCTCGTATAAAAATCAAAATAATCATCAAACAATCATGTAATAAAATTACGTCATGTATATATATAATCCAAGTTATATATATATTAAAATAACACTTCTCAGTCTTGGCCTTGTCGGTAACTCGGGAATTCTTCGGCACCGTTATAGTCAAAAGATTTTTAGACATTTTTAGAAAAATGTTTTTAGTTAAAAGATTTTGAAATGTTTTATTCAAAACCTTAGTGTTAAAAATCTTTCGTTCTCTATAACGAGAGCTCTGGTACCAAACTGTAACACCCCCAAATTTATACAACTCAATACAGCGGAAGACTAGTTGGTGTTACGGGATAGCACATTACTCACATCATAGACAACGCATAAAAATCGCGTCGTTTAATAATAAATCATTTCCATTCATAAATATCAAATTTACATAGGTCCCAAGTCATATTATTTCATACAAAGTTTTACAAAGTATTTGAATGGAAATAAGTATTTAGGTGCGGGCCATGAATTCTTGTTGTCTTCCCGAGAATTACCTTCAAGTACCTGAGATAAAACATGTTAAAAGAAAAGGTCAGCGATAACGCCGAGTGAATTCATAGAGTTTAATAAATTCCATCAATATAATATCAGTATAAAATTATTACTGAAAATCATTTTGTACAAATCATTTTAATAGGCCATAAAATAGCCAAAGTCATTTTATACAAATCCTTATCGAAAATCATAATATAGGCATTTGCCGCAAAAATCATTATACGAGTCAATGTCGTAAAAACATCATACAATACGTCTTATGACGTTGTATAAAATCAAATAAAAACCGTTATACGTATATGGTTATGAAAACCAAAACACAAACATTATATCATTAGTATGACCCTGTATTGCTAGTCAGGCAATACATCGTAATTCGAAGCGTCTAGTAGTATTTCGTTAGTTTTGGATTATTATAAGCCGCATGACATTGTTACCTTACTAAACCAAAACGGGTAGCTAACCCGATACAAATTTTGCCCATCTAAAGTAGCGTGTCGTCACAAAGGTCACGCTATGGAAATCTTCTCATACATAAATTCGCTTACCAATCATTGTGGCACGACGGGGATCAACCGTCAAGGCGCGAACTGGGGTGATCGTCCCCAAATAGTACTATTAAATGCATAAGCGTCTACCAAATCCTGGTAGTTCACAATTCATGCTAATGGGACTTTTAGTGACATAACCTAACTTTAATAATCCATTTAATTTCATCTATCGGGTCCTTTAATCATTTATCGGGTCATACAATCGGGTCATTCAATCATTCGGGTCCAAAATCAATAAACAAACAATCGGGACAAATGGTGTCCTATTTTATAAAAACTAACATGTTATCTCCCTCGCGGGTTTATAAAGCATTTATAAAAACATTTAAAAGAGTGCGAGGCTATGAACTCACGTTGATGTGGGAAGGCGGGTTATCGGCAACTCGGACGTACGGTACGTGCTTCAATCACGGAAACCTAGACAAATAATAATCGTCTTAGACTCATGTCCAATGACTTTATAAAAATAACAATTATGTATGCATATGATGATTTTATATATATGATGATCAAGTGGGTTTACATATTCTCGTTTGCTCATTTTAGTGTTATGTGTCGGTAACGTTTATACTAGTTTACTAGTTTTACCTATTTACGTGTTTTAAGTCCAATAAACTTATTATAAATTCTTTAACTTGTATTAATCCATGTTATACTTATATTATCAGTATCTATACTTTACAAGTTGGGCCTAAATGGGTTAAGTCCAATAAGTTCTTTTTATAAGTGTTTATCTTGTTTAGTCCAATATGCTTAGTTAGCTCGTTAATGTCTGTATGTCCTATAGTTCGGGTTTTATCGGTTTTTACTTGTATTAGTTACTTATATATCAGTATATGACTTTTATAAACTTCACATTAGACGGGTTTGATCGTCTAAGTTTTATTTGGCGAAAAACGTTAATTTTACGGTAATAGCCGAAAAAGTCGTAAAAATCAAGTTTATAGTTTTTATTACTTATAAGTATTATTCCACTACCATTTTTACAATTTATACACTTATTTAACCTTTTACATATTTATATAAATAAAATCCATAAGTTAGTGGGTTTTTATTTTACATTTTATACAATATACTTTTGAGTGCTTATATAATAATAATAAACATTAATTCTCAAAATCTGATTTTTATTTTCAAGTTCACCAAAACTGCCATATCTAGAGTTCTATATGGAGATAGAAGCTCAAATTTTTATCACATAAACTACATGATATGTGCTCCATTTAACTCTTCTATAGATACTGTTGAATCATCCTCTAAGTATTTTCTAAAAATCGTCCAAAACAGTGAACTCAGATTTGTATCTTAAACTTGTTTTGATCATATCTCTCTCATTACAATGATTCCATTGCATGGCCAACTCTCACATGTGTACAAGACCCATAGCTTACTGTATATTAAGTCTACTTCATCATTTTATCAGTTCATGACATGTTTCTTTACTGTTTTATACAGCCATCATTTTTAAGCAAGATTTTAGCCTTGTTTCTTATAGTTTTTCACCTTTTTAATCATGTTTATCAACACCAAATCCCCACACAATACTTTTAATTATCATTCATCATCATATACATATACATAAGTAAAAGAAATACAAGATTACATAATCAAAAATAACAAGAGGATTAGGAGGACAATCTTTATACCACCAAGTTGATGTAGGTTATGCTTTGGACATGGTTTTTGATGGAGAAACTTGTAGATAACCAAGACCATCTTCAAGACCACCATTCTTCATGAACTCCTTGTGGAAAATCAGCCCTACTACTCCATGGAAACTCCTCCTTGGTTGTTAAAACTTCCACCAATCTATAGGGCTTTCAAAAGGGCATCATCGTATATGTAAATAACATATGATTTCATGGTTAAATTTGATCAAATGAGGGTTGTTCTTGATGAATATGGGACGAATTTAGAGAGAGAGAGGAGAGTGTTTATGGTGGTTTGCATGTGAAAATGGAAGGAAATGGTAATGTCTAGTGGTTTTGTTAGTTTAGTGGGAAGAGAAGCTTCAAAATGAAGCTAAGTTACAAGTGTAACTTAGTTTAGTGTAAGGATGCCACATCTTTTGATGTGGTGTCCCTAGTTAGTGGGGTGGGATAAACTAGTTTTGTCCCATCCCGCTAATTTACGGGTATTCCTCGATTCTAGTTTCCTCGATTTGCGTGCTCTCGGGTCGTTTTACGAAAAACGTTTTTATAAATTATGAATCTACGTCACAAAACGAATCCAATAAAAATTGTCTCATCAAAAACGGAGTTCGAAAACGTAAATACGTAATCCTAGGGTTTCCGGTTTAGTCGTAAAGGACGTTAAAATAAAATCGTAAGTCCTAATCTCTTCTCGTAAATTTGTGAGTTTATGAACTAACACAAATTTAAAACTCCAAAATAATATTCGCGGATAAATTTATTTTTCTGAAATGTCGGACTGTCACCAAGGACGGTGTATGTAAACGTAAGCACGTAACGTTGAATCCTCCGGTTTAGACGTAGTCGATGATACTCCAAGACGTAAATCCAAATTTCTTCCCAAAAATATGTGAGTTCATATTGTAACATTAAAATAATGTTTTTAAATAATATTCAAGAATAAAGTATCAACCATAAATTGACGGATTGTCACATATAGTCAAGCTGCATGTGTTCTGTTTGATACGGGTGCTACTCACTCGGTCATTTCCACTGCTAATGCCAAGAATGTTAGGATACTCCCCATACCACTAGAGAATATACTTAGTATTTCCACGCCATTAAGAGACTCTGTACGTATAACCCATGTGTACAAGAGTCTTCCCCTAGAGTTTGACGACAAGGTTCGTCCTGTTGACGCACTTCCGATGGACATGATTGATTTTGACATGATTTTGGGCATGGATTGGCTATCCAAGCATCATGGTACCATAGACTGCCATTCATATCGAGTCATATTCGGTGATGTTAATGCGCCAAAGTACATTCACAACGGGTTTGTACCCGGCAGGTCTGTACAAATCATATCAACCCTGCAAGCACATGCATTACTTTCACATGGTTGTGATGGTTATCTAGCTATTGTTCATGACATGGATGTTGAATCCCCATCAATTCAGGATCAGCCGATAGTGTCAGAATTTCCAGATGTATTCCAGAAGGACTTCCGGGCATACCACCTGCACGTGAAGTAGAATTTAATATCGAGCTCATCCCAGGAGCTGAGCCGATTTCCACGGCTTCATATCGTATGGCTCCCATAGTGTTGAAGAAGTTGAAGGATCAATTGCAAGAACTTCTGGAACGAGGCTTTATTCGACCAAGCACATCTCCATGGGGCACACCGGTCTTATTCGTTAAGAAGAAGGACGACAATATGCGTCTTTGCATAGACTATTGCGAGCTCAACAAGATTACCATCAGGAATAGGTATCCACTACCACGTATAGATGATCTGTTTGACCAACTCCAAGGGGCCAAACATTTCTCAAAGATTGATCTTAGGTCGGGCTATCATCAGCTACGGGTTAAGGAACAGGACATCGCCAAGACTGCTTTCCGTACACGCTATGGCCACTATGAATTTATAGTCATGCCATTTGGCCTTACCAATTCTCCAGCAGTGTTCATGGATATAATGAACAAAATCTTCCATGAATTTCTAGACAATTTCGTCATTGTCTTCATCGATGACATCCTGATTTTCTCTAAGTCCAAGGAGGAGGAACACGAAGACCATCTTCATACAGTACTTCAGATTCTTCGCCAGAAGCAGTTGTATGCTAAATTCTCCAAGTGTGAGTTCTGGTTAGACAAGGTGGCATTCTTAGGTCACATTGTATCAGCAGAAGGAATCACGATGGATCCAGCGAAGGTTGAGGCTATTACCAAATGGCCAAGGCCGACATCAGCGACTGAAGTCCGCAGCTCCCTAGGCTTAGCTGGTTATTACCGTAGGTTCGTGGAGAACTTTTTCCGCCTAGCACTACCATTGACCAAACTAATGCGGAAAGGGGAGAAATTTGTCTAGACTGAAGAACGAGAGAAGAGCTTTGAAGACCTGAAGCAGAAGTTAGTATCTGCACCTATTCTTACTCTCCCATCTGGTACGGGTGGATTTCAAATCTACAGTGATGCATCGGGGAAGGGACTTGGCTGTGTTCTCATGCAACATGGGAAAGTGATCTCGTACGCTTCACGGCAGCTTAAGCCTTATAAGGAAAATTACCCTACGCATGACTTGGAACTTGTAGCAGTCGTGTTTTCATTGAAGATATGGAGGCACTTCTTATATGGAGAATCATGTGACATTTTTACGGACCACAAGAGCTTGAAATATATCTTCACTCAGCGTGAATTGAACATGAGACAGAGGAGATGGTTAGTGCTGTTGAAGGATTATGACATTAATCTGCAGTATCATCCCGGCAAGGCGAATGTAGTGGCAGATGCACTTAGCAGAAAGTCCGGAATGATCAACGGCATTGAAATTGAGGAGGAAATCATAAGAGATTTGGAGCGACTAGACATAGAGATCATGGTACGTGGACAGCACGGTTACTGGGCTAATCTTAGAGTAGAACCCGATTTACTCTCTAAGATCAAGGAAGCTGAGAAAGATGATAGAGAAATTTGGGCGATAATTCAGAATTTGGAGAAGCAGACAGAATTTCGAGTAGATGCAGATGGTATCTTATGGCAGGGCACGAGACTTTGTGTTCCTGATGATCAAGAACTTCGGGAAGCCTTGTTAGCTGAGGCTCATAGCTCCCCATTTTCTATCCATCCTGGTTCGACGAAGATGTACCATGACATCAAGCAGTACTTTTTGTGGAGTGGTATGAAACAGGATGTTGCTACTTACGTCTCCAAATGTATTACCTGCCAGCAGGTCAAGATCGAGCATCAGCGATTTGACGGTCTTCTTCAACCATTAGATATTCCAAAGTGGAAGTGGAACAAAATCACCATGGATTTTGTTACTGGTCTTCCGCCAACCAAGAGGAAGCACGATGCAATTTGGGTTATCGTTGATCGACTTACCAAATCAGCTCATTTCTTACCGATCCGCAAGGAAGATTCGGTCAGTCAACTCGCCGATACTTATAGAAGGGAGATCATGAGACTTCACGGTGCTCCATCCAACATCGTCTCAGACAGGGATCCTCGTTTCACTTCGCGATTCTGGAGAAGTCTGCAGAAATCTTGGGGTACACAACTTAAGCTTAGCACGGCTTTTCATCCTCAAACAGACGGGCAGTTAGAGCGAACGATTCAGACATTGGAAGACATGTTGAGGTCATGTGCGTTGGAATGGATGGGTGATTGGGACGATTATATCTGTTTGGTGGAGTTTGCATACAAAAACAGTTGACACGTAAGTATCAAGTGTGCTCCTTTCGAGATGTTGTATGACAGGAAGTGTCGCGCCCCAATCTGCTTGGATCAGGTTGGTGAGCGAACACTTGAAGGACCAGAAATCATATAGTTGACTAATGAGAAGGTCGTAGTAGCTAAGAAGAAGCTGCAAGAAGCACGATCACGTCAGAAGAGCTACGCAGACAAGCATCATAGAGACTTACATTTTAACGTAGGAGATCACATTTTCCTTAAGGTTTCTCCGGCACGTGGTGTTAGACGTTTTGGAATCAGAGGGAAGCTCAGTCCTAGATTCATCGAACCGTTTGATATCATTGAACGAGTCGGTGAAGTATCTTACCGTTTAGCGTTACCTCCGCAGCTTTCTCATGTTCACAATTTTTTCCATGTGTCCCTACTTAGAGGGTACCAGTATCATCCCCTTCACATGGTTCAGTATCTACTAGAATATATTCGTGAAGATCTCACTTTCATAGAAGAACCTGAACGAGTTCTTGACATACAAGAACGAGTCATGAGAAGGAAGACGATTCCATTCGTCAAAATCCTTTGGAGGGATCATATCGAGCGGGAAGCCACTTGGGAAACAGAGGAGTCTATCCGGGCTTCTTACCCACATTTCATATTTTGAATTCGGGTATGTTCTTCTTTTCCAGTTTACTTTATCTATAATTCGGGGACGAATTATTCTTTTTAGGGGGGAAGAGTTGTAAAACCCGCATGCTTTTACCATGAACAGTACCCTTACGATCGTACGTACATGATTAGAACTTTCCTTTTATAGCACGTTTACGTTTCACGAACAAGAATTACAAGTATTACGTACGTGTTATAACACGATAAGTATTTTTTTACGTATTAACACACGATAAATATTTCAATAATAATTATAATCACGAACATACGAACATGAAATCATGAACGTAAACTAATCACGAGCTAATATTACGTATGTATGTATATTTATTACGAGCACGAATAAATATTACGTCACGAACGATAACTAATTAAATCACGTAAAAACATGAACACGAGAACACACTTATTATTTACTCACGAGATGTGTTCGGATTACCCTTGTGGGCCCCCTTACCCGCGGACACAACAAGAAACATGGGCCAAGCCCTTGCAAAATTTGCTAAACTAGGAAAAAGGGAAAAAACATGTTTCATAATCACAAAAAATTAGAAAACAAGAAAAACCCTAGTTCTTCCTTTTGGTTCTCCTTTGGCCGCCGGGTTTACATCACACCAAGGGTGTGATCGGCTTGATTTTGGTGCTAGATTTATTGCAAGGATCGTTAGTGTGTTCATCCTCATGATTTCACATGATCGGTATAAACCCTAACCTCTTTTATTTTATGTTTTTGATTTACTAATCACATAAAATCATGAATGTTTTTAATAACAAATTAAAAAAAAGTGTAAACATGTTGTTTAATCATGAGGTATAATCAATTAAGTCTTAAGGAGTGTTTGTTTGTTGGCCGACACCTAAACCGAGCCCCAAGGGGGTCTCGGCTTGGCTTAATTCGTACCACCGAGACCTTATGGTCTCAGTTTGGTGGTGGTGGTGTCACGGCAGCAGCAAGGAAGGGAGACCCCGACCTAGGTCGGGGTATGGTGGTGTATTTGAGTCCGATTCATTGGTTAAAACACGGGTCCGGTTCACACATGTTTAGATTTAAAACACGGTCTGGTTCATAAGTTATTTTTTTACAAGGTTTAGTATTTTTTTACAAGTTATAATTTTTTACAAGACTTAAATTAAATTGATTAAAAACATGAACATGATTAATTTAATTTACATGACTTAGGTTATTAATTTTTTATTATAAATGCATGAATTTTAACCTAAGTTTTTATCATTTAATTAGACTAGATAATTAAGTAATTATTAAAATCATGACTTATAGTTAATTAATTTACATGACTTAGGTTATGTTATTAATAAATAATAATACATGTTTTAACATAAGTATTTTACCTTTATTTAATTAAATCATGTTATATTTAATTAAATACTTTAACCTATAGTTTCTTTAATTCACATGAAATAATTAATAAATTATACTATATAATTACATGACTTAGAATATTAATCAGTAGACACTTAAGCTTATATAATTAGCTTAATTATCCAGCTTATATCTAATTATGGAAACTTTCTATTTTTAAAAACTTATTTAATTAAGGCAGCTAATCTATTTATGGAAACTTTCTATTTTTAGAAACTTATCTATTCTAAGCAGTGAATCTATTTTTTGGAAACTTAACTTTCTATTTTTGGAAACTTTCTATTTTTGGAAACTTTCTAATTTTGGAAACTTTCTATTTTTGGTAACTTTCTATTTTTGGAAACTTTCTATTTTAGGAAACCTGCTATTTTTAGAAAGTTACTTATTATTACACAACAAATATAATAATACATGAAATACAAGAAATACTTAATCAGAATAGACAGAATATATGATAAACACAATATTAAGCTTAAATCAGTAAAACATGACATGAACATATAAAACAAGCTAAGACATGATATAAAACCAATTACGTACTCAGTAATTAGAGACTTATACACGTATGTATTTATGTAGCACTAGTGATACCGAAGTAGGACTCTCTTCCGTTCGTCTTCTTCGTTTACTAAACACAAGGTACGGATTCTCCGTCCTTTCAGTATGGACATTCATCCTTATTAGGATTTCCTCGTATGCAGCCAACTGTTTTCCCTAGTATATGTTTTATATGTTTTTAAATTGCTTATGTTTAATTAGAATACCTAAAGCCATATACATGCATGACCAGTTTCACCTAGTTATGGAGGTACCATAACCATAACACTAGAGGTACCAGTGTTATGATTCACCACGGCGAAGTGATAGCTCGTGGCGTCTGATGCGGTATTTTTGTACACTTTTGCTTTAGGAAAAACAAAGCGACAAAATCCGGTAAGTATTAAGTATCACGTTTTGTGAAAAACGCGAATACTCGTCGTCGAGTTCGTTCTCGGTGGAGGTATGGTGTTTAGCCAACAATATTATACGTTATTTATTCGAGTGATTACGCTTTTGGAAAGAAGGAAAGAAAAGAAAACGTGATAGGACTACGCTCAAAACGGACGAAAACAAAAATTTCACCAAAGAAATAATTAAAAATCACTAAAATATTCTAAAAATTCTAATTAAAAAGAAAACGTAAACGAAAAAATTTGAAAACTTTTAAATTATTTTATATTAATTTTTAAATTTAAATAAAAATCCTAAAACATAAAATAACTAAGAAAAAGACAAAATAAAAAACTTTTTTTGTAAACCTATATCATATTAAATAAAATCTAAAATGATATTTTTTTATAATTTTTCTAAAACTTTTTCTATTTTTTATAGATTTTACCAAATTTAAAAAGTAAATAATGATAAAGTGCACAAATTACAAAAATTAACTTTAAATAAACGAAGTAAACTTAAAATCAAAAATGAAAATTATTTTGAGAGGACAAAAAAAAACTACGTGTATGAAATCTTATTAAAGATAAATTTGGAATTCAAAAGAAAAATACAAAGAGCTAAAATACGTTTTAATTGGAGCTAAAGTATTGATTTATAAGAAATAATTTTTTTTTCTACCTATCTATAAACCTATGAAGCATAAAAAGCGAGCAAAAGGGAAAAGAACGAAAGTAAAATGACTTATTACGGACTATGTACTAGTTACTAAACAAAACGAAAAGGAAAAGGAAATAAATGAAAAATAAAAGCAATTGAAACCAAAAGACAGATAGAGAGCAGATGGTTATGGGATTGGTATTCTGCGTTTGATGCTGCCCTGAGGTCAGGGGTTCGAGACCCTCAACTGCCCTCTTTTTGTTATTTTTTCTTTATGATCAGCATATGAATCTAAATGTGCAAAGAGGAATGAAAGAATATATAAACCGATTGTGAAATAGAGCTCAGATGGTTGTTTCTGAGTCTGCTGCGTTTGAAGTGGTCAGTGGTTCGAGACCCACAACTGCCAGTTTTTGGCAGTTTACTTTTAATACAAGAAATAATAAACAAAAACGTATAAAAGAAACTTAAAAGGTAATTCTAACAACTATCCCTTAAAGAGCAGATGGTGATAGGTTGTGTTCCTGCGTCTGTATGCAGCAGAGGGATGAGTGTTCGAACCTTACTCTGCTGTTTTTGGCAGATTATTATTTTGGACAGCTTTGTTTGAACAAATTCCTAGACAGTAAACGTTTCTGCTGCCAGCAGTGTTTTTAGTCAAGAATAAGCTTAAATGCAGCTTTCAAAAAAAAGGCCAATTATACTAAGTAACAACACAAATTCAATCACACAAACACGATAACATAAAACGCGAATCAATGCCACGAATTGGGGTTGTATGTTCACAGTAAAAGAATACACAACAAATGCCTCTTTCTTGGTTAACACTTGTTTTCACTTATCTTCGCTTCTACTGTTTCGTGTAGATTGTTGTGGTGTAAACAGTGAGCACAAGGCGAAACTCAAAACACCAACACACTCAAAAAATGAATTGATTCACGCCACACATGTATGCTCAAGTTCTCACACTGAAATGCAAAACACACGACAAGCACAACCCTTTTTTTTTACTTTTATGGTAAACTTGGGATCCTCTAGCTGTTTATACTAGACGCACAGGGTAGAAATACAAACACGGCCACTAAAACACTAATCACGCCTAAGTGAAACCACAAAACTCAATTTTATCAAGGCACAATTTTGGCTTCTTTGTACACAGTGTTCATATGCAATCCCCAAATACTCTCTTATACTTTTTTTTTCGATTTTCTGTGTTCTAGGCTTTACTTTGGTTTCACATACCAAAACTACAACACAACCAAATTTAACAAACTAATGCCACGAATCTTGGCTTGTTTACACTTGGATGCGCACAGTCCACAAGCACAAACTAAAACACAAATCACTGATGTTAACACAAATCAAACCACATATTTCATGATCATAACAGAGATTGCTAAAAACTTGCAAGCGCTCTCTTTTTTTTGGTTATCTATTGTTTGTTGTTGGATCAAAAGGCACCTAAACAAAACAACATACATGAAACACGACCAAATGCAATCACACACGCCACGACTTATATGTTGAATTACTCACAGTTAAGAAAAAAAACAAGCAGGTTCCTATTTTTTTCTGTTTTCTCTTTTTTTCGGCGAAACAAAAGCTATAGGCTACCAATAATCTGCAAGTTATAAAAAAACTGCGGGTCCTAGGTCCAATACTACTTATACTATCAATACCTTCCCGAATCAACTAAATGACATTAGTTATGTCAATATCATACCTCAACACACTAAAATGACAAAATCAAACATAATTTTTAGCTACTAATTAAAACGGAAGATTTTTAATAAAATGAACAAAATGAGAATTCTAAACTAGAACCCCTAACCTTCTCGCAAAAATCAAATCACCCAAGACCTAAAAGGGGATGCAGAGCTAAGACATGAATAGGTGGTTAGCTCCCACCCAGTAGCATACTGCTCCAAAACACCCCTTAAAAAAAGAAAATGAACTTTAACAAGGTGATTAAGCTCAAAGTTGCACCAAAGTCATTCTATCCTAACATGTTTTAAACTAACAAGCATATAATATCTAGCATTTGATCAATCATCCAAACAACCTAATCCTATTAATCATCATGGCTCAAACAAAATCCAAGCAAGTATAGAAAATCAGAAAAAGACCTTACCTTGTGACCCTACATCCAGGCATCACAAAGGTAGCTTTTGCCTTCTCCATCAAGCCCGGGCTTGAGCTGATCACTTTCAGAAAGGGCTTGTTGGTATGAGGGTTGATGATGATGATGGTCTTCAAAAAAGAACCAACTTCCAGTATGCAAAATTTGTACCTACCAAGATTAAACAAGAAGAGAAGGAATGACCTGGAATTCAAAAGCTTATAAGAGTATAAGTCTAGCTTATCTCTTTAGCTTAATAACACAAAAATCTCTTTGAAACTGATTTCTTCTCAAACCTTTGAAACCAAACAGAACTTTGAAAATTCTTAACAGAAACTTATCAAAACCTCAACAACCAATGATGAATTTCCACTTTCACTTCATTTCATCATTGGTTTGAGTTTTTGAAAGATTTTGTCAAGATGACTTCAAAAAAAAATCTTTTTTCGAAAAATTCTTTCTCAAAACTGATTTTTAACTTTTGTTAATCAAGAACAATTTGGAACTCAGATTATGCTAAATTTAACACCAAACTTTAATAAAGAAAAAGGGATATAATTTAACTCCAACTTTCATTCAAATAAAAAGGATTACAAAAATTATAGCAAAAATCTGGAACAAGAACAAAATGAATATCTTATGGCTTTATATAGCAGCCTACAGAAGAATCTAGAATAAAAAACAAACCCTAAACTATGAATATTCAATAATACCCTTTGGTTTGAAAAATCTTCCTTTGTTCAAATGGCTTCATGTGAATTTGCAGGAGCTTGTGATCTTGCCAGTTGTTGTCTTTGCATCATAGGCGTCCAAATAAGTGTGGAGGAGAAGGAACCTACTCAAACCGTTGATCTCTCTGGCTGTTTTTTGTTTGCAAGTGTTTTGGGTCAGGGGACCATTGTACAAGCCACATGGGTGAAAGTGATGGGGGTTTTGGGATTGGGGTAGGTTAAGGGGATGGTAAATAGTTTTTGTGGAAAAATAATTAGGGTAATTTGTAGGATTAAGGGTTTTGGGAGGTTAGGGTTCGTGGGTTGAGGGTAATAGCAGATGGGGTTTTGATGATGATTAGATGCACATAACATGTTTCCCAATAAAAGAAATTATTATTAAACTCGTTTTATTTTTTAAACTAATTAGAATAATACTAATATCAGTGGGGGGTTTGACTTGGGTTTAGGATAGGGGTTGGGTAAACGGGTAGGGTCGGTTTAGGTGATGTGGCAGGTTGTCAAGGATGGTGAGGTTTGGTGGTTTGGCAGAAATAACCCCTAGACTCCAAAACTTTTGTCATAACAAGTTTACCACAGCTTTCACCCATTTTCTTTGTAAACCTTTTTGGGCAAATGACAATATCAGTCCCTCCAAGTTGTAGTAATGGAAACAAGGGCTAATGTTGTATATTTGATATTCTTCAAGGGCCAATGATGACATATCTTGAAACTTTAGGACCATACTTGTAATTTTAGAGTTTTACAAGGGACAAAAGTGAAAAATCTTCAAAAGATGAGGGACCATTCTTGACAAATCTTCAAACTTCAAGGACCGTTTTGGAAAATCATCATTCAGGTCCGGTTGTTTGTGCGGCTCGTTTCCCGTGTTCGTTTTTATTTGTTTCTTGTGATCTTTTTGTCCTTTTCTCAATATCCATACCTAAAATATACAAGACACAAATACAAGCATATATAAGGGTATTTTCATGATATTTAATGCATTTTAAGCCCTTTTTGGACGATGAGACTATGTATAAAAGCAGTCTCATCACTCCCCCATACTAAACCATTGCCGTGCCCTCACGCAATGCTAGAATAAAGTATCGTAGCACCTCCAAAATTCATTTTTATACACTTTATTGAACGATAAACTAGCTACACTACTACTATTGCTACTTGCGTTTTAGACATAATGTATGATTTTCATCGCAAAATGGGACGTTTAGGTTCATAGAATAAGAACACGTGAATGCCTCATAGAGATAAGTTTATCATCCTCGATTTTCACTCGATTCCATGCTAAGCGTGTAACGAGATCATTGTTATTATAAGTTAGCAACACGATCATATCTCATGGGTGTTAATTACGAACCTAAACTCCCTTATTCCTACTTGGTATCTCTTATATTTTATTTTGTCTTAATGATCACGAGGATACATCATTGACTTATGCGTGAATAGAGATTAGGTCCAAAAATAGAATCTTAACGGTGTAACCAAAATCATTAAATTAATAATTCATCCTAATGGACAACGATGTCAAAAAATTAAGTCAACAAGAAGGATCGATAAACACGGTTTTATAACGGTTTTGAACATGAGACTTATTACCAAGACTTTAATACGCCCCCTAACGGAAGGGCCTTATTATCTTTGGTTTACCTCCATCTTTTATTCAACTTCGCCATGAAGCTTTTATTATGACTTCGGTCTTGCCTTGCCTTTTATTATCCGCCTCATCGGTGGTTTTATTAGCCAAAGACGTATATCCTCACGCTAAGGAGAATTTTGGATCTTTAAAGCTTCAAAGATTAAGGCTTGATTCACTTTCAATTTGGGCATAGATTTTTCGGCCTTGTGAGCTTCAATTTTTTTGCTTAATTTAGGTGAGCACTTGAAATCTTATTATTAGGTGAAGCTTTCGATTATTCGGGTGCCAATACTTCAAAACCGTGACGCTGGCGATACCTTAATGTTTTGCCAATTTAATTACATGGAAGCTACTAAAACAAATTAGAAACCAACAATAGTGACTAAACCGCTAAATCAATATTTATTAACAATTTATTATCAAAAGCGTGGGGAGAATAAGCTAATAATTACTACACATGAGATCGTGAAAGATTACGAGACTTATAAATAACTCTATCATTTCTCGTCCTCATTTAAGAGACTTAGCCTAAAAAGTTAGGGAATCGAAGCTAAGTGCTCAACACGCACGGTCGAGTCAAAAATTACTCTCATTCTCACCATCAGAAAACCTACATTCGTGTCTTAAACACTTATGAAAAATACGAAAATTTTAAAATTTGGCCATTTTTAGCCTTATTTGCAACAAAATGATAACAAAAAGATGAAATTTTGGATTGCGTGGTGACGTAAGCAAGGTGAAGTATCTACTCACCCCCCCATACTAAAACTAAACGTTGTCCTCAATGTTTCGAGTCTAGGGGTGAGAACACCCCTATACTAGAGACGTAGTCGAATGCTTAATCTAGCATGGAAAGGGTGTAACCATTAAATTAATAGCCGTTTATGAGGTGTGCTAAAAACCTAAGGTTAGAACATATAAGGATATATCATGTGGATATCGAGAAATTCTTTAAAGCAAACGATCGAGTGCTACCATAAACGAACACGAGAGGCTCCAATCGTGAAGATAATGATCATCTAAAAAACCACAATTCACAAACAACCACGGAACAAAGGTTGGAAGGGCACAAATCCCCTCACATTAGGATTAACTAAAAAGCAATAATATTTACAAGGATAAGCATGAGAATCCCCCACGAGGCACCTTGTTTTTTATAACCGAGTCAAAAGCTCGACTCGAATCCCCATAAATGTGATCATATAGGGATATCCTTGGTTCGGTCATTTTTGGTGGGACTTACATGTAATCAAGGCCCAAAAGCAACCGATAATAAAGGCAAAGCCTTTATACCGGGATCAAAGATCGTATCCTCACATTTTGTTGAAAATAAAACACGCCAAGTCGGAGGATACGTCTTGTAAGGAAGAAAACTCCTTACAACGTAAGTAAATTCATCATATCCGAGGGGGTGGGTTCGTATATTTTGAAACGAAGGTAAAATAGAAAAGGAATTGTCAATAATAGGAGTTTCAAAATTTCCCCCCGGATCGAAGGCAAAAGCCTCATTAAAATCCTGACTCTCATCGAGAGGCGGTCCATCGGCGAACCCCTCGAGAATGGAAACGTCACAAGTAGAAAGAGAAGTCTCAACCGTATGAGACGTCGGGAGGGTGACTAGCAAATCCGGCTCATTGAGTTTAGAATCCTTAGAATCCTCACTCTCGATGTCCTCGAACGTCTCATCAAAGAGAGGATTTACGTCACCAAAAATGACAAATTCGAATAAAGGGTTCGAAAAGATTTTAAAATCGGTATTTTGAACGTCCTCGTCGATTAGTGACTCGTCATCACTAGCGGAAAAATCATCGTCATTAAAAAGCGGGTTCGAAAAAGTCGTTGATTCTCTCCCCGAAGTGTCAATGGGAGATATGTCATCACAAGAAATCGATTCACACTCACTATTGTGATTTGCCTCGTTAGAATTTTCGTGGAAAAATTCATCGAGAGCAAAATCCCTTACCTCATCTTCGGAGAAAACCGTAGGCTCACTTTGGATTGGAATAGGGATCTCGACACTAGGATTAGTGCTAAGATTCGTCTCCCCCATACTTAGAGAGGCATCGGTTTCCGTAGTGGGTATAGGAGTAAAAGGCTCTTTATATGAAGATTTTGCCTTAGTGGTTTCGACATCGGCGTCGAAAAACGTATCAATGTAAGCAAGGCCATCGGTGGACTTCTCACATGATAAATCCATAATCTCACTCGGTGTGGGATTAGGAGTAAAAGGCTCGTCACTTGACGTTGTAGCCTTGATGGTTTCAATTTGGTCCTTCGGAGGGATCGAATGCGGGTTCTCAAAAGAAGTAGAAATAGTAGTAACGCGTCCCTTCGGAATTAAATTTTGATACTCTTCAAAAATCGAGGGGTCAATGATCCTCCTTAAAACCTTATCAATTTCTTCTTTTTCAAAATCACTTAACGGACTATCTTCGTCAAAATTTTGTGTATTTTGATTTTGAAAATCTTTGATAATTTCAACTTCATTAGAAAAATTAGGTTCCAAAGGTTTAACATTCATTGTTCCAACACGTGCTACGAGTTTTTTTTTGTTTAATTTCGAAAACATTTTCAAAAACCTCGTTAGTTGACTCCCTCGTTTCCTCATCCTCGATGCTCTTTTCAACCTCTTCAACAATTAGGGTATCTTTTTTCTTCATAATTAGTTGGAAGAGCATATCAATTCGTTCATTGAAACAATTAGACCTTTCGTCGACACGACTAGAACCTAGATCCTCATCAAAAATATGTTGTGGAGATGGTTGGTCAAAGTCGGAATTGTAACATCGATCGGGCTCATGGGAATTTTAAGGATCGAGATTGTATGGTGGGGCCTCAAAATTATCAAAAACGGAATTATCGTATGAATTGGGTTCATCATAATCCATTGGTTGGCAAGAAAAAGTATCGTGAGGCCCCCCACAATTGTCGCAACACGGATTTTGAGAAAAATTCGGTTTGTCGTAAGGATAACCACCCCCATTGTCGTAATTGTAACCCATGTCGTGTGATTCGTCAAAACCGGAAAATTGATTGTCGAAATACGTATTTTGGTTCATCGGTTGACAATCGTACTTATAGTGAGGTTCATCTCCACAATACTCACATGACTGTGAGTATTGCGAAGATTGGTCAACGAAATTCGGATTCGGCTCGTGATTGTGACCATTTGGGTATTGAATTTGACACTCATCGTGCCAATGGGAAGGGCTTCCACAATATCGGCAATGGATAAGATGTTCTTCGTTAGAGTACAAACAATTGTTCGGATTACACGGTGGACATGCCCTAAATATTGCATAGTTGACATATTTTCCGCACCTTTCGCATACACACCATGGACAAGTTACGGAACCAAACTTTCGTCTCCCACAACCTTGGCAATGAAAATCCATGAAGAATTAAAATTTAGAGGGGTTGAGAAAAAGAATTATGAAAATAGAGGGAAAAATCGAAGAATCTTTTTGTGTTTTTGGTTTTTTAATTTTTTTGGAATTTTGGTGTATTACGTAGAAATTAATCTACAAAAAGTATCCATTAATCAAAGGTCTCGATTAATGAATCCAAGAGGATTGAAGGAAATTACGTGAAGTAAAAACCCTCGTCGACTTTGAAACGTTGGCGGAACGCCAAAACGTTTTGAGGTTCAATAATTAAAACTCACAAAAATAGATTAATTAATACTTGGTGTGGCAAACCCCTAATTAATCGTCATTTTCAAAATACGCACAAGCGAGCGGAGAAAACGAGGCGGCGCGAAGCACTTAAGAGCCTTTTTTCATTAGGTCGTGAAATACAACCGCCTTATACCCACCTTATAGTTTGTATTTATCGAGATTAAACCAATTAAGAGTATTTATCTATTTTGCCTTTGACTTTTGTTTGAATTCGATACAACAATAGTGACCGGAACGCTCAACTATTGAGGTGTGATTTCTCGCGTATTTGGATAATTATTGTGTGTTAATTGTTCTACGTAAATACAATATATTATGCACAATAAAAACGAGAAAACGATTTTGTATTAATAGAGTTCTATTTAACACTATTTATTTGTATGGCTAATAGTATAAAAAAATAAAAGGAAGTATTTACGATAAAAACGTAAACACTCAAACAAACACGATAAATAAATATGGCTAAACACACCTCCCCGGCAGCGGCGCCATTTTTGATGCGGTATTTTTGTACACTTTTGCTTTAGGAAAAACAAAGCGACAAAATCCGGTAAGTATTAAGTATCACTAATAAGTGTGAAAACACTTATCCTTTTACCACTTATTTCCAATAATAACAAGACCAAAACGTGTGATTTATGTCTTAAAAGTCGGAATTATGCGTGGTTTGTGTTTTTATTGTGTTTTAGGACCAAAATATGAAAAAGGAAGAAAACACGGGTTTTCACGGGCTTTTATCGAAGAAAACGGGAAAAGACGAAGTCAAAAGATCAAGAGTGCAAAAAGAACGGAAGTCCAAGGCCTATTCTGAAGATTTATCGAAGAAAAAGTCTAAAGACGGAAGTTTAACGAAGTCGAAGAACTTAAGTCTAATAGAAGAAGAAAATTAAAAGACAAGTTCAAATCCCGAGACGACAAAGACAAAGAATTAAAGTCGAGTCGAGAAAACGTAAAGAAAGCAAGAGAGAAGATGCAACACATGCACTCCTTCCACCTTCCCTATAAATACCCCCCTAATAGTCATTAGGAGGGTGGTTAGATAACTTTAGCTAGTTTTCACTTTTTCATTTTCTTTCTAGTTTTAGAGAGAGAAAGTCTTAAACTTTCTCTCACTAAGTTTCATCTTTTTCTTTTAATCTTTCAAGATTAAACACTTTGTATTGCTTATTTTCATTAATCAAGTTTCATTTTAAGCTTTTATTCCTTAATCTCCTTCTACCTTTCTTTGATTTTAGATTGATTTTGGTGCGAATTCATATGATCCGTGTTGTTCTAAATGATTTCGTGCTTAAAAAGTTAATCTTTTGATCATTTCATAAGTTTTCATTTGATTAAGCTTTAAGACTTTTGTGCTTATTGGCTTATTTTTATGATTAGCTTATTTTCTTATAAAAAGCTTTCTTTAAAAGTTCATGTTTTGATTGTTTGATCCAAAAAGTTGCTTATTTTGAGGTTGAATAAGTTGAGATTAGTGCTTATTTGATCCGATTTGTTTTTGATTCGTCCTAGTTTGAGGGTTAGCTTATAATTTTTAGCTTATTCCTTAGGCTTTTAACCGAATCCCACAAAAATCGGAAAGGGATTAAACCCCTTTCCGATCGAACATTCCGAGCAGCCTTCCCCTTTTCTGATTTGCCAATCGGAAAAGGATTTCCCCATATTCCGATTTAACACCCCTTTATTCAGATCGAGTGATCGGATTAGGGTTTACATTTTCCGATCAGGACCTCGTTTGCACATTCCGATTGGTAGTCTTGCATTATATTCCGATTGTAGCCTCCTTAGTATTCCGATTGCTCCCTATTCCAATATTCTGATCAGTGTGGTAGCTAATATTCCGATTGACCCCCTTTGTGGATATTCCGATTGCAATTCCCCCCCCCCCATATTCCGACCACCAGATCGAATACATTCCGATCTGGGCTTGTTTTGGCTTATTCCGATTGAGTTGTTTTGGTGTATTCCGATCTTACTTTCTTTTAGTACTTTTCAACTAAGTTCTTATTTTTAGAAAGTTTTCCAAGTGTTAGTTTTATTTAGTGTGCTAGTACTTTTCCATTGTTATCTTTAAGTTTACAAGCATTTATTTTTACTCGTCATTTTAGTATTAATCTTTATTCTTCCATTTTACTCAACGACACTTTAATTACTTGCTAATAGTTTAAATTAGACAAACAAACCAAACCATTCTCTTGATTCACCAAAAGACGATTGAGTCGCACTTAAGACCGGTTTTCAATTCGAAAAGACTTGGGACGATAAAGATTTTATACCTAGCCAAAAGCGAAGTATTAAATGGCGCCGCTGCCGGCTCTTTTCGTTACGATTAACGGTTTCTAGTGAGAGACGCATTGAATTTTGGGATCCGTTCTTTGAACGTTATTTTCCTTGCTTTAAAAATTTTCAAAAATCCTAAAAAATATAAAACTCTTCAAAAATACAAAAACATTAAAAAATCATTTAAAAGCAATTCTTTTCCAAAGTTTTTGCACCAAAAAGATTATATAGATATATTCTTTGTGTATATTTTTTCTTCTGCAGGTGTATGCGTACTAGATCTTCCAACTATTCTGAGCCCGAGACTCGTGAAGATTTAGATATGGCTGGTGTTAATAACAACAATAATCACCCACCTCAACCCAATTTGAATAAAAACAACAACAACAATGTCCTCCTACCTGATTTACGAACAATGGAGGAATTGTGTCAACCCACCATGAACGGACGCAGAGGCCCGATTGCGCCGATGCACGTCACGGCTCAGGAGTTTTCGTTGAAGCATCACATGATCCAACAAGTGGAAACGAACCCATTTCGTGGAATTCCGGATGATGATGCCAACAAACACCTCGACAAATTCATTACCATTACCCAAAGCATGAAGTGCTCCGGTGTTTCTATGGATGACCTTCGCCTCCAACTTTTTCCCCACTCGCTTTCTCACCATGCCGAAAAATGGTTTGACCGTCTTCCTAAGAATTCTATTCATACGTGGAATGACATGACTCAACGCTTTTTATCGCGCTACGTTCCCCCATCCATGGTCACTATCCTTCGTAACCAAATCAGTGGATTCATGCAAGAGAATGATGAATCGCTTTTCGATGCTTGGGAACGATACAATGATTTGATCGACCGCTGTCCAAACCATAATATGCTCCCCGTCACTCTCATTGACACCTTCTACAATGGTCTCACTTTTCGTGATCCTGACACGATCAATGCCGTCGCCGGTGGTACCTTTATGAAAAGGAGACCGGAAGAGTGTCGAGAGTTGATCGAAAACATGACTACTCACCACAAGAATTGGGATTCATCCGCATCCTCAAGATCTAACTCGAGAGTCAATGTTTCTTCTACTACTTCCAATCCTGAGATGACTGAAATTTCTCGACAACTCGCTGAAATGAACAAGAATTTCATGGCCATGGCCACAAACCACTTTCAACAAGCTAAAGTCGTTGCTATTTCTTGTGACACATGTGGTGGTCCTCATTCTTATAATGATTGTCCTTCTAACCAAGGCAATTTTTCTGAAAACGTTAACGCAGCTTACGACACTTATCCCACGGGAGGCTATCAAGCCCGCCCTCAAGGAGACCGTGGCTTGCTAAGTTATCGTTCCAACAATTATCTTTCTCCTCCCGGTTTCCCTCCTGCAAACCAAAACCAACAACAAAGCTACAACCAAAACAACCAATCCTAACCTCGTGCTAACAATCAATATCAATCCCAAAGAAACCCATACCCAACTCAGGGAAATTCTCAAGCCTACCAAGCTCTACCTCTCAATCAACCGATGGCAGTGAGTCCAGATGTCGAGACATTCATGAAGACTAATCGTGAGATGGTGACGAATCTTCAGAGTCAAGTCCGCAACTTGAAGGGCGAAATGGCGAAACAAGGGAGCGATATTCGAGCCGAGCTAAGGAATGATATGGCAAAACACAGCAATGAAATTAATGCAAACATGAGAGACTCTTTTAATAATCAAGCGGTTCACCTTCGTGATATGATTGGTTCGCTCATCCAAGGTAATCAACCCTCTTCTTCGGGTACTCTTCCGAGTAATACCGTTGCGAATCCAAGAGGGGAGATGAAAGCAATCACCACTCGTAGTGGAAAAGGTTATATGGAACCCGAGCTTCCTACACCTCCACCCGTGATTGTGAACAAGGAAAAAGAGCAACTTTCCTCACCTCCTTCACCTTCTACCCCCATTTCCCCACCACCCGTGGTTGTGAGTGATCCTATTCCCTTAAAGCCTTCTTCTTCATCCAATATACCTTATCCTTCAAGGTTGAGGAAAGAGAAGCAAAAGAGCAAGGATGATATTCAGGTTTCAAACTTTCTAAAAATGTTTAAACAATTGAATTTTAACATCTCCTTTGACGAGGCTCTCGCTCACATGCCCAAATACGCTAAGATGTTTAAAGATCTTCTAAGTGATAAGGAAAAGCTTCTTGACATCACTCAGACCCAACTTAATGAGAACTGCTTCGCAGTGCTCTTAAGGAAATTGCCCACCAAACTTGGTGATCCGGGTCGCTTCTTGATTCCTTGCAACTTCCCGGGAGAGAGAATTGCATGGCCCTAGCCGATCTAGGTGCCAGTATAAACTTAATGCCTTTAAGTGTTTGGAAGCAATTATCTCTCCTCGAGCTAGTCCCCACCAAAATGACTTTGGAATTAGCCAACCGTACGGTTGCTTATCCAGTGGGGATAGCCGAAGATGTCTTTGTTGGCGTTGACAAATTCACCTTCCCGGCGGATTTTGTCGTCGTTGAATACGAGATGGATCCTCGTGTTCCATTAATCGTTGGACGTCCATTCCTGAGGACCGGTCGCACTCTTATTGATGTAGCCGCGGGCGAAATAATCATGAGAGTTGGTGACGATAAAACTGTCTTCAACATGGGTAAGATTTCTAAGCAACCTTATTCATATGAGAGTGTTAATGCTATTGATGTTCTCGATGAGGCTTGTGAAGATCATTTTCATGATGCTTGCAAAAGTACTCTCTCTTCTCTACCCAATGTTGAGACCGTTGCCTCAATTGCTCCAGCATTGACTCCTTTTGGAGAAAGTGACTTGGATGATTTCGAAGCTAGCTTGGGTCCTCTCGATATTAAGTATGATAATTTGTCCACCAATTGGGATGAAGACATTAGTACTATTGAGAGACTTCTCAATGAGGACCCGTTCTCTCCTCCTGCTCCTAAAGAGGTGATTAATGATGATCCATCGTTAGTTTCACCATCTATTGAGGATCCTCCCACTCTTGAGCTTAAGGACCTACCTCCTCATCTTGAGTACGTTTTCCTGGAAGACAACGAGAAGTTACCGGTCATCATCGCAAAGGACCTGCAAGAAGACAAAAAAGCCCGACTTGTCGCTGTGTTGAAGAAGCATAAAAGAGCTATCGCTTGGAAAATCTCCGACATCCGTGGAATTGATCCTCACTTTTGCACACATAAAATTCTCATGGAGGACGACTTTAAGCCCACAATTCAAAGCCAACGAAGGGTGAATCCTAAAATCTATGAAGTCATCAAAAAGGAGGTTATCAAACTCCTTGATGCGGGTATGATTTACCCTATTTCGGATTCACCATGGGTTAGTCCAGTCCATTGTGTGCCTAAGAAAGGCGGTATCACCGTTGTGCCCAATGCAAACATCGAGTTGATTCCTACCCGTCTCGTTACTGGGTGGAGAGTTTGTATAGACTACCGCAAACTCAATGATGCCACGAGAAAGGATCATTTCCCTCTACTTTTTATGGACCAAATGCTTGAACGTTTAGCGGGTAATGAATATTACTGCTTTCTTGATGGTTTCTCGGGTTATTTTCAAATACCCATCGATCCCCAAGATCAAGAGAAGACAACATTCACCTGTCCCTATGGCACATTTGCTTATAAAAGAATGCCTTTTGGCTTATGCAATGCCCCCGGGACTTTCCAAAGGTGCATGTTGGCTATCTTCCATGACATGGTTGAGCAAACCATGGAAGTCTTCATGGATGATTTCTCGGTCTTTGGGGATTCCTTCTCTTCTTGCCTTGCCAATTTTGAACGTATGCTTAAGCGGTGCGAAGACACTCGCCTTGTTCTGAATTGGGAAAAATGCCATTTTATGGTACAAGAAGGCATTGTGCTAGGACACAAAATCTCTAAAGCCGGTCTTGAAGTCGACCGTGCTAAAGTAGATGTCATAGCCAAATTACCTCCACCTTCAACCGTGAAGGGTGTGAGAAGTTTTCTGGGTCATGCGGGCTTCTATCGTCGATTCATTCAGGATTTTTCTAAAATCGCTCGCCCGATGACCCACCTCTTGAAAAAAGATACTCCTTTTATCTTTTCTAAAGAGTGTCTCGAAGCCTTCAATCTTCTTAAGGATAAGCTAACTAAGGCACCGGTCTTGGTTACCCCTAATTGGGAGCTACCTTTTGAATTGATGTGCGATGCTAGCGACTTTGCTATTTGTGCGGTTTTGGGCCAACGAGTGAATAAACACTTCCAACCAATCCACTACGCTAGCAAAACAATGACGGGGGCTCAATTACATTATACGACAACCGAAAAAGAGCTTTTAGCTGTTGTCTATGCTTTTGAGAAATTTCGCCCCTATCTTGTTTTATCCCCCACCATCGTATACACGGAGCATTCCGCGTTGAAGTACTTGATGACTAAGCATGATTCTAAGCCAAGACTTCTTCGCTGGGTTTTACTCCTTCAAGAATTCAACATTGAAATTCATGACAAGAAGGGAGCCGAAAACCTGGCCGCGGATCATCTGATCAGACTTGAGGATCCATATCAAGGGGATCATCCGAACAAAGAGATCAATGACTCTTTCCCCCTAGAGACCTTAATGTCCATAAATCTCAATCTTGATGGCACCCCGTGGTTTGCGGACATTGCAAACTACTTAGCGGGTGGTATTCTCATCAAAGGGTTAACATCCCAACAAAAGAAGAAGTTCTTGAATGATGTTAAGACTTACTTTTGGGATGACCCTTTTCTATTCAAACAATGTGCTGATCTGATCATTCGTCGATGTGTTGACGGACCGGCATCTTTTGACATTCTCCAAGCTTGCCACAAAGGACCCACCGGTGGTCACTTTGGTCCCAACTACACCGCTAAAAAAGTGTTTGATTCTGGATTCTATTGGCCCACCATTTATCGTGACGCTCACGAAATGGTTAAGCATTGTGATGCTTGCCAACGCCAAGGCAAGATCACACATAAGGATGAGATGCCTCAAAATTTCATACAGGAATGTTAAATCTTTGATGTATGGGTCATCGACTTTATGGGGCCATTTCCATCATCCAAAGGGAACAAGTACATCCTCGTCGCCGTCGACTACGTTTCTAAATGGGTTGAAGCCAAGGCTCTCCCTACGAATGATGCGAGGGTGGTTGTGAACTTTTTGAAGCAGCTTTTCGCTCGATTTGGCGTTCCTCGTGCTATTATCAGTGACCGCGGGACTAATTTTTGCAACGATCAATTTGCAAGAGTCATGGCTAAGTATGCTGTTAATCACCTTCTTTCCACCGCCTATCATCCCCAAACCAATGGGCAAGCCGAGATATCCAACCGCGGATTGAAGCGAATTTTGGAGCGTACTGTGGGAGAGCATCGCGCCGCGTGGGCCGATAAGTTAGATGATGCTCTGTGGGCTTTCCGTACTGCTTACAAGACCTCGATCGGTTGTACACCTTATCGTCTTGTGTACGGAAAAGCCTGTGAAATGTGTATAATGCAAGTTCGTTTTCTCAGTTCTTAACTAATAGAAAGTCCAATCAATATCAAATTTTTAATTGTTTTTGGTTGTTCAAGCTTGCTTGGTAATCTATTGCTAATTCAAACAAAGCTATCTAAAAATGAAAAATATAGACCTACTTATACGTAAAACAAGTTGCAAATTCCAAATTTTATCCAAGTAAAATATTAAAATGCAAAATGTAAAACTATAAGGACTGAAAATGTAATTTCTATAAAATGAAAATGCTTAAAATGTAAATCCTAAAAGTTATAAGGACTAAAAATGTAAAACAGTTAACTAAAAGGACTAAACTTGTAAAAACTTTAACAAACTAACCAAATGTTAACAAACTAACAAACTTTAAAACTGAAATTTAACAAACTAACAAATCCAGGGACCAAGTTTTGCAAATTCCACAAAATAAGGAAAATTAGCTAGGTTTAGAAACAGATTAGAAATATAGGGACTAAAGTGCAAATAAACCAAAATTATAACCAAAAACGGGCACAAAGAAAGAATAAGCTCGTTTGAGCTTATTTCTCAACCAATTAAGCTGAAACAACTTGCAAACAACTTCAAATCCAAATCAAGAAACGTGTGTTCAAGGAAAATGGCTAAAAGTCCAAAATAAGCAAAAGAGTGCTTATTAATAAGCTCAAAATAAGCTATAGCATAATCCAAACATCCACAACTTGATTTTATTGTCAAATCTGATTAAGCTCTTGATTTAAGGAAGGGGAAATCAAATTAGAACAAATTTCATCCAGTAATAAGCTAGATATCTGAAAATAAGCTCAAATGAGCTTATGTTGACCAAACTTTGACCAGATTTTTGAAAAAGCTCAAAATCTCAAAACTTCATATTCAATACTTACTAATCAGAATTGTGAAAGAAAACAGCTAGTTTTATGAAGTGGATTAAGAGATCTAGTGAAACAGTAAGCTACTTATATCAGAGAATGCAAAATGCTCAGGCCTTAACTAATAAGCTGTTTTCTTGCTTATTTCTTGATACTGTAGAATTTCCTTCTAGAAACTGAAAGATTATGTTATAAGCTATAACTAGAAACTGGTTTGAGCAAATTTGATCTAGTAATGAAGGAGAAATGATCAAGTGAATTTGACAAGTTTTGTAATGAAAACTGAATTCAAGTATGACCCAAACTTTTTATCAACCAATTGCCTTTTTGACTAATTTTATGACTTACAATTGACTGAAAACTACTTGTTAACTCCTATTAAGTAGAAATGAACACTTAAACACCAATTAGTAACACTTGAAAACTGGTTTACCACTAGTCCCAAACACACCTTATCTGATTTTGATCAAACTATTTCAAAGACTAAATGAGTTATGATTAAGACTGAGTAAAGAGCTATAGCAAACTAGTTTAGGTGATCCAAATGAGATGTATTCCAGCTAAGAACAAGTAATAACCAGGACTAGAACTGCAAGTAGCTATTATGCTAAAATAAGACTGAAAATGAGCAGAAACTATAAAAGGAGCTTAAAACAATGAACAATAAAGCAAGATTAAGCTACAAATGAACTCAAATCAATCAATCAACAACTTTATATCAAGGAAAACAGGCAGCCATCAAATTTATCTAGGAAATTGAGCAGGCAAGTACTTGTTTAGAGGAACTTAAAAACAGAAGCTATGAAACCTATTGTAGAGATCCTTTGGGTAGAAGAGGAGCGCTGAGCTCTCTTGCCCTAGTGATACCACCACCTATCACTAGCTATCAACTCAATTCAACATCCAAAACAGCTACAAATCATCATTCTGCCATGAAAACTTCAAGTAACTAGGTATGAACTGAATTCTTGATCAATCTGCTACAAAACTCCACCAATGTAAGCTATGATCAATGGTTGATCATAACTAACATCAAACAGCAACTAGTGTATCCAAGATCAACAAGATTCAACAGGAATTTGAGAAACAGAATTTGGCGGGAAAGCTTGAATTTGAAATTTTATTGATGAAATCAGTTACAGAAGGTAGTTACAAGGTTCTAACTAACTAACTAACTCAAGAGTTTGTCAGACTCTTGAGTAGTTAGGTGAAAAGGAGGGAAAAAGGAAAAGTGAAATTTAGAGAACTATGTGTTTACAGAATTAAGCTACAATGACAAATGAAGTACTAGCTAAGTATTTATAGGCAAAATAAGAAGATTCAGTTGGAGTTGTGACGTGTTCAGGCCAATCACATCTTGACACGTGGAGGAATTCTGCAAATCCACTTTGAAGGTGATGAACATCTTTTGGGGGTTTTTGATTCAATGGATTATTTGTTAATTGGATAACACCATTGGATTCGTCTCTTCAAAACGAGCAACTTTGATGTTTTGATCTTTACTTGAAATGCCCTCTATCTCAAACCCGTTCCTGGAAAATATTTTGTTGAAAGAGAAGGACACGTGGCAGCTTTTGATTGGTAGAGAGAGAGAGTTGCGGATCACACTGTTGTGATTTGGCATTAAATGTGACGGCTGTGAGTGGGATTTAATTGTTTGATCCGTGTGACTTGCCTTCTCTCTTCTCATTGGTTAAGAGCCTTAGCACATGGATTCAACTTGCAATACTTTCCAAACTTGGCAAATTAAGTCCCTTGACTTGGCAGATTGCTAGTTAAGGCTAATATCTTCATTCCTTTGACATTTTTGACCCTTCAACTTTGATTCTTCAACAAAAATGGCCCTTTGACTTGAGTTGACTTTGTAGTTGACCAAATTTGACTTTAATCTTGACTTTCCATAATTTGCACTTTAAGTCCTTCAACTTTCACAAGTTGTCAAGATAGGTCCTTTGACTTCAAAGTCTTGTCACTTTTGATCCTCTTTTGTCTTTTTCATCCATTTAAGCTTGGTTTTTCCTTGTTTGCTTGAAATTGTATCCTTTTACCTACATAAGATCACACAAACACAAACATACCACATAACACTGCTTTTTACAATATAAATGGGTATTTTGCTTCATGTTTTAGGGTTATTTGTTGATAAAAGGATATGAGTTTAAGCTCATATCAAATTCCCCTACACTTGAGCATTGCCATGTCCTCATGCAATATTATATATCAAGGCTTAAAAATTTACATTTCCCTCATAATTAATCCACCTTGGCCATATGAGATACATCTACACTACTCTAAACTAGAGGTCAAGAAGATGTATCTCATATGGCCAAGGTGGATTAATTATGAGGAAAATGTAAATTTTTAAGCCTTGATATATAATATTGCATGAGGACATGGCAATGCTCAAGTGTAGGGGAATTTGATATGAGCTTAAACTCATATCCTTTTATCAACAAATAACCCTAAAACATGAAGCAAAATACCCTTTTATATTGTAAAAAGCAGTGTTATGTGGTATGTTTGTGTTTGTGTGATCTTATGTAGGTAAAAGGATACAATTTCAAGCAAACAAGGAAAAACCAAGCTCAAATGGATGAAAAAGACAAAAGAGGATCAAAAGTGATAAGATTTTGAAGTTAAAGGACCTATCTTGACAAGTTGTGAAAGTTGGAGGACTTAAAGTGCAAATTATGGAAAGTCAAGATTAAAGTCAAATTTGGTCAACTACAAAGTCAACTCAAGTCAAAGGGCCATTTTATTGAAGAATCAAAGTTGAAGGGTCAAAAATGTCAAAGGAATGAAGATATTAGCCCTAAATAGCAATCTGCCAAGTACAAGGACCTAATCTGCCAAGATGAGAAAGTTATGCATGTTTAATCCATGTGCTTAGGCTATTAACCAATCAGAAACAAGGAAGCAAGTCACACGGATCAAATAATTAAATCCCACTCACAGCCGTCACATTTAATGCCAAATCACAACAGTGTGATCCACAACACTCTTTCTCTACCAATCAAAAGCTGCCACGTGTCTTTCTCTTTCAACAAAATATTTTCCAGGAACGGGTTTGAGATAGAGGGCATTTCAAGTGAAGATCAAAACATCAAAGTTGCTCGTTTTGAAGAGACGAATCCAACGGTGCAATTCAATTAACATATTATCCATTGAATCAAAAACCCCCAAAATGTGTTCATCACCTTCAAAGAAGATTGGCAGAATTCCTCCACGTGTCAAGCAATGATTGGCCCAAACACGTCACAACTCCAACTGAATCTTCTTATTTTGCCTATAAATACTTAGCTAGTACTTCATTTGTCATTGTAGCTTAATTTTGTAAACACCTAGTTCTCTCAATTTCACTTTTCTCTTTTTCCCTCCTTTTCACCTAACTACTCAAGAGTCTGACAAACTCTTGAGTTAGTTAGTTAGTTAGAACCTTGTAACTACCTTCTGTAACTGATTTCATCAATAAAATTTCAAATTCAAGCTTTCCCGCCAAATTCTGTTTCTCAAATTCCTGTTGAATCTTGTTGATCTTGGATACACTAGTTGCTGTTTGATGTTAGTTATGATCAACCATTGATCATAGCTTACATTGGTGGAGTTTTGTAGCAGATTGATCAAGAATTCAGTTCATACCTAGTTACTTGAAGTTTTCATGGCAGAATGATGATTTGTAGCTGTTTTGGATGTTGAATTGAGTTGATAGCTAGTGATAGGTGGTGGTATCACTAGGGCAAGAGAGCTCAGCGCTCCTCTTCTACCCAAAGGATTACTACAATAGGTTTCTGAGTTTCTGATTTTTGTTCCTCTAAACAGTACTTGCATGCTCAATTTCTTAGAGTAAACTTGATGGCTACATGTTATATTTGATTAGTTGCTGGTTGATTATGATTGAGTGTTTGTAGTTTAGCTATCTCATACTTGTGCTTGTGTTTAGTCTTGTAGTTTTAAGCTCATTTTCAGTACTTTTTAGTCCTATAGCTTAATTGAGTTCTAGTTGTTATTAGTGTGTGATTTCAGTTTGATTAGCTTTCATTTTGATTACCTAAACTAGTTTGCTATAGCTCTTTAATCAGTCTTAATCATTACTCAAAAATCCTTTGTAAAAGTTTGATCATAATCAGATAAAGGTGTGTTTGGGACTAGTTGTCAATCAGTTTTCAAGTGTTGTTAATTGGTGTTTAAGTGTGCATTTTCAGTCATTAGGAGTTAATAAGTAGTTTTCAGTCAATTGTAAGTCATAAAAATAGTCAAAAAGGCAATTGGTTAACAAAAAGTTTGGGTCACACTAGTTATCAGCTTTTAGTTCAAAACTTGCCAAATTCAATTGATCATTTCTCCTTCATTACTTGTTCAAATTTGCTCAAACCAGTTTCCAGTCTTAGCTTATAACATAATCTTTCAGCCTTTAAGAGGAAATTCTACAGTTTCAAGAAATAAGCTAGAAAACAGCTTATTAGTTAAGGTCTGAGCATTTTGCATTCTCTGATATAAGTAGCTTACTGTTTCACTAGATCTCTTAATCCACTTCATAAAACTAGCTGTTTTCTTTCACAATCCTGATTAGTAAGTGTTGGATATGAAGTTTTGAGATTTTGAGCTTTTTCCAAAATCTGGTCAACGTTTGGTCAACATAAGCTCATTTGAGCTTATTTTCAGATATCTAGCTTATTACTGGATGAAATTTGTTCTAATTTGATTTCCCCTTCCTTAAATCAAGAGCTTAATCAGATTTGACAATAAAATCAAGTTGTGGATGTTTGGATTATGCTATAGCTTATTTTGAGCTTATTAATAAGCACTCTTTTGCTTATTTTGGACTTTTAGCCATTTTCCTTGAACACACGTTTCTTGATTTGGATTTGAAGTTGTTTGCAAGTTGTTTCAGCTTAATTGGTTGAGAAATAAGCTCAAACGAGCTTATTCTTTCTTTGTGCCCGTTTTTGGTTATAATTTTGGTTTATTTGCACTTTAGTCCCTATATTTCTAATCTGTTTCTAAACCTAGCTAATTTTCCTTATTTTGTGGAATTTGCAAAACTTGGTCCCTGGATTTGTTAGTTTGTTAAATTTCAGTTTTAAAGTTTGTTAGTTTGTTAGTTTTTGGTTAGTTTGTTTAAATCTTTACAAGTTTAGTCCTTTTAGTTAATTGTTTTACATTTTTAGTCCTTATAACTTTTAGAATTTACATTTCAAGCATTTACATTTCATAGAAATTACATTTTCAGTCCTTATAGTTTTATATTTTGCATTTTAATATTTTACTTGAATAAAATTTGGAATTTGCAATTTGTTTTACGTATAAGTAGGTTTATATTTTTCATTTTTACTTAGTGTTGTTTGAATTAGCAATAGATTACCAAGCAAGCTTGAACAACCAAAAACAATTATAAATTTGATATTGATTGGACTTTCTATTAGTTAAGAACTGAGAAAACGAACTTGCATTATACACATTTCAAATGGCGCCGCTGCCGGTTCTTTGACTACACGAGAGACTATCGATTGACGGTTTTCATTGGCTTTTGGGATCCGTTCACTTTGTGAACGTTATTTTTACGTATTATAAATCAAAAACAAATAAAAAAAAATCAAAAATATAAAAATATATAAAAACTAAAAAATTAACAAAACAATTCTTTTCCTAAAGAATTGACCAAAAAAATTAAAAAATCCAAAAAGCAATCTTTTTCCTAAGAGATTGCACCCAAAAATATATATTATTGGATTCTCTCGGTTTTTATGTACATATAGTATTTTCCTTTAAAAAACTCATATATACAAGAATATTTTCCATATATTATTATAAGTACATAAGTATACGTATAAGAACAATCAATCTACATATCTTCCATAAGTATTGCCGAGGCAATACACCGTGTTGAGGGGCGCTCCGGTCCTTGACACGCGTATCGATCAAACAAAATAAAGCAAGAATAGATAAATACTCTCAATAAGCAATAATTCGAAGAATACGAACATTTAAGTGAATAGAAAGGCGATGTGCTATAAAATGCCATCTAAGGGTCAATAGGTACTTAAGTGCTTCGCGCCACCTAACCCCCCGTTCACTTGGGAGTATTCTAAGAAGGAAAGCTTCATTGAGGGTCTTGCACCCAAAGTAGTATTACATATATTTTTACTTTCTTGTGGATATTTAATATCGACACTCGAAGAGGATAATCTTATTCTTTTCAAAGTCACACGAGAGCTTCTCTCTCATTCCTCGTATTGAGTTGCATGCTCACTCGCGGGCGTGCACAAATACCGATTGGTGTACAACCTCTTCCTCCGAAAAGGAAGAAGAAGAGAAAGACTAAGACCACCACCGTCCACCAAGCCGATCACGAGAATCGTGCTTTGTCACCACCACAAGGAGCCATGGCTGTTGATAACCGTACTTTGTTTGAACGTATGCAAACCAACATTCATGGATTTGTTAGTGCCATTAAGATTCCCGACTATCCCGCTAACACATTTGAGCTACATACATCTATGATCAATATGGTTGCTGCATCACCTTTCTATGGAAAACAAAATGAGGATCCCCATGCTCATCTTAAGAGATTCCTTTCACTTTGCAATACCATTAAGCATAATGGGGTTCCACCGGATGTCATTAGATTGTTGTTAGTGTCATTTTCACTAGATGGGAGTGCTAAGCATTGGTTAGACACCCAACCACCCGATAGTATCACCACATGGGAAGAGTTTACCACTAAGTTTTTGAACAAATTCTTTCCTCCACAAAAGACTATGGCTTTGAGGAATTTGATTATGGGCTTTACACAAAAACCTAGTCAATCCTTTGGTGATGCTTGGGAAGAGTATAGTGAGTTATTGAGGCGATGCCCTAATCATGGAATGGATGATCTAAGCCAAATCAATACTTTCTATAATGGCCTTAAACCTCACCACCAAGATTCACTAAATGCTTCCGCGGGAGGGAGTATTCATTTCAAGACATACCAAGAGGCTTTGACCATTATTGAGACTAAGGCAATGGTTCAAACAAATGATCCATTTGAAGAAAGAGTTCATGTTATCCAAAACACTTCTCAAACACCTTGTGATAACCAATTCCTTAAATACCACCAAGAGATCCTTCAACAAGTCAAACAAGGACAACAAGAAATGACTCAAGAGTTAGTTCAAGCCTTGAAGAGCTTGACATTGAACAATTCCTTAAACAATGTGAATGCCATCACCATTTCTTGTGTTACTTGTGGAGGTCCTCACTCTTATGAACAATGTGACAAGGTGCAAGGGTATCAAGGGGAATGCTATGCTTACCAAGAGGAACACCGTGAACACTTCAAGCCTAACATCAATCCAAATAACCTTTCTTACAAATCCCAAAATTACCTTACTCCACCCGGCTTTCCACCCCAACCACCTACCCAAATTCAACAAAATCCTCCTCAAATTTTAGCAAGGAATCAAGGGCAAAGACAACCATACCAAGGAAATAACTACAAGGCACCAAATCAATTTCAACCTCAAGCAAGTACCTTTTATCCACCAAATCAAGGATTTAACTCCCAACCTTTACCTTTCCAACCTCAAGGTTTTCAAGGTTATGTGCCACAAGAGTTAAACACAATGGATCTTTTGCAAAAGATGAATCAAGAGACTGAAAAGAAATTACAAGCTATGGACAAGAAAATGAATGACCAATTCAATAAGCTTTTCATGGCATTAAATCAAAGACCACAAGGAGCTTTACCTTCCAACACACAAACAAATCCTAGGGCCAATGTCAATGCTATTACAACAAGAAGTGGTACAACAACAAAGGATCCTTCACCTCCTAAACCTAATATTGTTCAACCCACTTGTGCTCCTACTTGTGATAAGCCTTCTACTTCTACTCCACCTCTTCAAAGTGCTCCTATTCACTCAAACACACCTTCTCAACCACCTTATACTTCTCCTTCACCTTCCACACTTCCCAATGAAGAGGCTAACAAAGACAAATCTTCCACTACAACACCTATTCCACCTACACCCCAACCTACTCTTCCATACCCTTCAAGGTTGAAAAAGGACAAGTTAAAGAACAAAGATGACATACAAGTGTCCAATTTCTTAAGGATGTTCAAGCAACTCAATATCAACATATCCTTTGCGGAAGCTCTTGCTTATATGCCAAAGTTTGCTAAGATGTTCAAGGATTTGCTCTCAAACAAAGAAAAATTGGTTGATTTGCCCAACACATCACTTAATGAAAATTGTTCCGCGGTGTTACTTAAAACCTTACCAACAAAACTTGGAGATCCGGGGCGCTTCTTGATACCTTGTAATTTTCCCGGTGTTGAAAATTGCATGGCTTTGGCGGATTTAGGGGCAAGCATAAATCTCATGCCTTTATCGGTTTGGAAACAACTCTCTCTTCCCGAGCTCACCCCCACTAGGATGACTCTTGAACTAGCCAACCGAACCATAGCTCACCCCGTAGGTATAGCGGAAGATGTGTTTGTAGGTGTGGATAAGTTTACCTTTCCGGCCGACTTTGTAGTGGTCGATTATGACATGGATCCTAGAGTTCCTTTGATTGTTGGTAGACCGTTTTTGAGAACGGGTCGTACCTTGATAGATGTGGCGGAAGGAGAATTAATTATGAGAGTAGAGGATGAGAAAGTGGTGTTTAAGTTAGGGAAAGTTTGTGATAGAAAAGAGGTTAAGGAGTCTAGACCTTGTGAGACGATTAACATTGTGGATGTGCTAGATGAAGTGTGTAATGAACACTTTCATGATGCTTGTAAGAATGCTAGTGATGAGATTCCACATGTTGAAACCGTGGCCTCAATTGCTCCCTCTTTAACACCTTTTGGAGAAAGTGATTTCCTCTTGGAGGAATTTGAGTCCAACTTTCTTGGTGATGATGATTCTTCCATTAATTGGGAAGAAGATATTCTTACAATCCAAAAGTTGCTCAATGAGGACCCTATTCCTTCCCCTATTCCACAAGAGCTTACCATTGAGGACCCTCCATTAGTAAAACCTTCCATAGAGAGTCCACCTCCCATTGAACTTAAGGAACTTCCATCCCACTTAGAATATGCTTTCTTAGAAGAAAAAGACCAATTACCGGTGATTATTGCCAAGGAATTGAAAGAGGATGAGAAGGAGCAACTTATTGAAGTCCTTAAGAAACATAAGAAAGCTTTAGCATGGAAAATATCCGACATAAGGGGAATTGATCCACATTTTTGTACTCACAAAATCCTTATGGAGGATGATTATAAACCCGCCATTCAAAACCAAAGGAGAGTTAACCCAAAAATTCATGAGGTTATTAAGAAGGAAGTGATTAAACTCTTAGATGCGGGTATGATTTATCCCATTTCCGACTCTCCATGGGTTAGCCCGGTTCATTGTGTTCCAAAGAAGGGTGGAATCACCGTGGTGCCTAATGAGAACAATGAGCTTATTCCCACGAGACTTGTAACCGGTTGGAGAGTTTGCATTGATTATAGAAAACTCAATGAGGCAACTAGGAAAGACCATTTCCCGCTTCCCTTTATGGATCAAATGCTTGAACGCTTAGCGGGAAATGAGTACTATTGTTTTCTTGATGGCTTTTCGGGTTATTTCCAAATCCCAATTGACCCTAAGGATCAAGAAAAGACCACATTCACTTGTCCATATGGTACATTTGCTTACAAGAGGATGCCTTTTGGCCTATGTAATGCACCGGGGACGTTTCAAAGGTGCATGATGGCAATTTTCCATGATATGATAGAGCAAACCATGGAGGTTTTTATGGATGACTTTTCCGTATTTGGGAACTCCTTTAACTCTTGTCTCACCAATCTTGAGAGAATGCTTAAGCGTTGTGAGGAAACACGTTTGGTGCTTAATTGGGAGAAATGTCACTTTATGGTGAAAGAGGGGATTGTTTTAGGACACAAGATATCCAATAAGGGATTAGAAGTTGATCGTGCCAAAATTGATGTGATTGCTAAGCTTCCCCCACCCACCTCGGTTAAAGGTGTGAGGAGTTTCTTAGGTCATGCGGGTTTTTATAGGCGCTTTATACAAGATTTCTCTAAGATAGCTAGACCGATGACTCATCTCTTGGAGAAAGAGGCTCCTTTCATTTTTGACCAAGCTTGTTTAGAATCTTTTGAGACACTTAAGGAAAAATTGACAAAGGCTCCCGTTTTGGTTTCTCCAAATTGGGAATTACCTTTTGAGCTTATGTGTGACGCTAGTGATTATGCGGTGGGGGCCGTCTTAGGACAAAGAGTTAATAAGCATTTCCAACCTATACACTATGCGAGTAAAACCATGACCGGTGCACAACTTCATTACACTACCACGGAAAAAGAGTTGCTTGCTATAGTATATGCTTTTGAGAAGTTTAGACCATACCTTGTGCTTTCCAAGACCATAGTGTATACGGATCATTCCGCTCTCAAGTATCTTATGACAAAACAAGATGCTAAGCCTAGGCTTTTGAGATGGGTTTTGTTGCTTCAAGAGTTTAAGATAGAGATTCGTGATAAAAAAGGGGCCGAGAATTTAGCGGCGGATCATTTGAGTAGACTTGAGCATCCTTTTCAAGGAGATTTCCCACATCAAGAAATTAATGAATCCTTTCCATTAGAGGAGCTCATGTCTATCTCTTCCCAAGAGGATGCCACACCTTGGTTTGCGGATATTGCAAACTATCTTGTGGGCAATGTGCTTATTGAGGGTCTTACTTACCAACAAAAGAAAAAGTTTCTTAAGGAAGTTAAGTATTACTTTTGGGATGATCCATATCTTTTTAGGCAATGTGCGGACCAAATCATTAGACGGTGTGTAGATGGGCCCGAGGCATTTAAAATCATAGAAGCATGTCATAAAGGACCTACGGGTGGACATTTTGGGCCTAACTACACCGCCAAGAAAGTCTTTGATTCGGGTTACTATTGGCCTTCCATTTACAAGGATGCCCAAGAGATGGTGAAATTTTGTGATGTTTGTCAAAGACAAGGAAAAATTACACAACGTGATGAGATGCCACAAAATTTTATCCAAGAGTGTGAGATATTTGATGTATGGGGAATAGATTTCATGGGACCTTTTCCATCCTCTAAGGGAAACAAGTATATACTTGTGGCGGTGGATTATGTGTCCAAATGGGTGGAGGCTAAAGCCTTACCTACTAATGATGCTAGAGTGGTTGTAAAGTTCTTGAAACAATTGTTTGCTAGATTTGGTGTACCTCGGGCCATCATAAGTGATCGTGGTACGCACTTTTGTAATGATCAATTCACGAGAGTTATGAAGAAATATGGAGTGAATCATAGACTTTCTACCGCGTATCATCCTCAAACAAATGGTCAAACCAAGGTCACAAATCGTGGTTTAAAGAGAATTTTAGAGAGAACGGTGGGAGAGCATAGAGCTTCTTGGTCGGATAAGCTTGATGATGCTTTGTGGGCGTTTAGGACGGCTTTTAAGACACCAATTGGTTGTACTCCTTATAGGCTTGTCTATGGAAAAGCGTGCCACCTCCCATTTGAGTTGGAACATAAGGCATCTTGGGCTCTCAAGTGGGCTAACTTTGATTTAAACCAAGCCGGTTCACATAGGAAAGATCAACTCAATGAGATGGATGAGTTGAGAGCCAATGCCTATGAGAATTCTTTGCTATACAAGGAAAAGACTAAGAAATTGCATGATGCCAAGATCAAGAATCGTGAGTTCAAAGTTGGAGAGCCGGTTCTCCTCTTTAACTCAAGATTGAAGCTTTTTGCGGGCAAGCTTAAGTCGAGATGGTCCGGTCCATTCACTATTGCTCAAGTGTTTCCATATGGAACTCTTGAGTTGTCTCAACCCGATGGTCCAAAGTTTAAAGTGAATGGTCACCGTGTTAAGCACTACTTTGGGGAGGACATTTCCGTTGAAATGGTCCAAGAGGTCCCCATTTTCCCCATGAATTAATTCATTGAGGGACGAGTCGAGCTAGAGACTCATTAACTCAAGCATCGTATAACTAGGTTAGAGTGTTGTAGGTTAGAAATAAAGGCATAGATTTGGAGATAAGTGTAGGGGAGACTTTCTTTTGTCTTCATGCTTGTTTGTAGGGTTGCTCACTCATCTCATACTTTGGAGCTTATGGAGGAGGCCCTTGTATCCGGTTCACTTCGTTACTCTAGTGATTTTCCATTGACACCTTGTGCTTAAACATGATTTCACTAATAGTAGTCCTTTCCTTAACTTGGGTTAAGCAAAGTCTATTCATTGTCTTAAGTGTAGGGGAAGTTTTTATACTTCCATGCTCTTAAACATTGAGGACAATGTTTCGCTTAAGTGTAGGGGGTCTTCTATCGAAGTGACCTTACCTAGAACTTGTCATTGTCTTGCATGATAACATGGAAAATTAATTTTCAACATTTTTCAAATTTTTGATCTACTTTGGCCAACAAAAATATGCATTCATAATTTTTGCATCAATCATTTTTCATTTTGCATATCACATTTGCATTGTATATATTTCTTCTTTTATTTTGCATCAAAAATATATAAAAAAGAAAAATAAAATAAAACATGATTTTAACAAATTTAGACTTCTTTGACATATTAGGCCCGCCATGGATATTTTGACTCAACCCGAGTTTGCTAATTTTAGCACTCTCTAGCTAGTATCCTTAACCATGTAGTCCTTCATTGGTCTATTGGGCTAAGCTTCCACCAATTTCATTCTTTGAAATTTTAAATTTGTGGAGAATGGGAAATGATAGAGTTGAAGCAAGTGTAAAAGGGCTAGATAGACTTCATGGCAATTACTTGTGGCTAAACCCTTCTCTTCTTGACCTCTATTTTCTTCGCTTGTATATAATTGTTAATAAATAATCAAGTACGGTTTTAATTGGTTCGTAATCTCTTATGCATTTTTGGCTAATCATTCATGGTTGATATGAGTACGTCTTAAGATTCTAAGTTAGCACGTTTTATGTGTACTAGACTTGTGTCATGCTCCATATTTAGCGGGTGTTTTTCCTTTTCTTCTTTTCAAATTTCTTTGTGAGGAATAAAGAAAAATAAGAGCGGCTTATAAAAAAATGAGTGGCTAGAAAAAAAAAGAAAAAAAAAGAAAAAAAAATAATGCAAGACTCCCAAGAGGGGCAGTGTGGTGTTAATTATAGTGACTATTGAGTTCCAATATTACCTTGACGGGTTGCGGGGATTCAATAGATTGCTCCAATCCAATATTACCTTGACGGGTTGCGGGGTTGAAGATCCAAAATCTCAAAAAGATGCGGATGTAAATTATTGCGTGAGTTTTATTTTTCTTTCCTTAGCGAGTGTGTAGTTACTTATGAAAGCATGACATGAGGATTTTACACATAAGGCGAATGACTTATTACTCTTAATACGGACTTATATTAATTGTGAGCGGTTTTTCAAGTAATGGATGAGAAGATTACTTAGGATTAAAACCGTGCTTCCTTATTTTTGGATTTTACATTTCTTATATTTCACGCTTGAATAATGACAAATTTGCCCACAAGCAATTTGCTCAAATAATAACCGGTTCCACATTTAATTGTCATGAATAAGTTGATGCATTTTTTACTTGTGAATGCAATGATTCCATTTACTAGCTTGGTATGGGGAAAGTGAAACTTGAGGGTGATAAGTGTCCATGGTACCCAAGCCCTAATCCAAGTCATTGAATTCTTTATGAGTTATTTCCATCAAAACCATTTCAAGAAAAATCAAAAAGATATAGATAGAATTGTATTTTGATCCATTGCATTGTTAAAAGTCAAAATCATGCATCATCTAGTTTAGAGTAGTGTAGATGTATCTCATATGGCCAAGGTGGATTAATTATGAGGAAAATGTAAATTTTTAAGCCTTGATATATAATATTGCATGAGGACATGGCAATGCTCAAGTGTAGGGGAATTTGATATGAGCTTAAACTCATATCCTTTTATCAACAAATAACCCTAAAACATGAAGCAAAATACCCTTTTATATTGTAAAAAGCAGTGTTATGTGGTATGTTTGTGTTTGTGTGATCTTATGTAGGTAAAAGGATACAATTTCAAGCAAACAAGGAAAAACCAAGCTCAAATGGATGAAAAAGACAAAAGAGGATCAAAAGTGATAAGATTTTGAAGTTAAAGGACCTATCTTGACAAGTTGTGAAAGTTGGAGGACTTAAAGTGCAAATTATGGAAAGTCAAGATTAAAGTCAAATTTGGTCAACTACAAAGTCAACTCAAGTCAAAGGGCCATTTTATTGAAGAATCAAAGTTGAAGGGTCAAAAATGTCAAAGGAATGAAGATATTAGCCCTAAATAGCAATCTGCCAAGTACAAGGACCTAATCTGCCAAGATGAGAAAGTTATGCATGTTTAATCCATGTGCTTAGGCTATTAACCAATCAGAAACAAGGAAGCAAGTCACACGGATCAAATAATTAAATCCCACTCACAGCCGTCACATTTAATGCCAAATCACAACAGTGTGATCCACAACACTCTTTCTCTACCAATCAAAAGCTGCCACGTGTCTTTCTCTTTCAACAAAATATTTTCCAGGAACGGGTTTGAGATAGAGGGCATTTCAAGTGAAGATCAAAACATCAAAGTTGCTCGTTTTGAAGAGACGAATCCAACGGTGCAATTCAATTAACATATTATCCATTGAATCAAAAACCCCCAAAATGTGTTCATCACCTTCAAAGAAGATTGGCAGAATTCCTCCACGTGTCAAGCAATGATTGGCCCAAACACGTCACAACTCCAACTGAATCTTCTTATTTTGCCTATAAATACTTAGCTAGTACTTCATTTGTCATTGTAGCTTAATTTTGTAAACACCTAGTTCTCTCAATTTCACTTTTCTCTTTTTCCCTCCTTTTCACCTAACTACTCAAGAGTCTGACAAACTCTTGAGTTAGTTAGTTAGTTAGAACCTTGTAACTACCTTCTGTAACTGATTTCATCAATAAAATTTCAAATTCAAGCTTTCCCGCCAAATTCTGTTTCTCAAATTCCTGTTGAATCTTGTTGATCTTGGATACACTAGTTGCTGTTTGATGTTAGTTATGATCAACCATTGATCATAGCTTACATTGGTGGAGTTTTGTAGCAGATTGATCAAGAATTCAGTTCATACCTAGTTACTTGAAGTTTTCATGGCAGAATGATGATTTGTAGCTGTTTTGGATGTTGAATTGAGTTGATAGCTAGTGATAGGTGGTGGTATCACTAGGGCAAGAGAGCTCAGCGCTCCTCTTCTACCCAAAGGATTACTACAATAGGTTTCTGAGTTTCTGATTTTTGTTCCTCTAAACAGTACTTGCATGCTCAATTTCTTAGAGTAAACTTGATGGCTACATGTTATATTTGATTAGTTGCTGGTTGATTATGATTGAGTGTTTGTAGTTTAGCTATCTCATACTTGTGCTTGTGTTTAGTCTTGTAGTTTTAAGCTCATTTTCAGTACTTTTTAGTCCTATAGCTTAATTGAGTTCTAGTTGTTATTAGTGTGTGATTTCAGTTTGATTAGCTTTCATTTTGATTACCTAAACTAGTTTGCTATAGCTCTTTAATCAGTCTTAATCATTACTCAAAAATCCTTTGTAAAAGTTTGATCATAATCAGATAAAGGTGTGTTTGGGACTAGTTGTCAATCAGTTTTCAAGTGTTGTTAATTGGTGTTTAAGTGTGCATTTTCAGTCATTAGGAGTTAATAAGTAGTTTTCAGTCAATTGTAAGTCATAAAAATAGTCAAAAAGGCAATTGGTTAACAAAAAGTTTGGGTCACACTAGTTATCAGCTTTTAGTTCAAAACTTGCCAAATTCAATTGATCATTTCTCCTTCATTACTTGTTCAAATTTGCTCAAACCAGTTTCCAGTCTTAGCTTATAACATAATCTTTCAGCCTTTAAGAGGAAATTCTACAGTTTCAAGAAATAAGCTAGAAAACAGCTTATTAGTTAAGGTCTGAGCATTTTGCATTCTCTGATATAAGTAGCTTACTGTTTCACTAGATCTCTTAATCCACTTCATAAAACTAGCTGTTTTCTTTCACAATCCTGATTAGTAAGTGTTGGATATGAAGTTTTGAGATTTTGAGCTTTTTCCAAAATCTGGTCAACGTTTGGTCAACATAAGCTCATTTGAGCTTATTTTCAGATATCTAGCTTATTACTGGATGAAATTTGTTCTAATTTGATTTCCCCTTCCTTAAATCAAGAGCTTAATCAGATTTGACAATAAAATCAAGTTGTGGATGTTTGGATTATGCTATAGCTTATTTTGAGCTTATTAATAAGCACTCTTTTGCTTATTTTGGACTTTTAGCCATTTTCCTTGAACACACGTTTCTTGATTTGGATTTGAAGTTGTTTGCAAGTTGTTTCAGCTTAATTGGTTGAGAAATAAGCTCAAACGAGCTTATTCTTTCTTTGTGCCCGTTTTTGGTTATAATTTTGGTTTATTTGCACTTTAGTCCCTATATTTCTAATCTGTTTCTAAACCTAGCTAATTTTCCTTATTTTGTGGAATTTGCAAAACTTGGTCCCTGGATTTGTTAGTTTGTTAAATTTCAGTTTTAAAGTTTGTTAGTTTGTTAACATTTGGTTAGTTTGTTAAAGTTTTTACAAGTTTAGTCCTTTTAGTTAACTGTTTTACATTTTTAGTCCTTATAACTTTTAGGATTTACATTTTAAGCATTTTCATTTTATAGAAATTACATTTTCAGTCCTTATAGTTTTACATTTTGCATTTTAATATTTTACTTGGATAAAATTTGGAATTTGCAACTTGTTTTACGTATAAGTAGGTCTATATTTTTCATTTTTAGATAGCTTTGTTTGAATTAGCAATAGATTACCAAGCAAGCTTGAACAACCAAAAACAATTAAAAATTTGATATTGATTGGACTTTCTATTAGTTAAGAACTGAGAAAACGAACTTGCATTATACACATTTCAAATGGCGCCGCTGCCGGTTCTTTGACTACACGAGAGACTATCGATTGACGGTTTTCATTGGCTTTTGGGATCCGTTCACTTTGTGAACGTTATTTTTACGTATCATAAATCAAAAACAAATAAAAAAATCAAAAATATAAAAATATATAAAAACTAAAAAATTAACAAACCAATTCTTTTCCTAAAGAATTGACCAAAAAATTAAAAAAATCCAAAAAGCAATCTTTTTCCTAAGAGATTGCACCCAAAAATATATATTATTGGATTCTCTCGGTTTTTATGTACATATAGTATTTTCCTTTAAAAAACTCATAAATACAAAAATATTTTCCATATATTATTATAAGTAAATACGTATACGTATAAGAACAATTAATCTACATATCTTCTATAAGTATTGCCGAGGCAATACACCGTGTTGAGGGGCGCTCCGGTCCTTGACACGCGTATCGATCAAACAAAATAAAGCAAGAATAGATAAATACTCTCAATAAGCAATAATTCGAAGAATACGAACATTTAAGTGAATAGAAAGGCGATGTGCTATAAAATGCCATCTAAGGGTCAATAGGTACTTAAGTGCTTCGCGCCACCTAACCCCCCGTTCACTTGGGAGTATTCTAAGAAGGAAAGCTTCATTGAGGGTCTTGCACCCAAAGTAGTATTACATATATTGTTACTTTCTTGTGGATATTTAATATCGAAACTCGAAGAGGATAATCTTATTCTTTTCAAAGTCACACGAGAGCTTCTCTCTCATTCCTCGTATTGAGTTGCATGCTCACTCGCGGGCGTGCACAAATACCGATTGGTGTACAACCTCTTCCTCCGAAAAGGAAGAAGAAGAGAAAGACTAAGACCACCACCGTCCACCAAGCCGATCACGAGAATCGTGCTTTGTCACCACCACGAGGAGCCATGGCTGTTGATAACCGTACTTTGTTTGAACGTATGCAAACCAACATTCATGGATTTGTTAGTGCCATTAAGATTCCCGACTATCCCGCTAACACATTTGAGCTACATACATCTATGATCAATATGGTTGCTGCATCACCTTTCTATGGAAAACAAAATGAGGATCCCCATGCTCATCTTAAGAGATTCCTTTCACTTTGCAATACCATTAAGCATAATGGGGTTCCACCGGATGTCATTAGATTGTTGTTAGTGTCATTTTCACTAGATGGGAGTGCTAAGCATTGGTTAGACACCCAACCACCCAATAGTATCACCACATGGGAAGAGTTTACCACTAAGTTTTTGAACAAATTCTTTCCTCCACAAAAGACTATGGCTTTGAGGAATTTGATTATGGGCTTTACACAAAAACCTAGTCAATCCTTTGGTGATGCTTGGGAAGAGTATAGTGAGTTGTTGAGGCGATGCCCTAATCATGGAATGGATGATCTAAGCCAAATCAATACTTTCTATAATGGCCTTAAACCTCACCACCAAGATTCACTAAATGCTTCCGCGGGAGGGAGTATTCATTTCAAGACATATCAAGAGGCTTTGACCATTATTGAGACTAAGGCAATGGTTCAAACAAACGATCCATTTGAAGAAAGAGTTCATGTTATCCAAAACACCTCTCAAACACCTTGTGATAACCAATTCCTTAAATACCACCAAGAGATCCTTCAACAAGTCAAACAAGGACAACAAGAAATGACTCAAGAGTTAGTTCAAGCCTTGAAGAGCTTGACATTGAACAATTCCTCAAACAATGTGAATGCCATCACCATTTCTTGTGTTACTTGTGGAGGTCCTCACTCTTATGAACAATGTGACAAGGTGCAAGGGTATCAAGGGGAATGCTATGCTTACCAAGAGGAACACCGTGAACACTTCAAGCCTAACATCAATCCAAATAACCTTTCTTACAAATCCCAAAATTACCTTACTCCACCCGGCTTTCCACCCCAACCACCTACCCAAATTCAACAAAATCCTCCTCAAATTTTAGCAAGGAATCAAGGGCAAAGACAACCATACCAAGGAAATAACTACAAGGCACCAAATCAATTTCAACCTCAAGCAAGTACCTTTTATCCACCAAATCAAGGATTTAACTCCCAACCTTTACCTTTCCAACCTCAAGGTTTTCAAGGTTATGTGCCACAAGAGTTAAACACAATGGATCTTTTGCAAAAGATGAATCAAGAGACTGAAAAGAAACTCCAAGCTATGGACAAGAAAATGAATGACCAATTCAATAAGCTTTTCATGGCATTAAATCAAATACCACAAGGGGCTTTACCTTCCAACACACAAACAAATCCTAGGGCCAATGTCAATGCCATTACAACAAGAAGTGGTACAACAACAAAGGATCCTTCACCTCCTAAACCTACTATTGTTCAACCCACTTGTGCTCCTACTTGTGATAAGCCTTCTACTTCTACTCCACCTCCTCATAGTGCTCCTATTCACTCAAACACACCTTCTCAACCACCTCATACTTCTCCTTTACCTTCCCCACTTCCCAATGAAGAGGCTAACAAAGACAAATCTTCCACTACAACACCTATTCCACCTACACCCCAACCTACTCTTCCATACCCTTCAAGGTTGAAAAAGGACAAGTTAAAGAACAAAGATGACATACAAGTGTCCAATTTCTTAAGGATGTTCAAGCAACTCAATATCAACATATCCTTTGCGGAAGCTCTTGCTTATATGCCAAAGTTTGCTAAGATGTTCAAGGATTTGCTCTCAAACAAAGAAAAATTGGTTGACTTGCCCAACACATCACTTAATGAAAATTGTTCCGCGGTGTTACTTAAAACCTTACCAACAAAACTTGGAGATCCGGGGCGCTTCTTGATACCTTGTAATTTTCCCGGTGTTGAAAATTGCATGGCTTTGGCGGATTTAGGGGCAAGCATAAATCTCATGCCTTTATCGGTTTGGAAACAACTCTCTCTTCCCGAGCTCACCCCCACTAGGATGACTCTTGAACTAGCCAACCGAACCATAGCTCACCCCGTAGGTATAGCGGAAGATGTGTTTGTAGGTGTGGATAAGTTTACCTTTCCGGCCGACTTTGTAGTGGTCGATTATGACATGGATCCTAGAGTGCCTTTGATTGTTGGTAGACCGTTTTTGAGAACGGGTCGTACCTTGATAGATGTGGCGGAAGGAGAATTAATTATGAGAGTAGAGGATGAGAAAGTGGTGTTTAAGTTAGGGAAAGTTTGTGATAGAAAAGAGGTTAAGGAGTCTAGACCTTGTGAGACGATTAACATTGTGGATGTGTTAGATGAAGTGTGTAATGAACACTTTCATGATGCTTGTAAGAATGCTAGTGATGAGATTCCACATATTGAAACCGTGGCCTCAATTGCTCCCTCTTTAACACCTTTTGGAGAGAGTGATTTCCTCTTGGAGGAATTTGAGTCCAACTTTCTTGGTGATGATGATTCTCCCATTAATTGGGAAGAAGATATTCTTACAATCCAAAAGTTGCTCAATGAGGACCCTATTCCTTCCCCTATTCCACAAGAAATTACCATTGAGGAACCTTCCATAGTGAAACCTTCCATAGAGAGTCCACCTCCCATTGAACTTAAGGAACTTCCATCCCACTTAGAATATGCTTTCTTAGAAGGAAAAGACCAATTACCGGTGATTATTGCTAAGGAATTGAAAGAGGATGAGAAGGAGCAACTCATTGAAGTCCTTAAGAAACATAAGAAAGCTTTAGCATGGAAAATATCCGACATAAGGGGAATTGATCCACATTTTTGTACTCACAAAATCCTTATGGAGGATGATTATAAACCCGCCATTCAAAACCAAAGGAGAGTTAACCCAAAAATTCATGAGGTTATTAAGAAGGAAGTGATTAAACTCTTAGATGCGGGTATGATTTACCCCATTTCCGACTCTCCATGGGTTAGCCCGGTTCATTGTGTTCCAAAGAAGGGTGGAATCACCGTGGTGCCTAATGAGAACAATGAGCTTATTCCCACGAGACTTGTAACCGGTTGGAGAGTTTGCATTGATTATAGAAAACTTAATGAGGCAACTAGGAAAGACCATTTCCCGCTTCCCTTTATGGATCAAATGCTTGAACGCTTAGCGGGAAATGAGTACTATTGTTTTCTTGATGGCTTTTCGGGTTATTTCCAAATCCCTATTGACCCTAAGGATCAAGAAAAGACCACATTCACTTGTCCATACGGTACATTTGCTTACAAGAGGATGCCTTTTGGCCTATGTAATGCACCGGGGACGTTTCAAAGGTGCATGATGGCAATTTTCCATGATATGATAGAGCAAACCATGGAGGTTTTTATGGATGACTTTTCCGTATTTGGGAACTCCTTTAGCTCTTGTCTCACCAATCTTGAGAGAATGCTTAAGCGTTGTGAGGAAACACGTTTGGTGCTTAATTGGGAGAAATGTCACTTTATGGTAAAAGAGGGGATTGTTTTAGGACACAAGATATCCAATAAGGGATTAGAAGTTGATCGAGCCAAAATTGATGTGATTGCTAAGCTTCCCCCACCCACCTCGGTTAAAGGTGTGAGGAGTTTCTTAGGTCATGCGGGTTTTTATAGGCGCTTTATACAAGATTTTTCTAAGATAGCTAGACCGATGACTCATCTCTTGGAGAAAGAGGCTCCTTTCATTTTTGACCAAGCTTGTTTAGAATCTTTTGAGACACTTAAGGAAAAATTGACAAAGGCTCCCGTTTTGGTTTCTCCAAATTGGGAATTACCATTTGAGCTTATGTGTGACGCTAGTGATTATGCGGTGGGGGCCGTCTTAGGACAAAGAGTTAATAAACATTTCCAACCTATACACTATGCGAGTAAAACCATGACCGGTGCACAACTTCATTACACTACCACGGAAAAAGAGTTGCTTGCTATAGTATATGCTTTTGAGAAGTTTAGACCATACCTTGTGCTTTCCAAGACCATAGTGTATACGGATCATTCCGCTCTCAAGTATCTTATGACAAAACAAGATGCTAAGCCTAGGCTTTTGAGATGGGTTTTGTTGCTTCAAGAGTTTAAGATAGAGATTCGTGATAAAAAAGGGGCCGAGAATTTAGCGGCGGATCATTTGAGTAGACTTGAGCATCCTTTTCAAGGAGATTTCCCACATCAAGAAATCAATGAATCCTTTCCATTAGAGGAGCTCATGTCTATCTCTTCCCAAGAGGATGCCACACCTTGGTTTGCGGATATTGCAAACTATCTTGTGGGCAATGTGCTTATTGAGGGTCTTACTTACCAACAAAAGAAAAAGTTTCTTAAGGAAGTTAAGTATTACTTTTGGGATGATCCATATCTTTTTAGGCAATGTGCGGACCAAATCATTAGACGGTGTGTAGATGGACCCGAGGCATTTAAAATATTAGAGGCATGTCATAAAGGACCTACGGGTGGACATTTTGGGCCTAACTACACCGCCAAGAAAGTCTTTGATTCGGGTTACTATTGGCCTTCCATTTACAAGGATGCTCAAGAGATGGTGAAATTTTGTGATGTTTGTCAAAGACAAGGAAAAATTACACAACGTGATGAGATGCCACAAAATTTTATCCAAGAGTGTGAGATATTTGATGTATGGGGAATAGATTTCATGGGACCTTTTCCATCTTCTAAGGGAAACAAGTATATACTTGTGGCGGTGGATTATGTGTCCAAGTGGGTGGAGGCTAAAGCCTTACCTACTAATGATGCTAGAGTGGTTGTAAAGTTCTTGAAACAATTGTTTGCTAGATTTGGTGTACCTCGGGCCATCATAAGTGATCGTGGTACGCACTTTTGTAATGATCAATTCACAAGAGTTATGAAGAAATATGGAGTGAATCATAGACTTTCTACCGCGTATCACCCTCAAACAAATGGTCAAACCGAGGTCACAAATCGTGGTTTAAAGAGAATTTTAGAAAGAACGGTGGGAGAGCATAGAGCTTCTTGGTCGGATAAGCTTGATGATGCTTTGTGGGCGTTTAGGACGGCTTTTAAGACACCAATTGGTTGTACTCCTTATAGGCTTGTCTATGGAAAAGCGTGCCACCTTCCATTTGAGTTAGAACATAAGGCATCTTGGGCTCTCAAGTGGGCTAACTTTGATTTAAACCAAGCCGGTTCACATAGGAAAGATCAAATCAATGAGATGGATGAGTTGAGAGCCAATGCCTATGAGAATTCTTTGCTATATAAGGAAAAGACTAAGAAATTGCATGATGCTAAGATTAAGAATCGTGAGTTCAAAGTTGGAGAGCCGGTTCTCCTCTTTAACTCAAGATTGAAGCTTTTTGCGGGCAAGCTTAAGTCGAGATGGTCCGGTCCATTCACTATTGCTCAAGTGTTTCCATATGGAACTCTTGAGTTGTCTCAACCCGATGGTCCAAATTTTAAAGTGAATGGTCACCGTGTTAAGCACTACTTTGGGGAGGACATTTCCGTTGAAATGGTCCAAGAGGTCCCCATTTTCCCCATGAATTAATTCATTGAGGGACGAGTCGAGCTAGAGACTCATTAACTCAAGCATCGTATAACTAGGTTAGAGTGTTGTAGGTTAGAAATAAAGGCATAGATTTGGAGATAAGTGTAGGGGAGACCTTCTTTTGTCTTCATGCTTGTTTGTAGGGTTGCTCACTCATCTCATGCTTTGGAGCTTATGGAGGAGGCCCTTGTGTCTGGTTCACTTCGTTACTTTAGTGATTTTTCATTGCCACCTTGTGCTTAAACTTGATTTCACTAATAGTAGTCCTTTCCTTAACTTGGGTTAAGCAAAGTCTATTCATTGTCATAAGTGTAGGGGAAGTTTTTATACTTCCATGCTCTTAAACATTGAGGACAATGTTTAGCTTAAGTGTAGGGGGGTCTTCTATCGAAGTGACCTTACCTAGAACTTGTCATTGTCTTGCATGATAACATGGAAAATTAATTTTTCAAACATTTTTCAAATTTTTGATCTACTTTGGCCAATAAAAATATGCATTCATAATTTTTGCATCATTCATTTTTCATTTGCATATCACATTTGCATTGTGTATATATTTCTTCTTTTATTTTTTATTTTTTTTTTTTTTTTTTTTATCAAAAATATATAAAAAAGGAAAAATATAATAAAACATGGTTTTAACAAGTTTAGACTTCTTTGATATATTAGGCCCGCCATGGATATTTTGACTCAACCCGAGTTTGCTTATTTTAGCATTCTCTAGCTAGTATCCTTAACCATGTAGTCCTTCATTGGTCTATTAGGCTAAGCTTCCACCAATTTCATTCTTTGAAATTTTAAATTTGTGGAGAATGGGAAATGATAGAGTTGAAACAAGTGTAAAAGGGCTAGATAGACTTCATGGCAATTACTTGTGGCTAAACCCTTCTCTTCTTGACCTCTATTTTCTTCGCTTGTATATAATTGTTAATAAATAATCAAGTACGGTTTTAATTGGTTCGTAATCTCTTATGCATTTTTGGCTAATCATTTATGGTTGATATGAGTACGTCTTAAGATTCTAAGTTAGCACGTTTTATGTGTACTAGACTTATGTCATGCTCCATATTTAGCGGGTGTTTTTCCTTTTCTTCTTTGCAAATTTCTTGGTGAGGAATAAAGAAAAATAAGAGCGGCTTATAAAAAAATGAGTGGCTAGAAAAAAAAAAGAAAAAAAGAAAAAAAATAATGCAAGACTCCCAAGAGGGGCAGTGTGGTGTTAATTATAGTGACTATTGAGTTCCAATATTACCTTGACGGGTTGCGGGGATTCAATAGATTGCTCCAATCCAATATTACCTTGACGGGTTGCGGGGTTGAAGATCCAAAATCTCAAAAAGATGCGGATGTAAATTATTGCGTGAGTTTTATTTTTCTTTCCTTAGCGAGTGTGTAGTTACTTATGAAAGCATGGCATGAGGATTTTACACATAAGGCGAATGACTTATTACTCTTAATACGGACTTATATTAATTGTGAGCGGTTTTTCAAGTAATGGATGAGAAGATTACTTAGGATTAAAACCGTCCTTCCTTATTTTTTGGATTTTACATTTCTTATATTTCACGCTTAAATAATGACAAATTTGCCCACAAGCAATTTGCTCAATTAATAACCGGTTCCACATTTAATTGTCATGAATAAGTTGATGCACTTTTTACTTGTGAATGCAATGATCCCATTTACTAGCTTGGTATGGGGAAAGTGAAACTTGAGGGTGATAAGTGTCCATGGTACCCAAGCCCTAATCCAAGTCATTGAGTTCTTTATGAGTTATTTCCATCAAAACCATTTCAAGAAAAATCAAAAAGATATAGATAGAATTGTATTTTGATCCATTGCATTGTTAAAAGTCAAAATCATGCATCATCTAGTTTAGAGTAGTGTAGATGTATCTCATATGGCCAAGGTGGATTAATTATGAGGGAAATGTAAATTTTTAAGCCTTGATATATAATATTGCATGAGGACATGGCAATGCTCAAGTGTAGGGGAATTTGATATGAGCTTAAACTCATATCCTTTTATCAACAAATAACCCTAAAACATGAAGCAAAATACCCATTTATATTGTAAAAAGCAGTGTTATGTGGTATGTTTGTGTTTGTGTGATCTTATGTAGGTAAAAGGATACAATTTCAAGCAAACAAGGAAAAACCAAGCTTAAATGGATGAAAAAGACAAAAGAGGATCAAAAGTGACAAGACTTTGAAGTCAAAGGACCTATCTTGACAACTTGTGAAAGTTGAAGGACTTAAAGTGCAAATTATGGAAAGTCAAGATTAAAGTCAAATTTGGTCAACTACAAAGTCAACTCAAGTCAAAGGGCCATTTTTGTTGAAGAATCAAAGTTGAAGGGTCAAAAATGTCAAAGGAATGAAGATATTAGCCTTAACTAGCAATCTGCCAAGTCAAGGGACTTAATTTGCCAAGTTTGGAAAGTATTGCAAGTTGAATCCATGTGCTAAGGCTCTTAACCAATGAGAAGAGAGAAGGCAAGTCACACGGATCAAACAATTAAATCCCACTCACAGCCGTCACATTTAATGCCAAATCACAACAGTGTGATCCGCAACTCTCTCTCTCTACCAATCAAAAGCTGCCACGTGTCCTTCTCTTTCAACAAAATATTTTCCAGGAACGGGTTTGAGATAGAGGGCATTTCAAGTAAAGATCAAAACATCAAAGTTGCTCGTTTTGAAGAGACGAATCCAATGGTGTTATCCAATTAACAAATAATCCATTGAATCAAAAACCCCCAAAAGATGTTCATCACCTTCAAAGTGGATTTGCAGAATTCCTCCACGTGTCAAGATGTGATTGGCCTGAACACGTCACAACTCCAACAGAATCTTCCTTTCTTGCCTATAAATACTTAGCTAGTGCTTCATTTGTCATGGGTAGCTTAATTCTGTAAACACATAGTTCTCTAAATTTCACTTTTCCTTTTTCCCTCCTTTTCACCTAACTACTCAAGAGTCTGACAAACTCTTGAGTTAGTTAGTTAGTTAGAACCTTGTAACTACCTTTTGTAACTGATTTCATCAATAAAATTTCAAATTCAAGCTTTCCCGCCAAATTCTGTTTCTCAAATTCCTGTTGAATCTTGTTGATCTTGGATACACTAGTTGCTGTTTGATGTTAGTTATGATCAACCATTGATCATAGCTTACATTGGTGGAGTTTTGTAGCAGATTGATCAAGAATTCAGTTCATACCTAGTTACTTGAAGTTTTCATGGCAGAATGATGATTTGTAGCTGTTTTGGATGTTGAATTGAGTTGATAGCTAGTGATAGGTGGTGGTATCACTAGGGCAAGAGAGCTCAGCGCTCCTCTTCTACCCAAAGGATCTCTACAATAGGTTTCATAGCTTCTGTTTTTAAGTTCCTCTAAACAAGTACTTGCCTGCTCAATTTCCTAGATAAATTTGATGGCTGCCTGTTTTCCTTGATATAAAGTTGTTGATTGATTGATTTGAGTTCATTTGTAGCTTAATCTTGCTTTATTGTTCATTGTTTTAAGCTCCTTTTATAGTTTCTGCTCATTTTCAGTCTTATTTTAGCATAATAGCTACTTGCAGTTCTAGTCCTGGTTATTACTTGTTCTTAGCTGGAATACATCTCATTTGGATCACCTAAACTAGTTTGCTATAGCTCTTTACTCAGTCTTAATCATAACTCATTTAGTCTTTGAAATAGTTTGATCAAAATCAGATAAGGTGTGTTTGGGACTAGTGGTAAACCAGTTTTCAAGTGTTACTAATTGGTGTTTAAGTGTTCATTTCTACTCATTAGAAGTTAACAAGTAGTCCTGAGTCATTTGTAAGTCATAAAATTAGTCAAAAAGGCAATTGGTTGATAAAAAGTTTGGGTCATACTTGAATTCAGTTTTCATTACAAAACTTGTCAAATTCACTTGATCATTTCTCCTTCATTACTAGATCAAATTTGCTCAAACCAGTTTCTAGTTATAGCTTATAACATAATCTTTCAGTATCTAGAAGGAAATTCTACAGTTTCAAGAAATAAGCAAGAAAACAGCTTATTAGTTAAGGCCTGAGCATTTTGCATTCTCTGATATAAGTAGCTTACTGTTTCACTAGATCTCTTAATCCACTTCATAAAACTAGCTGTTTTCTTTCACAATTCTGATTAGTAAGTGTTGGATATGAAGTTTTGAGATTTTGAGCTTTTTCAAAAATCTGGTCAACGTTTGGTCAACATAAGCTCATTTGAGCTTATTTTCAGATATCTAGCTTATTACTGGATGAAATTTGTTCTAATTTGATTTCCCCTTCCTTAAATCAAGAGCTTAATCAGATTTGACAATAAAATCAAGTTGTGGATGTTTGGATTATGCTATAGCTTATTTTGAGCTTATTAATAAGCACTCTTTTGCTTATTTTGGACTTTTAGCCATTTTCCTTGAACACACGTTTCTTGATTTGGATTTGAAGTTGTTTGCAAGTTGTTTCAGCTTAATTGGTTGAGAAATAAGCTCAAACGAGCTTATTCTTTCTTTGTGCCCGTTTTTGGTTATAATTTTGGTTTATTTGCACTTTAGTCCCTATATTTCTAATCTGTTTCTAAACCTAGCTAATTTTCCTTATTTTGTGGAATTTGCAAAACTTGGTCCCTGGATTTGTTAGTTTGTTAAATTTCAGTTTTAAAGTTTGTTAGTTTGTTAACATTTGGTTAGTTTGTTAAAGTTTTTACAAGTTTAGTCCTTTTAGTTAACTGTTTTACATTTTTAGTCCTTATAACTTTTAGGATTTACATTTTAAGCATTTTCATTTTATAGAAATTACAAGCCAATGAAAACCGTCAATCGATAGTCTCTCGTGTAGTCAAAGAACCGGCAGCGGCGCCATTTGAAATGTGTATAATGCAAGTTCGTTTTCTCAGTTCTTAACTAATAGAAAGTCCAATCAATATCAAATTTTTAATTGTTTTTGGTTGTTCAAGCTTGCTTGGTAATCTATTGCTAATTCAAACAAAGCTATCTAAAAATGAAAAATATAGACCTACTTATACGTAAAACAAGTTGCAAATTCCAAATTTTATCCAAGTAAAATATTAAAATGCAAAATGTAAAACTATAAGGACTGAAAATGTAATTTCTATAAAATGAAAATGCTTAAAATGTAAATCCTAAAAGTTATAAGGACTAAAAATGTAAAACAGTTAACTAAAAGGACTAAACTTGTAAAAACTTTAACAAACTAACCAAATGTTAACAAACTAACAAACTTTAAAACTGAAATTTAACAAACTAACAAATCCAGGGACCAAGTTTTGCAAATTCCACAAAATAAGGAAAATTAGCTAGGTTTAGAAACAGATTAGAAATATAGGGACTAAAGTGCAAATAAACCAAAATTATAACCAAAAACGGGCACAAAGAAAGAATAAGCTCGTTTGAGCTTATTTCTCAACCAATTAAGCTGAAACAACTTGCAAACAACTTCAAATCCAAATCAAGAAACGTGTGTTCAAGGAAAATGGCTAAAAGTCCAAAATAAGCAAAAGAGTGCTTATTAATAAGCTCAAAATAAGCTATAGCATAATCCAAACATCCACAACTTGATTTTATTGTCAAATCTGATTAAGCTCTTGATTTAAGGAAGGGGAAATCAAATTAGAACAAATTTCATCCAGTAATAAGCTAGATATCTGAAAATAAGCTCAAATGAGCTTATGTTGACCAAACTTTGACCAGATTTTTGAAAAAGCTCAAAATCTCAAAACTTCATATTCAATACTTACTAATCAGAATTGTGAAAGAAAACAGCTAGTTTTATGAAGTGGATTAAGAGATCTAGTGAAACAGTAAGCTACTTATATCAGAGAATGCAAAATGCTCAGGCCTTAACTAATAAGCTGTTTTCTTGCTTATTTCTTGATACTGTAGAATTTCCTTCTAGAAACTGAAAGATTATGTTATAAGCTATAACTAGAAACTGGTTTGAGCAAATTTGATCTAGTAATGAAGGAGAAATGATCAAGTGAATTTGACAAGTTTTGTAATGAAAACTGAATTCAAGTATGACCCAAACTTTTTATCAACCAATTGCCTTTTTGACTAATTTTATGACTTACAATTGACTGAAAACTACTTGTTAACTCCTATTAAGTAGAAATGAACACTTAAACACCAATTAGTAACACTTGAAAACTGGTTTACCACTAGTCCCAAACACACCTTATCTGATTTTGATCAAACTATTTCAAAGACTAAATGAGTTATGATTAAGACTGAGTAAAGAGCTATAGCAAACTAGTTTAGGTGATCCAAATGAGATGTATTCCAGCTAAGAACAAGTAATAACCAGGACTAGAACTGCAAGTAGCTATTATGCTAAAATAAGACTGAAAATGAGCAGAAACTATAAAAGGAGCTTAAAACAATGAACAATAAAGCAAGATTAAGCTACAAATGAACTCAAATCAATCAATCAACAACTTTATATCAAGGAAAACAGGCAGCCATCAAATTTATCTAGGAAATTGAGCAGGCAAGTACTTGTTTAGAGGAACTTAAAAACAGAAGCTATGAAACCTATTGTAGAGATCCTTTGGGTAGAAGAGGAGCGCTAAGCTCTCTTGTCCTAGTGATACCACCACCTATCACTAGCTATCAACTCAATTCAACATCCAAAACAGCTACAAATCATCATTCTGCCATGAAAACTTCAAGTAACTAGGTATGAACTGAATTCTTGATCAATCTGCTACAAAACTCCACCAATGTAAGCTATGATCAATGGTTGATCATAACTAACATCAAACAGCAACTAGTGTATCCAAGATCAACAAGATTCAACAGGAATTTGAGAAACAGAATTTGGCGGGAAAGCTTGAATTTGAAATTTTATTGATGAAATCAGTTACAGAAGGTAGTTACAAGGTTCTAACTAACTAACTAACTCAAGAGTTTGTCAGACTCTTGAGTAGTTAGGTGAAAAGGAGGGAAAAAGGAAAAGTGAAATTTAGAGAACTATGTGTTTACAGAATTAAGCTACAATGACAAATGAAGTACTAGCTAAGTATTTATAGGCAAAATAAGAAGATTCAGTTGGAGTTGTGACGTGTTCAGGCCAATCACATCTTGACACGTGGAGGAATTCTGCAAATCCACTTTGAAGGTGATGAACATCTTTTGGGGGTTTTTGATTCAATGGATTATTTGTTAATTGGATAACACCATTGGATTCGTCTCTTCAAAACGAGCAACTTTGATGTTTTGATCTTTACTTGAAATGCCCTCTATCTCAAACCCGTTCCTGGAAAATATTTTGTTGAAAGAGAAGGACACGTGGCAGCTTTTGATTGGTAGAGAGAGAGAGTTGCGGATCACACTGTTGTGATTTGGCATTAAATGTGACGGCTGTGAGTGGGATTTAATTGTTTGATCCGTGTGACTTGCCTTCTCTCTTCTCATTGGTTAAGAGCCTTAGCACATGGATTCAACTTGCAATACTTTCCAAACTTGGCAAATTAAGTCCCTTGACTTGGCAGATTGCTAGTTAAGGCTAATATCTTCATTCCTTTGACATTTTTGACCCTTCAACTTTGATTCTTCAACAAAAATGGCCCTTTGACTTGAGTTGACTTTGTAGTTGACCAAATTTGACTTTAATCTTGACTTTCCATAATTTGCACTTTAAGTCCTTCAACTTTCACAAGTTGTCAAGATAGGTCCTTTGACTTCAAAGTCTTGTCACTTTTGATCCTCTTTTGTCTTTTTCATCCATTTAAGCTTGGTTTTTCCTTGTTTGCTTGAAATTGTATCCTTTTACCTACATAAGATCACACAAACACAAACATACCACATAACACTGCTTTTTACAATATAAATGGGTATTTTGCTTCATGTTTTAGGGTTATTTGTTGATAAAAGGATATGAGTTTAAGCTCATATCAGCCTGCAACCTTCCCATCGAGCTGGAACATAAGGCGCACTGGGCCTTGAAGTGGGCGAACTTCGACATCAACAAAGCCGGTGATCATCGCAAGATTCAACTCAACGAGCTAAATGAAATGCGGAATGAAGCTTATGAGAACTCGCTGATCTACAAGGAGAAGACCAAGATCATTCATGACGCTAAAATCAAGAACCAAGAGTTCCACGTTGGTGATCAAGTCTTACTCTTTAACTCTCGGTTGAAGATCTTCTCTGGCAAGTTGAAGAGCCGCTGGTCTGGTCCATTCACCGTCGTCAAAGTCTTTCCCTATGGGACCATTGAGCTTTCTCAGCCAAATGGGCCCAATTTCAAGGTGAATGGCGAGCGTCTGAAGCTGTACTTTGGTGAGGACATCTCTCACGAGATGATTCCATCCCTCACCACGTTCCCCATGAACTAAATTGGGTCGAGTCAGGCTCGTGACTCGGTGAACAAAAACAAGCGCTTCTCGGGAGGCAACCCGTGTTCTATCCTTTACTGCTTTCATAATAAGTGTAGGGGGAGCCCTGTATGTGTTTGTTGTCTTGTTTCTTGTGTTGTGCAGGGATTAAAGCTTCAAAGAGCATCTTGATGACTTTTGACGAACCGTGATACCGTGTTTCCCATCTTCCCGGTTCTATCCTAAACTCTTATGATTCAATATTTCATATCTTATATATGTTCACATTGAATTCACTTTAGTTGTCCTTTCCTTAGCAAGATTTAAACAAAGTGCGCAATGTCCTAAGTGTAGGGGAGTTTACTCCCACATGCTTAAACATTGAGGACAATGTTTATCTCAAGTGTAGGGGGACTTCTATCGAAGTAAGTGGTCTTTTCCATGAATTTGCCCTCATTTTAACCGGAAAACTTGATTTTTCGACATTTTTCATTGCTAGAATAAAACTTAAATTTGGCCTAGTTGTATAGTTGTGTTTTCCTTTATCATGTTTAGTTTCTTTCCATTGCTAGATTAAATTTTCAATAAAGTGGTTTTAGATTTTTCTTAGTCGTGAACATTTTGACTCAACCCGAGTTTACTTACCTAAGTTTACTCTAGCTAGTATCCTTAACGTGTTTAAGTCAAGTTTTGCTAGGCTTTTATATAGGGAGCTATAAAACGCGAAAGTCTTAACTTTCACGGGTTAAGAACAAGAACTTTTCGCAAGCTCCTATAATCGATCTTAGAGAGTCGTTTATCAAGGGAACTTTAAAATGCGATTTCTAAAACTTGAAAAAGTCTAAGAATTTGCAAGATCCTATAGGCGACTCGAAAACCCAAAACTTTGATTTAATAGGCTAAGCATCCATGAGTCTCATTCCTTGAGATTTTAAACTGTGGAGAACGAGAGATGATAGAGTCAATTATAAGTTCGGTATTCTTTCGTGAATTTATGTGAGTTAATTATAAGCCTATTCTCCCTTCGCTTGTTAATAAATTTATCTGCAATAAATAAGGTTGTACGATTTAAAAGGTTACTTAGCTTCTAGTCCCAGATCATTTAAAAGTTGCTCGGTACGGATTAGAGTTTATAGCCAAGGCATAACTTATTGAAGCGGGATGCGAAGATTGGCGAGTCCGAAAAGGCCCTAACAAGGCATGAGGGCTACATTTTGTTGCTAAAGATCCAAAAGTGATGTGAAGAATCATTTATCGAAAATCAATATGAAGGATCGAGACACACGACGAAAAGCAAGAACTCCCCAAAAGTCATGGAGAAGTCTATCCGAAAAGACCCTAACAAGGTATGAGGATAAATAGATCCAAGTCCTAAAAGGAGGCGGATCGTTGTATATCAAAGTCCAAAATAAAGATTGGAGAAAAATGAAGAAGTCGTGGTCCAAAGATGAAGAATCTCTCAAAACTTCAAGTGAAGAAAATCCTATTATGAAGAGAAGACCATAATTTCAAGAACGTCTCTCGAAGATTCGAAGTATGAAGTCGCTGCCAAATATCGGTCCGAGAAAGGTCTCAAATCGTGAAGCGAGTTATGCCAAGATATGAACTTTATGAGGTCCCGAGAAGCAGTTTTAAAAGATTTGGTCCTTTAGCTAACTATTGATTAAATCGTTCACTTTATTTTCGGCCTAAATAACTATAGAAATAAGTCAAACAATGCATCCTCGTGATCATTCAAGACAAAAACAAAATATAAGAGATACACCTAGGAATAAGGGAGTCTAAGTGAGTAATTGGCCCACATGAGTTCGTGATAGTTTGCTAACTTATAATAACAATGATCTCGTTTTTAAGCTTGGTATGGGGAACGTGAAACTTGAGGATGATAAATGTTCATGGCCGCCAAAACCCAATGTAAGTTTTTAATTTCTTTACTTATTTCTATCTTTTATGTTTAGTATTTAATAAAGGCCAAGGTGGGTTATTTATGATGGAAAATGTAAACCGTGCTTTAAAATTAATGCATTGCATGAGGGCATTGCAATGGTCAAGTGTAGGGGATTTAATAAGTGTGAAAACACTTATCCTTTTACCACTTATTTCCAATAATAACAAGACCAAAACGTGTGATTTATGTCGTAAAAGTCGGAATTATGCGTGGTTTGTGTTTTTATTGTGTTTTAGGACCAAAATATGAAAAAGGAAGAAAACACGGGTTTTCACGAGCTTTTATCGAAGAAAACGGGAAAAGACGAAGTCAAAAGATCAAGAGTGCAAAAAGAACGGAAGTCCAAGGCCTATTCTGAAGATTTATCGAAGAAAAAGTCTAAAGACGGAAGTTTAACGAAGTCGAAGAACTTAAGTCTAATAGAAGAAGAAAATTAAAAGACAAGTTTAAATCCCGAGACGACAAAGACAAAGAATTAAAGTCGAGTCGAGAAAACGTAAAGAAAGCAAGAAAGAAGATGCAACACATGCACTCCTTCCACCTTCCCTATAAATACCCCCTAATAGTCATTAGGAGGGTGGTTAGATAATTTTAGCTAGTTTTCACTTTTTCATTTTCTTTCTAGTTTTAGAGAGAGAAAGTCTTAAACTTTCTCTCACTAAGTTTCATCTTTTTCTTTTAATCTTTCAAGATTAAACACTTTGTATTGCTTATTTTCATTAATCAAGTTTCATTTTAAGCTTTTATTCCTTAATCTCCTTCTACCTTTCTTTGATTTTAGATTGATTTTGGTGCGAATTCATATGATCCGTGTTGTTCTAAATGATTTCGTGCTTAAAAAGTTAATCTTTTGATCATTTCATAAGTTTTCATTTGATTAAGCTTTAAGACTTTTGTGCTTATTGGCTTATTTTTATGATTAGCTTATTTTCTTATAGAAAGCTTTCTTTAAAAGTTCATGTTTTGATTGTTTGATCCAAAAAGTTGCTTATTTTGAGATTGAATAAGTTGAGATTAGTGCTTATTTGATCCGATTTGTTTTTGATTCGTCCTAGTTTGAGGGTTAGCTTATAATTTTTAGCTTATTCCTTAGGCTTTTAACCGAATCCCACCAAAATCGGAAAGGGATTAAACCCCTTTCCGATCAAACATTCCGAGCAGCCTTCCCCTTTTCTGATTTGCCAATCGGAAAAGGGTTTCCCCATATTCCGATTTAACACCCCTTTATTCCGATCGTTTTCCGATCAGGGCCTCGTTTGCACATTCCGATTGGTAGTCTTGCATTATATTCCGATTGTAGCCTCCTTAGTATTCCGATTGCTCCCTATTCCAATATTCCGATCAGTGTGGTAGCTAATATTCCGATTGACCCCCTTTGTGGATATTCCGATTGCATTCCCCCCCCCCCCCCCCCCCCCATATTCCGACCACCAGATCGGAATACATTCCGATCTGGGCTTGTTTTGGCTTATTCCGATTGAGTTGTTTTGGTGTATTCCGATCTTACTTTCTTTTAGTACTTTTCAACTAAGTTCTTATTTTTAGAAAGTTTTCCAAGTGTTAGTTTTATTTAGTGTGCTAGTACTTTTCCATTGTTATCTTTAAGTTTACAAGCATTTATTTTTACTCGTCATTTTAGTATTAATCTTTATTCTTCCATTTTACTCAACGACACTTTAATTACTTGCTAATAGTTTAAATTAGACAAACAAACCAAACCATTCTCTTGATTCACCAAAAGACGATTGAGTCGCACTTATGACAGGTTTTCAATTCGAAAAGACTTGGGACGATAAAGATTTTATACCTAGCCAAAAGCGAAGTATTAATCACGTTTTGTGAAAAACGCGAATACTCGTCGTCGAGTTCGTTCTCGGTGGAGGTATGGTGTTTAGCCAACAATATTAGACGTTATTTATTCGAGTGATTACGCTTTTGGAAAGAAGGAAAGAAAATAAAACGTGATAGGACTACGCTCAAAACGGACGAAAACGCAAATTTCACCAAAGAAATAATTAAAAATCACTAAAATATTCTAAAAATTCTAATTAAAAAGAAAACGTAAACGAAAAAATTTGAAAACTTTTAAATTATTTTATATTAATTTTTAAATTTAAATAAAAATCCTAAAAAATAAAATAACTAAGAAAAAGACAAAATAAAAAACGTTTTTTGTAAACCTATATCATATTAAATAAAAGCTAAAAAGATATTTTTTTTTTTAAATTTTTCTAAATCTTTTTCTATTTTTTATAGATTTTACCAATTTTAAAAAGTAAATAATGATAAAGTGCACAAATTACAAAAATTAACTTTAAATAAACTAAGTAAACTTAAAATCAAAAATGAAAATTATTTTGAGAGGACAAAAAAAAACTACGTGTATGAAATCTTATTAAAGATAAATTTGGAATTCAAAAGAAAAATACAAAGAGCTAAAATACGTTTTAATTGGAGCTAAAGTATTGATTTATAAGAAATAATTTTTTTTTCTACCTATCTATAAACCTATGAAGCATAAAAAGCGAGCAAAAGGGAAAAAGAACGAAAGTAAAATGACTTATTACGGACTATGTACTAGTTACTAAACAAAACGAAAAGGAAAAGGAAATAAATGAAAAATAAAAGGAATTTAAACCAAAAGACAGATAGAGAGCAGATGGTTGTGGGATTGGTATTCTGCGTTTGATGCTGCCCTGAGGTCAGGGGTTCGAGACCCTCAACAGCCCTCTTTTTGTTATTTTTTCTTTATGATCAGCATATGAATCTAAATGTGCAAAGAGGAATGAAAGAACATATAAACCAATTGTGAAATAGAGCTCAGATGGTTGTTTCTGAGTCTGCTGCGTTTGAAGTGGTCAGTGGTTCGAGACCCACAACTGCCAGTTTTTGGCAGTTTACTTTTAATACAGGAAATAATAAACAAAAACGTATAAAAGAAACTTAAAAGGTAATTCTAACAAATATCTCTTAAAGAGCAGATGGTGATAGGTTGTGTTCCTGCGTCTGTATGCAGCAGAGGGATGAGTGTTCGAACCTTACTCTACTCTTTTTGGCAGATTATTATTTTGGACAGCTTTGTTTGAACAAATTCCTAGACAGTAAACGTTTCTGCTGCCAGCAGTGTTTTTAGTCAAAAATAAGCTTAAATGCAGCTTTAAAAAAAAGGCCAATTATACTAAGTAACAACACAAATTCAATCACACAAACACGATAACATAAAACGCGAATCAATGCCACGAATTGGGGTTGTATGTTCACAGTAAAAGAATACACAGCAAATGCCTCTTTCTTGGTTAACACTTGTTTTCACTTATCTTTCGCTTCTACTATTTCGTGTAGATTGTTGTGGTGTAAACAGTGAGCACAAGGCGAAACTCAAAACACCAACACGCTCAAAAAATGAATTGATTCACGCCACACATGTATGCTCAAGTTCTCACACTGAAATGCAAAACACACGACAAGCACAACCCTTTTTTTTTACTTTTATGGTAAACTTGGGATTCTCTAGCTGTTTATACTAGACGCACAGGGTAGAAATACAAGCACGGCCACTAAAACACTAATCACGCCTAAGTGAAACCACAAAATTCAATTTTATCAAGCCACAATATTGGCTTCTTTGTACACAGTGTTCATATGCAATCCCCAAACACTCTCTTATACTTTTTTTTCGATTTTCATTGTTCTAGGCTTTACTTTGGTTTCACATACCAAAACTACAACACAACCAAATTTAACAAACTAATGCCACGAATCTTGTCTTGTTTACACTTGGATGCGCACAGTCCACAAGCACAAACTAAAACACAAATCACTGATGTTAACACAAATCAAACCACATATTTCATGATCATAACAGAGATTGCTAAAAACTTGCAAGCACTCTCTTTTTTTTGGTTATCTATTGTTTGCTGTTGGATCAAAAGGCGCCTAAACAAAACAACATACATGAAACACGACCAAATGCAATCACACACGCCACGACTTATATGTTGTATTACTCACAGTTATGAAAAAAAAACAAGCAGGTTCCTATTTTTTCTGTTTTCTCTTTTTTTTCGACGAAACAAAAGCTATAGGCTACCAATAATCTGCAAGTTATAAAAAAATTACGGGTCCTAGGTCCAATACTACTTATACTATCAATACCTTCCCGAATCAACTAAATGATATTAGTTATGTATAAATCATACCTCAACTCACTAAAATGACAAAATCAAACAAAATTTTTAGCTACTGATTAAAACGGCAGATTTTTAATAAAATGAATAAAATAAGAATTCTAAACTAGAACCCCTAACCTTCTCGCAAAAATCAAATCACCCAAGACCTAAAAGGGGATGCAGAGCTAAGACATGAATAGGTGGTTAGCTCCCACCTAGTAGCATACCGCTCCCAAACACCCCTTAAAAACAGAAAATGAACTTTAACAAGGTGATTAAGCTCAAACTTGCACCAAAGTCATTCTATCCTAACATGTTTTAAACTAACAAGCATATAATATCTAGCATTTGATCAATCATCCAAACAACCTAATCCTATTAATCATCATGGCTCAAACAAAATCCAAGCAATTATAGAAAATCAGAAAAAGACCTTACCTTGTGACCCTACATCCAGGCATCACAAAGGCAGCTTTTGCCTTCTCCATCAAGCCCGGGCTTGAGCTGATCACTTTCAGAAAGGGCTTGTTGGTATAAGGGTTGATGATGATGATGGTCTTCAAAAAAGAACCAACTTCTAATATGCAAAATTTGTACCTGCTAAGATTAAACAAGAAGAGAAGGAATGACCTGGAATTCAAAAGCTTATAAGAGTATAAGTCTAGCTTATTTATTAAGCTAGCTTATCTCTTTAGCTTAATAACACAAAAATCTCTTTGAAACTGATTTCTTCTCAAACCTTTGAAACCAAACAGAACTTTGAAACTTCTTAACAGAAACTTATCAAAACCTCAACAACCAATGATGAATTTCCACTTTCACTTCATTTCATCATTGGTTTGAGTTTTTGAAAGATTTTGTCAAGATGACTTTAAAAAAAATCGTTTTTCGAAAACTTCTTTCTCAAAACTGATTTTTAACTTTTGTTAATCAAGAACAATTTGGAACTCAGATTATGCTAAATTTAACACCAAACTTTAATAAAGAAAAAGGGATATAATTTAACTCCAACTTTCATTTAAATAAAAAGGATTACAAAAATTATAGCAAAAATCTGGAACAAGAACAAAATGAATATCTTATGGCTTTATTTAGCAGCCTATAGAAGAATCTAGAATAAAAAACAAACCTTAAACTATGAATATCCAATAATACCCTTTGGTTTGAAAAATCTTTCTTTGGTCAAATGGCTTCATGTGAATTTGCAGGAGCTTGTGATCTTGCCAGATGTTGTCTTTGCATCATAGGCGTCCAAATAAGTGTGGAGGAGAAGGAACCTACTCAAACCGTTGATCTCTCTGGCTGTTTTTTGTTTGCAAGTGTTTTGGGTTAGGGGACCATTGTACAAGCCACATGGGTGAAAGTGATGGGGGTTTTGGGATTGGGGTAGGTTAAGGGGATGGTAAATAGTTTTTGTGGAAAAATAATTAGGGTAATTTGTAAGATTAAGGGTTTTGGGAGGTTAGGGTTCGTGGGTTGAGGGTAATAGCAGATGGGGTTTTGATGATGATTAGATGCACATAACATGTTTCCCACTAAAAGAAATTATTATTAAACCCGTTTTTTTTTAAAACTGATTAGAATAATACTAATATCAGTGGGGGGGTTTGACTTGGGTTTAGGATAGGGGTTGGGTAAACGGGTAGGGTCGGTTTAGGTAATGTGGCAGGTTGTTATAGGATGGTGAGGTTTGGTGGTTTGGCAGAAATAACCCCTAGACTCCAAAACTTTTGTCATAACAAGTTTACCACAGCTTTCACCCATTTTCTTTGTAAACCATTTTGGGCAAATGACAATATCAGTCCCTCCAAGTTGTAGTAATGGAAACAAGAGCTAATGTTGTTATTTGATATTCTTCAAGGGCCAATGATGACATATCTTGAAACTTTAGGACCATACTTGTAATTTAAGAGTTTTACAAGGGCCAAAAGTGAAAAATCTTCAAAAGATGAGGGACCATTCTTGACAAATCTTCAAACTTCAAGGACCGTTTTAGAAAATCATCATTCAGGTCCGGTTCTTTGTGCGGCTTCGTTTCCCGTCTTCGTTTTTATTTGTTTCTTGTGATCTTTTTGTCCTTTTCTCGATATCCATACCTAAAATATAAAAGACACAAATACAAGCATATATAGGGGTAGTTTCATGATATTTAATGCATTTTAAGCCCTTTTTGGACGATGAGACTATGTATAAAAGCAGTCTCATCAGCGTCCCTTTCAGATTTTGGCCATATTATTATTATTATCAGGTGGGGCGTATGGGTGCATCCTTGTTTACACAGCAGATTACTCAGTGTGAATGTGGTGTGTGCCTTGCATCCTTCACAAGGAGCTGATCCCTCCTACCCAAAACCAGTATATTAAATTAGAGGCAGCCCCTCTAATTTGCATGACGAGGTCACCCCTCCAAGTATTCATGCACGTTGATATTTCATGACCTATATTGTCTAATGGAAAATATGTTAAATAGTTTTTACAAGATAAACATAAGGCTTTTCAAACTATAAAACCAGTTTTACTAAGATATAACCAGGTTATCCAGGACATAGTCTTTTCCGCTGTTTCATGTTTATATGCTTATATTATTCATGCTATACTTGTATATCCATGCACTGAGCGTATTGCTCAGTCGTTTTCCTTTTCATGTTCCCAAAACGACAGGTACTCAGGGACGCTCGTAGACTTTAAGCATACGTGCATATGGATTGGAAGCTTCCTATCCTTCTTTACTTTATGCATTTATCTATACTTTGATACTCATTTCCTTGGACATTGTTTAGTCCTTTCATTTACAGTACTTATGTTTGTGTGTGATGAGTTCTACTTTTGGGGTACCGATGTTTGATTCCGGTATTTCCTTTATGGTCATGTAATGTTTAGACATTTATCCTTGTATGCTTTGATAACACGCCATAATCACGCGTGACATTCCATTTATCAAAATGGGGTGTTACAGTAACAACCTTGAATAATAGATTGTTTGATCAAAAATTCTATGAATGATCGTGAATGAATTTTATATACTTATGTTTCAAATGTGACTGTAAAACCTATAGATTTCGCTCAACATTATTTGTTGACCCTTTTAATCATGTGTTTCAGGTAATCAAGGCTAGGATGTGGCAGAGCATGCTATAGAAAGTTGTTGTGGCTTTTGTAGTCTATTATGTTTTCCTCCCTTGTATCTAAACAATTTAAATCTTATTTTGTTTAAAGTGTAAGAATTTGGAAATTTGGTTGAGATTCGGTGGGGACCTAAACGCACTCTGTTGTAACTTTTGGGTTGGAAAAACTAATTAGACTTTGTTGTTGTACATTTTTATGAATGTAAACTTTCCAACGTCTCTTTTGAGTCGTCCTGTATGACTAGTGTGTGATGATAACTGCCTAGCACCCAAATTATGTATTTCCGCTGAGCATGTAATTTGGGGGTGTTAGAGAAGACCCTTTAGTGCTCATGAGAGCCAAACAAGCCTTGATTTCTCTATACTTTGCCTCAAAGTCTTCCGCTGGTCGAAGTTCAGCCTTGTTTTGCTGAAATGAAGTTGAAGCAATTTGTTTCTGTTGAAAAGATGATTGACCAAATGGTCTTGATTGAGCTGGTGAGGAATAAGAAGGAATGGATGTTTTGAAAAAACAACCCTTAGCAAAATGAGCCTTTACACATTTATAGCAAACAGTGTCAGCTGTAGCTTTTGAGGTACTGGAGAAATTGCCTCCTTTCTTAAAGAACCTTCTACACTTTGGCCATAAGTGATCTTTTAAGAAATTCCTCTTTGAGGTCATTCAGATATTCATCACTGGTTCTTGTGTCATCTTCATCATCTGGACTATCTTGGTAGTCTTGGATGACAGCTTCGCTGAAGAAGGCTGTTGACAAGGGTGTAGCAATAGTTAATGCTTTACTCTTGACAGATCCTTCATAAATCCTATCAACTAGGTTTTCTTTGTATTTTAGTTTCCAAAAACAGAGGCCAAATCACAATCTTTCATGTAATTGGCATTTCTCAAGTTTTGGCAGAAACTGAGCCACTTATTTGGCAATGCATTAACAAAAATTGTGTTGATTTTAAGTTTTGAAAGCTCAACACCATCATTCACAAGTTCATTCATCAGATCTTTATATCTTGTGAAAGTTTGAGTGAGGGTTTCCCCTTCTTTGTGCTTGAAGGTGTTGTATTGAAGCTTTAAATCTATTATTCTAGTTTCCTTCACATCAGAGGGTCCCTCATGATATAAAATAACGTCCTCCCATGTAGATTTAGCTAATTTGCAATTCACAACAGAATTCATTTGGTCATCTAGGAGTACAGACATGATGAGACTTGTGAGACGCTGATCTAGGTTAGTAGTTTTTCTCTCATCCGCAGTCCATTGTACTTCAGGTTTTTTATTATCCCCAACCATGGGAACAAATTGACCATTTTCAACAATTCCAAGGAATTGAGGTTCAATCCCAACCATGTGGACAAGGAACCTTTTCTTCCAATTGGTGAAATTAGTACCTCTAGGACACGAGCAGCATTGAGTTGGCCACCCCTATACTCTAAGGTTTGTGGTATTACTTGAGCCATTTTGGATCTTGATTTAAAAACTTTAAAATGAGCAGTTTAATGTAAAATAAGAGTTTTGCTAAACAAACTGCTCTCGTACCACTTGTTGGTCCCTTGTAATTCGTTATTACTTATCAACCTTAAGTAATAACTAGTTACCAAGACTCAAGTGTGTTGTTTTAACAATTGATAAGAACTAAGAACAATTAAAGCAACAATACCAATAACTTTCAATGTATAGACTTTTATTAAAACTCAATAAAGAATATATAGCCCACTTTGTTTGCGGAATAACAAAGTGGTTGAATGAAAATGTGTGGTGATCTCCTCTACTTAAACTTCTAACCAAATTTAATAGTCTAAGCTCCAATCTAAACGTTCATATGCTCTTTGGTTATATGGTTTTGTTGGTATTGAGAGATAAGGTTTTTCCAGTGTTTCTACTCTTGTAATGGTCAACCTTTTCTCTCTCAATGTGCACTCCTTAAATAGGAAGTGCAAAACTAGGGTTTGCATTTTGCATGTTCCCATGCATAGGTTTATCTAGTGGGTGGTTGATGTCCATGCTGGATAAACAGTACAACGTACTTAATAAACTATTATAGACAATATAAAGGTTGTACTTATAGCTAACTATACAAGCAACCTACTTTGACTTAAAGTAATATTTTCCCTCCTAATGCAAGCAATCAGAATACTGAAGTGTCTTCAGCATTCTAGAGGAGATCGACATCATTCAGTTTTGTATTGTCAAAGCAAACTGAATTGAAAGCTCTTCTTCAGTACTTGTTCTTCAGCAACTAGACCGCCTAGTATTTGAAGCAAAGACTCCTTTGTCTTCTAAGTTTACTGGAAGAGGAAGGCTAAACATCATTCAACAACATAGTCTTTAGTAGGAACTTTGTTCCTCTGGTCATGCTTCAGCAGACTCAGCTTACTGCTGAACATGAAACACTTAGGGGGATTTTATATTCAAATCCTAGAGTTGCTTCAGGGTTAGTAAATGTTGTCCCAAAAATGATAATCAAACATATGTTATATGAACCACATTAGAATTATAGTTCAAAAAAGAAAATAAACATCTTCGACTCTTAAATGAAACACAGTTGTATGATATAAAAAAGAATAAACATCTTCGATCCTTTGTTTGTAGATGTGATTATAAATTACGTAGCACTTCTTTGTAAACCATGTTGGTGGTGGTATAAGTAAGATTTTTGTATTCGAATAACCATCTTCAATCCTTTTTTTCTCACCTTCAAAGCATATTCAAACCCAACAATTAGAAGCACGACTAATTACACGAACCACGCAGACCCAATTCTAGTTCCCAATCAAGCCGCGAATCTTACTTATTCTTCAACTCCAAGTGACCATGTAAATGATACATTGCAAAATTTTTCTATCGATTAAAGATGCAATTTGAATATCCAGAGAGGCACGTTAATTAGTGTTCCAATTGTCACATTGCTTTTCTTGGTGCAGAGATGCTCGTGCCAATAGATTTTACCTTCAAAGCTTCTCGGGTTGCTCCTTCATACTATAACACATACTATAACACAAATGTTGGTCATTTAAATGAAAGTTATCAAGTATCAACTAAATTTAAAAATTCCAACCATTTAAGCTATAAATTAGGCCCTCGTTCATACTATAACACAAGCATGGGCATTCCTGGTGCATATGCCAGGCCTAGAAATTTACTATCCCAAAAGTCGAAGTTAGCGGGCCTAAAAAGGTACCATGCCTTGGTTCATACTAAGAAAAAACACTGATGTGTATAACCGGGTGAAAGAGCGAAAAGTGTGCAACTTGTTCTTATAAGTATACAAAACCTTCATAAATTCATTCAAGTCATATTAGATTCTGTGTAAAGTAGCCACCTAGCTTAGGCTTAACATGTGAGAAAATGGGTGGATCATGTGTTGTTGTGGGCCAAGGAGTCAAAATAGGTAATTTTCATATGGGTCAAAACAGGTTCAGTCAAGTTAGAGGAATGATCTATTTCCCATCCTAACGATCATGTATGTCACAAGTGTTCAAATATGTCTACGGCCCATGTTATTTGAAATTTCATACATAAGAAATGTTGTATTTTTATTACTTAAATGTGTTAGGAGGTTTTAAGAAGAAGGAGTACAAATAGCAAGGAGATAACATTCTCATCGTTTTTATTATAAGAGTACCCATAACCAATACAAACTTATATCTACACAGGATTAAAGCGGTTGATATGCTTTGTAAAAAATAATTATATAAGTTATCCCGAGTTGTCTACCGTAGAAATTTAAGCTATCTAGCACTAATTTGGTCCTACCGATCACGTATGTCACAAGTATTCAATATATCTACAGCCCATGTTATTTGAAATTTCATACATAAGAAATGTTGTATTTTTATTACTTAAATGTGTTAGGAGGTTTTAAGAAGGAGTACAAATAGCAAGGAGATAACATTCTCATCGTTTTTATTTTAAGAGTACCCATAACCAATACAAACTTATATCTACACAGGATTAAAGCGGTTGATATGCTTTGCAAAAAAATAACTATATAAGTTATCCCGAGTTGTCTACCGTAGAAGTTTAAGCTATCTAGCACTAGTTTGGTCCTACTTTCATCCTATTTAAAGCTATCTAGCACTCCCGATTCTATTTTAGAAACACCAAAAAGTTTAATTCATCAAACATCAATTTATAAGACCAATAACATATAATGAAAATGGGAGATTAGGTTACCTAAAAAAAGATACATATGAGACATAACAACATTTTAGAAAATTTTAATAATGAGGTAATGAAAAGCCAAAAAACCTAACACTTTTTAGATTTGACTTGTATTCTTGTTTAACACAAAAGTGGAATCCCTTAACTCTCTTAATTGTGACAGAGTTGTGATAAAATGTGACTTGTTCAGAATAATTATTCGGTTAGATTATAAAATCATGAAGACAAAAGGATAATAACCATGGATAATATCAAAGTTTAAATGTTTTCTATGATAATGCCCATACTAATAAGTTGGAAGATAAATTAATCAATAAAAAGTGTACTTGGGTTTCTGGGAAATCAAAACAATCAGAATAAAGAAACACCTACAGCAAGAAAGTCATGCCTTGATGAAGATTTCTAGAAATATAATTATGGTATTCTTGCGAAGAGTGGAAAAAGCAACTAAACACACAACAGGATTGATTTAATCGCCCTATAAAATTTATGTCTCCTCATGTTTTTTGTGTTCGACCATGTTAACGGTTAAGAGAGAGGCCCACTTAAAGCACCTAAACACACATCAACGGCCGATAACATCACCTAAACCATCCACTAAAACAACCAATCCATTGAAACCGTCCAAACCGATGGTGGCTGTGGTGGCAATTTCTAAAGACGGCAGTGATGGCGAAGATGGCGGCAATGGTAGATGCGGTGGTTGTTGTGGTGGCGGGTATGATTTTTAAAGAGATAGAGAAAGAGAAAGGCTCGGTTAAAGCATCAAACACACATTAAAGGCCAACAACATCACAAAAAACCATTAACCAAAATCACCAATCGGCTGATGTGGTGGTTGTGGTGGCGGCTGTGATTTCTAGAAGGAGAGAGAAAGAGAGAAAGGCTGGTTATCGCAGGATTAGGGTTGGTTTCTAGGTTATATTAAGAGTTCATATGAATATATACCTTGTTTTAAATTTTGCAAGGTTTTCAATAATTCCAAAAATACTTTCAATACTTCCGATTATAGTTTCAATATTTCCGTTTATAAGGGATTTTGGTACTTTCAATATTTTCTCCAATTTGCTTTATGGGTATGTTTGGTACCAAGCGTTTGAGAGTATTTTGCAGCAACTAGCGGCAAGCGAATAGCAGTTTAAATATAATGCTTGTTTGGCAAAGAGCGACTAGCGGTTGAATTGTGTGTAACTGCTCTTATTTAAAATGCTTTATCAACAAGCATTTAGAACTAACCGCCAGCGTTTTGATTTGTAAATTACATATATGCCCCTTCTCTTTATTTAAAGAATATTTATGTTAATATGTACATGTCCTTTTAAGTAATTTTACAGTGTATAAGTACTGCTACTGCTTCATTTACGAAACACTTTATTTAACAAACAGCTACTGCTTACTGCTCCTACTAACTGCTACTGCTTACCGCTTATTGCTTCTGCTCATACAACTGCTTACTGTTACGTGTTACCAAACATAACCTATATGTAGTAGAGATTTAAATACACTTATTCTTTTATGAATGTGAACCAAGTTAACATGTAATATTGAAAGAATTAACTTATAGTTTATCACAGTAACATTTTGTCAATATCTTTGACAAAGTGATATGTACATCATAAAAATTAATGCATATATCATTTTTCATACATAATATAATGGTGCATGCATCAATTTTAGTGGTATACATATTGTTTTTCTTGATGATATGAAAATGTTGATTACTTTTTAAATAAAAGATTTATAAAAAACTTTATCAACTTTTTCGAAAGAAGATAAAAAGATGAACACACACAAGTCTTGTTTGAGATTAATTATTGCTAGAATTTTGTTAAGAGTTTGAAGATTTGTATGTGTGTTTTCTACTCGGTATTTTATAGGGTGAATGTAAAAGGGTTTTGGATATTGAATTGTTTGAAAAATGTATTTGAATTTGTTTTCATATCTGCCACCACTCTATTACTTGTCGTTTGTGCGCTTTTTAAGATGTTATTCCTTTCGTCTTAAAATTGTTATTCTTCGACAAAAAATATACAATTTAAAAAAAGTATATTTATTAAAATTTTCTTTTTCTCACTTTTTGACCAAAATGTCAGTTTTACCCGTCGATAATTAATTAAACTTTTCTTTAAACCTTATAATAGTATAGTATTCTTGATCAAAATTCCCTATATGTTTTTAGTAGCAAACAATTAAACTGGGACATTTTCAAAACATAGACAATAAAAATGGGACGGATATATTATTTTGTAGAGATGGCGTAGGGATGAGAGGGATTTGGAGACAAGTGAAAAGACATTTAGGGATCATAGTATCACGGTATATAGTTTGCGTGTGTTTGCATTTAATGCGTAGTAGATTATGGGCCTTAGGACTGTTTATAAAAAATATTGTTGAGAAAATATTTTATATTAAATGAGATTCATTCATCTCAGACTATTTAGATAATTTAATTTCTTATTTATATGTGTTCTCTAAGTTATGGAAGCATTCATTTAAGTGAGGTTTATTCAGGAGTAGTTTTACCGATTAAATGTTTGGTTTCAAAAGTTATTAAATAATTTAGATTTGTTATTGTGTGAAATCAATCAATCTGCAATATGAAAAACAACACTAAACTAATAATCACAATCATAAAGTATACAATGGATAAGAAAAGAAAAGAGTAGAAACGATTAAATCGAGAGCCCAAGATTTATAGTGGCCCAACAAAGAAGCTCTATCTTCTCTACTTGACTCTCTGAGTAGCTTACTCGAGATTTCACTATGTCAACAAGATCCCTTCAAGGTGGAAAACAGTGTACGCGCGCTATATCTTACCGATACTAGGCTAGATTTCAAGTTCTAATTCTAGCTCAAACCAATATAATTCACAATATACCTTGACCATCTAAGTATCAACCACAATACATAATCGCAAATAACCAAAAACAAATCCCTCGTATTTTCCATGTATATATGGTAATGAACCCGAAGAGCACCTCGTCAAGCTAGCCATCGATTCAGATTCTTTTCTGGACACTCCGACATCGTACACATTAGACTTATTGATATTTTATTTTAAGCCCAGATGCTAGATAGAAAAATCTAAGACCCGAATAGTATTATCCGTATCATATGCAATCCAATCTCAAACAATAACCACGTCGTGAGCATAGAATAAACGGGAAAGCTTTAAATTAAGTTGCCTACCTTTGCACCTTCAATCAACCTGCATTGGGAAAACACTTTTTTTTTATAACCGTGGATTTCCGACTTTCATAACTACATGCAAGTCATCTATAACGAGAATAAATAAAAAGTGCTGATAACTGGTCACATTTCCTTAAACCACGCTTAATCGAGAAATCTTTGGTTTGACTATCGTTTACAAGAACAAAACTTCTAACAAAACGTAAGCATGCCCAAATTGATCCTCCATTTTCTACTAAAACCAAGGTTATAAATAGCGTGAAGCGTGGCGTGACGACATGTCCAAGTTACATGCTTTAGCGGCTAAGGCGAAGATTTAGCGTTTCTAAAGCGTGGCTTATAGCGGCAGAACATATAAAAATATTTATTTATTTTATGTATTTCAATATTATATTTATATTATGTTTATAATTAGTCTTGTACATAATAATTAAAGCTAGAAAACTCTCTTTACATGTGGCAATATTCCTTTATTAGAGTTGAATTCAAAAAATTACCGCACCTCATGTCGTAGCGCGCATTGACCTATTGCGTAGCGTGAAAGCCACGCCTCAAACTTTAGCGCGCCTTAAAGCGAAATATAGCGAGCTATTTAGAACTATGACTAAAACCAAAATGAAGTAAAACTAATTTAAATATATCCAACTCCTAGAATCATATATTCATTCTCGAAATCCACGTTAAAGATCAAAAACTTTCTATTCTTCTCTTTATACAAATGAATAACCTTACCAGAAGAATTTGACGACCCCAGATAAATGTCAGTTGTTCCTGACATACAAGTTTATCTATAACTCCTACTAGATGATTAGCATAAAGTTTACCTAGAATTTCATATTAATACTATTAACTGTTTTACGAAGAGTAATGGATCTTTTAATAATTTTTTTGGATTTTGGCGGGAAAAGAGATTGGGCACGTGTCCTTATGTGTGTTACGTGTCTGTGGCAAAAAAAAAATAGATAACATTGATTTTGTCGTATTTTTTTCTCCAAATGGATCTGGGAAAAAAAGAAACACACACCGCCTCATTTGATCTGAATCATTGGGTAACCATCCGATCAATTTGAGTACCAAATCTTCCATAAACAGAATATAGTAATAATTGATCTTATCGTATTTTTTTTAGCAGTCATATAGTTTTGATTCTTTGATTCTTGCATGTTTATTTATGCTTCCTGAATATTCAATCATCTATTTCTCCCCAATTTTCACATCCACCGCCTCATCATCTTCAATTCAATATCCGGTCATTCAATAAATGCGGCATCAATCATGTATTTTTTTACTACTATCAAAAACCATGATCCAAAGTATGATTACTTCTTTATTTATTTAATTGTATTTATTTGTGTTTTTTTATTATATATATTAATTGTGAAGCTGGAGATCTATGGAGCTATCTCGATTATTAAGATTCAAAAGAGGACATGATTAAGTAAGTTTATCAATTTAATTTGTTTTATATTTACATCTTTTTTTCCACTTCTCAATTTTAGACAATAAGTATTTGGTCTTGCATTTTGATATTTGGGGATTTTATAGATTATGGTTTATTTTTTTATCTTTAGTTTCGAGATGGGGGAAAAGAGGAAAAAAAAAGAAATGCTTTTGGTTTTTATTAGTATTCTGGAAGGAGATGACCCCTTACGAAATAAGGCGAACCCTTAGTTCCAAATTCATTCGGTAAGTATGGTTTTCCATAAATTTCTTTCGATTTTTTTTATACATTTGGACTCTTTGATCAAAAATGACAATTAAAAACATACGGATTAGGAACGTTCCCTAAATAGTTTTAGGTATAAGATCAGGTTTTTAATTCAGATTGGGTTCGAAGCTTGCTTTAATACTACAGTGATTTTCATAAATGCGAGTTTTTTTCTTAAAAGACGTGGTAGGCCTTTTTAAATTGACAATTTTATTAAAGTGTGAATTGCTTTGTAGGTGGTTGCGCCGCTTTGGAATATTGTAGTTTACTTTTCGGTGGAGGAGCATGACACGACACTTATTTTGCCGAATAGATATTGTTTCGGATACACACGCCTTTGCTAATGGTTGGTGCAATACGTATAAATTTTAAATCTTTTAACCTTGCTAACTACGAGTATTTTTCTACAGGTTTGTCGTTATAGCTTGCATTCATTTTGTGTACTTTATGGTTTGTGTCCCAACCAGGCTGAATTATTTACTTATATGAGGTTACTAATTATTTAGTTATATGAGGTTACTGAGTCATTTCGAAAACAATTAGAACTGCAAATACATGGAAAGAAATGAAAACCAGTTTGCATAATGCGATACACTACTATCTGATGCATGTCTGCAAAAGTGACACAGGAATTGATTGTAATTCAATTAACAATCTTATTTGGTGTTACACCCATTGTGACAATCCGTTCGGTTTTTGTAGAACATTTTAGCATGCTTTATCACTTCGCAACCATCAAAAGCATTTTATCACTTCAGAAATTATCTGTATCCAGAATCTTCACTACAAGGTACGTCGATTTCATTAATTTCTTCTCTTATAAAGATAGACAGTGATGTGTTTTACTTTAGATAATAACATGTTTAACTTTGGTGGTTGATATTTGAACTAGGAAGCAAGGTACCGAGAAGATGAGAAGCGATGAACCTTATCTTACTCTTCATCTTGGAATGGGGATACACGTTTGGGTGAAAACATAATGTCTTCTTGGGTTGAGCTCAATACCATAACGGAAAACTTGCTGGTCTTTGGCTTTCAAATTTCATGGAGGTTGCTCAGTAAGCTTTTTCTACTATGTATGATAACTAAGGATTTTAATTTTAATTAATATCGTGTTTTGAAAATGATTATGAGATATTGAATAGTTGGAATTAGATAATGTTAAGAGATAGTGTTTTGGACGTGCTTCTACTGCTCCAAATTTTAATAACTATATTGCTTGGATGATCGACCATTATAGAAATTTTAATTGATAAAATGACCCAATATGACACCACTTTTAGTAGTCGTGAGTTCGCCATTCAGCTGAAACCTACCTGTAAAGAAGAAACTGTAGGCGGTGGTACATTATCTTCATATGTACCCCACAAAAAATTTAGTGTGTAAATGCACAAATTACAAGATGACTTGATATTAATAATATGCAATCTACCTAGATCAGAAAGGTCTCTAAATTTGGGTTGCTGTTTAGGGGCAGTTGTTTGTTTCAGCAATATGTCACGGGGGTTTATTGTATAGTTGGAAGGGTTATATGACCAGTTCTTTCACCTACAATCCCACATAAGATGTGCATTACCGAGTGCTTGGGAACCCACAATTATTTATCACCTTCGCGCGCAACTGTAACTGACCGGAAATCCAACGACACATGGAAGAGTATCCGGAGCAGACACCCGCAAATAGAGCAGGAGTCGTACGTGTGTTAGAACAGAAGGAACTTTTTGGAACTTTGACAGGACGCAAGTATCGATTTTCGGATTCTTTATTTTTATAGCCACATTAATAGCTTATAGTTTGATATGTGTGCTTAAGAAAACCATGTTTCTACATTTCTCTAACAGCTTTGAGCTTTCTGTTTCTTTCACAAGCCCACAATTATTTATCACCTTTAAATGCAACTTTAGCTGACCAGAAATCCAAAGACACATGGAAGAGTATCCAGAGCTGACACCCGTAGATAGAGCAGGCGTCCTACATGTGTTTGAAGAAAAGGAACTTTTTGGAATTGTCTAGCTTATAGTTTGATCTGTGTGTTTAAGAAAACTATGTTATTTACATGTCTCTTGCAGCTTTGAGCTTTTTTTTTTCGATCGCACTTATCTTGACATCTGTCTCTTTTCGTTTTGCAGTTTGTTCGGAAGATTTGAAAGAGATTGATTCGGAAGATTTATTCGGAAGTTTATTCGGAAGTTCGTTCGGAACTTTTAAACGAAATTGATTCGAAAGATTTAAATGAACTGATTCGGAACTTTTTACTAAGATGATTCATTCGGAAGTTTTGTACTCATTCGGAACCTGGGAAAAACTCAAGAACAGTAGGAGACCGAAGAACAGGGGAACACGATTTCAAGCCAAAAATCACCAAGTTTTTAACCAAAACTTAAACAAGACTAATCACTAATCATCTACTAACCATAAATATCAAATCCCATCAATAAAAACTTAAAACCCAATAACTTTTAAAGATCAAACTACACAAAATAAACTTTAAGACTTGGAATCAAAAAGAAGAAAGATGAACAAGATGAAATGAAAGATGATATTGATTGATTAATGTTGAAAAAACAAAAGACAAAGATTAAACTACAAGATTGGAAAAACAAGAATCAAAATCACCAAACACCCTAATGGTGTTGGTGAAGCCTACGAACAGAAAAGAGAGAACAAGGGAATAAAAAAAACTGAATGAAAAGTGTGAAGGGAATCCTTTATATAGGTGTTATCTTTGGTTGGTGAGTGGGCTTTCTCCCGTTCTTCTTGTCTTCTCGTCTTTTCAGAAAAGTTGACGTTTTCGATTCTGATTCGGGATTTGTCGTCGATTAAATTCAACTCGTCTTTTAATTTCTTCGTTTAATAGACTAGAGTTTCTTCGACTTATGTAAATCTTCCATCTTTGGTCCTTTTCTTCGATAAATCTTCAAATAGTCCCAGTGACTTCAAATCTTTTGCATCTCTTGGACAATAGACTTTTTCTTGAGTCTTTTTCTTCCATAAAACCCGTGTAATCCCATGTTTTCTTCAATATTCATCCGGTTGGCTCTGAAAACACAAAAACCACGCATAATTCCAAACAAATGATATTAAATACGTGTTTTGGTCTCGTTTTAGCCAGAATTAAGTGGAAAAAGGATGGGTGTTTACACACCTATCAAATCCCCTACACTTAACCATTTCCATGCCCTCATGCAATGCTTAGTGATAAAGCAATTTTACACTTTTCTCATAATCAATCAACCTTGGCCTTATTAAAGTACTACTAAACAAAAATTAAAGTACTAAGAGAGATTAAAACTTTAAAGTAAACAAAATGATGGAAAACCATTGTCACTTGAAACTAGCTACATGGAAATAACTTGCAAAGAGATCAAGGACTTACATTAGGGCTTTGGTGCTGCGAAGATTTATCACCCTCAAGTTTTACGTTCCCCAAACTAAGCTTAAAAACGAGATCATTGTTATTATAAGTTAGTAAATCAAACACTTACACACATGGCTTAATTATATGCTTAAACACCCCCTTATTCCTAGGTGTATTTCTTATATTTTATTTTTGTCTTAGAATGATCATGAAGATGCATTTTTGGACTTATTTCGATAGTTCATTTAGGCTGAAAGCAAAGTAGGACGATTTGATCAATAGTTAGCTAAAGGACAAAATCTCTTAAAATTGCTTCTCGGGATATCAAAAAGTTCATATCTCGGCATAACTTGGTTCACGATTTGAGACCTTTCTCGGGCTGATGTTTGGCATGTACTTCATACTTCATATCTTTGAGAGACGTTCTTGAGATAATGGTCTTCTCTTCGTAATAGAGTTTCTTCACTTGGAGACTTTTAAGGGGTACTCCAACTTTGTTGACCACGACTTCATGATTATTTATTCAATCTCTAATTGGGATTTTGAGATACAACGATCCGCCTCCTTTTCGGACTTGGATCTATTTATCCTCATACCTTGTTAGGGTCTTTTCGGATAGACTTCTCCATGATCTTTATGGGAGTTGATTGCTTTTCGTCGTGAGTCTTGATCCTTCATATTGATTTTGGGAATAATGCTTTTCACATCACTTTGGATCTTCAGCAATAAAATGGAATCCTCGTGCCTTGTTAGGGCCTTTTTGGACTCGCCAATCTTCGCGCCCCGCTTCATAAGTTATGCCTTGGCTATGAACTCTTATCATTACCGAGCAACTTTTAAACGATCTTGGGCTAGAAGCTAAGTAACTTTTCAAATCGTACGACCTTACTTATTGTAGATAAATCATTTGCAAGTGATGGGAGAATAGGCAGATAATTATACCAAGTGAGCTTGCGCAAGAATACCGACTTATAATTGACTCTATCATTTCTCGTTCTCCACAATTTAAAATCACAAGTAATGAGACTCGTGGATGCTTAGCCTAATAAACCAATTAAGGTCTACATGGTTAAGGATACTAGCTAGAATAAACTTGGATAAGTCTATTCGGGTCGAGTCAAAATAATCGCAACGGGCCTAATATGTCAAAGACTTCTAAACTAGCTACACCACTTTTTTAATATTTTTGACTTTATTGCGGGATATATACATATGAAAGCAACGATAAAAAATTAAAAATTACGACTAAATGGCCAAAGTTAATTAAAAATTTGAAAAAATGATTTTCCGGTTAAATGAAGGCATTTTCATGGAAAAGTCCACTTAAAACTTCGATAGAAGTCCCCCTACACTTAAGATAAACATTGTCCTCAATGTTTAAGCATGTGGAAAAAATCTCCCCTACACTTATGACATTGTGCACGTTGGTTAAATCAAGTTAAGGAAGAGATGACTAAAGTGATCAATTTCAAATGTGAGTATTAAGAAAATTGAATCACGATAGTTGAGAGATAGAACCGGATTTCGGATAACACGGGGGCATGGTTCTTCAGAGATTCCAAGAGTACACTTATCCCTGTAATCACATCACCACACAAATACAAACACCTATATAGGCCCCCCTACACTTAGGAGGTTAAAACATAAAAGGATAGATACTCGGGTTGCCTCCCGAGGAGCGCTTGTTTTTGATAACCGAGTCACGAGCCTGACTCGACCCAAAATTAGTTCACGGGGAACGTGGTGAGGGATGAAATCATCTCCTGAGAGATGTCCTCACCAAAGTACAACTTCACTCGTTGTCCATTCACCTTAAAATTTGGTCCATTAGGTTGAGCGAGCTCGAGAGTACCATATGGAAAAATTTGGGCAATGGTGAATGGACCGTGTGACAATCCGTCAATTTACGATTGATATTTTATTCTCAAATATTATTTGAAAATACAATTTTAATGTTACAATATGAACTCACTTATTTTCGGGAAGAAATTTGGATTTACGTCTTGAAGTAGCATCGACTACGTTTAAACCGGAGGATTCAACGTTACGTGCTTACGTTTACATACACCGTCTTTGGTGACAGTCCGACATTTCAGAAAATAAATTTATCTGAGAATATTATTTTGGAGTTTTAAATTTGTGTTGGTTCATAAACTCACAAATTTACGAGAAGAGATTAGGACTTACGATTTTATTTTAACGTCCTTTGCGACTAAACCGGAAACCTTAGGATTACATATTTACGTTTTCGAACTCCGTTTTTGATGAGATAATTTTTATTTGATTCGTTTTGTGACGTCGATTCATAAATTATAAAAACGTTTTTCGTAAAACGACCCGAGGGCACGTAAATCGAGGAAACTAGAATCGAGGAGTACCCGTAAATAAATGGGGATGAGACAAGTGGGACACTTGTCCCACCCCCATCAAAACCGGCTATAACTCTCCAACACAACAACTTGGTGTCATGTTGTAAGTAATATTACTTACACATGTCCTAAGGTTAACCTTTAAGCTATTCCACTTCACAAAACCAACAACACAAACCACTTTTCTCATTCCACTCATGAAAACTAGCTACATCTCTCTCTCTAACTCCATTAATGCCGTCCCATTTCTCCAAAGAACACCACCATTCCTACAAAATTTAACCACAAACATGTGTTATAATTAACATATGTTAATCTCCATTCAAAAAGATGAAGATTGGTGCAAGTTATAACATCCAAGGAGGAGTTTTCATGGAGTAGTAGGGCTGATTTTTCACAAGGAGTTCATGGAGCATGGTGGTCTTGAAGATGGTGTTGGCTAAGCACAAGTTTCTCCATCAAAATCCATGTTTTGATCACAACCTACATCATCATGGTGGTATAAAGATTGTCCTCCTCAACTTCTTGTTATTTTGATTATGTAAACATGTATTTTATTTCCTATTGTATATATTTATGATAATTATATGATGATAAAAATGTTATGTGGGGATTTGTTGTTGATAATCATGGATAAAAAGATGAAAAACTATAAGAAACAAGTCTAAAATCTTGTCTAAATATGTTGGCTGTGTAAAACAGTAAATAAACAGGTCATGGACTGATAATATGATGAAGTAGAATCTATTTACAGTAAGCTATGGGTCTTGTACACATGTGAGAGTTGGCCATACAATGGAATTAAAATAATGAGTAAGATATGATCAAAACAAGTTTAGGGTATAAATTTGAAGTTACTGTTTTGGACGATTTTTAGAAAATATTTAGGAGATGATTCAACAGTAGCTATAGGAGAGTTAAATGTAGCACATACCATGTAGTTTATGTGATAAAAATATGAGCTTCTATCTCCATATAGAACTCAAGATATGGCAGTTTTGGTGAAGATGAAGTTAAAAATCAGATTTTTGGAAATTAAAGAATAATACTATTATATAAGCACTCACATTTTAATATATAAAATGTAAAATAAAAACCCACTAACTTATAAAAATTATTTATATAAATATATATAAAAGGTTAATCAAATGGATAAATTATATAAATGGTGGTGAAATAATGTTTATAAGTAATAAAAACTATAAACATGATTTTTACGACTTTTTCGGCTATTGCCGTAAAATTAACGTTTTTGTTAAATAAAACTTAGATGGTTGGACCCGTCTAATGAAAACTTTATAAAACTTATATACTGATATATAGACATGTATAACAAGTAAAAACCGATAAAACCCGAACTATAGGGCATACGGACATTAACAAGTTAAATAAACATATTGGACTAATAAATGGACTAAATAGGATAAAAACTTGTAAAAAGAATCTATTGGGCTTAACCCATTTAGGCCCAACTTGGAAAGTATACATACTGATAATATAGGTACAAAATGGATTAAAATAAGTTAAATAACTTATAATAAGCTTATTGGACTTAAGACACGCAAACGAGTAAAACTGGTAAACTAATATAAAAGTTATCGACATATAACACTAAAAGGAGTAAACGAGAATATGTAAACCCACTTGATCATCATATATATATAATCATCATATGTATACATACTTGTTATTTTTGTAAAGTCATTGGACAAACGTCTAAGACCGAGTATTATTTGTCTAGGTTTCTGTGATTGAAGCACGTACCGTACGTCCGAATTGCCGATCACCCGCCTTCCCATATCAACGTGAGTTCATAGCCTCGCACTCTTTTAAATGTTTTTATAAATGTTTTATAAACCCGCGAGGGAGATAACATGTTAGTTTTATAAAATAGGACACCAATTGTCCCAATTGTTGTTTATTGATTTTGGACCCGAATGATTGAATGACCCGATTGTATGACCCGATAAATGATTAATGGACCCGATAGAAGAAATTAAATGGATTATTAAAGTTAGGTTATGTCACTAAAAGTCCCATTAGCATGAATTGTGAACTACCGGGAGTTGGTAGACGCTTATGCATTTGATAGTACTATTTGGGGACGATCACCCCAGTTCGCGCCTTGACGGTTGATCCCCGTCGTGCCACATTGATTGGTAAGCGAATTTATGTATGAGAAGATTTCAATAGCGTGACCTTTGTGACGACACGCTACTTTAGATGGGCAAAATTGGTATCTGGTTAGCTACCCGTTGTTGGTTTAGTAAGGTAACAATGTCATGCGGCTTATAATAATCCAAATCACCAAAATATTACTGGACGCTCCGGATTATGATGTATTGCCTGACTAGCAATACTGGGTCATACTATTGATATTATGTTTGTATTTTGGTTTTTATAACCATATTCATATAACGGTTTTTATTTAATCTATACAACGTTGCAAAACGTATTGTATGGTGTTTTTAACGACAATGATTCGTATAATGATTTTTAAGGCAAATGCCTATATTATGATTTTGATAAAGATTTGTATAAAACGATTTTGGCTATTTTATGGCCTATTACAATGGTTTGTACGAAATGATTTTTGGTAATAATTTTATACCAAAGTTATATTGATGGAATTTATTAAACTCTATGAATTCACTCGGCGTTATCGCTGACCTTTTCTTTTAACATGTTTTATCTCAGGTACTTGAAGGTAATTCTCGGGAAGACGACAAGAATTCATGGCCCGCACTTAAACAATATTTTCCATTCAAACATTTTGTAAAACTTTGTATGAAATATAATGACTTGGGACCTATGTAACCTTGATATTTATGAATGGAAATGATTTATTATTAAACGACGCGATTTTTATGCGTTGTCTATGATGTGAGTAATGTGCTATCCCGTAACACCAACTAGTCTTCCGCTGTACTAAGTTGTATAAATTTGGGGGTGTTACAGTTTGGTACCAGAGCTCTCGTTATAGAGAACGAAAGATTTTTAAAACCAAGGTTTTGAATAAAACTTTTCAAAATCTTTTAACTATAAACATTTTTCTAAAAATGTCTAAAAATCTTTTGACTATAACGGTGCCGAAGAATTCCCGAGTTACCGACAAGGCCAAGACTGAGAAGTGTTATTTTAATATATATATAACTTGGATTATATATATATGATGTAATTTTATTACATGATTGTTTGATGATTATTTTGATTTTTATACGAGGTATTTATACGACGTCGATTGTCACAAGTAACCCTAAATCCCCTAGTAAATTAATCGAAGCTATTCTCGTAGGAATTCTAGCTATCCTAGATCTAAACCAAGTTGCGGATATTCATGATCCCAACAAATGGTTGATATTCGTAGAAATGTAGATATTAGTTGATCGTGATATTGAAGAAGAATTGGCGAGATTAAATCTGATATCGATGTCATGACGATCTTTTCTTATAGAGTGGAGTTTGACAAAACGTTGCCACCTAGAAAGATGTCATCTGATTCGTTGTCATCCAATTCTTAAATTGAAATCGAAAGGGTGAATGTTGCACTTGAGGCTGTAATTGGAACCATTACCCAAAAGCCTCATGCCACTAATACCTTTCCGAGAAGCCTAGTTGAATGATCAATTCATTTCATACTAGTGACTTATTTGATAATTATTGATAAAGGAGTTATAGGATTGGAAATTAAGTGTTGATTCATATTGAGATTGTATTGCCTTTACAAGGCCGAAGAATAAGATTGAAAGTATTGGAGAATGAAGTAGGATATCGACTTGAGTATAAAATTGGTTGATACAATCGAGTTCTATTATGGGTTGACACAAAGTACAAGATTAACCATGCGCCACATGGCTAGCAAGTTAGATCTTAGACTTCATTATGTACTAGTAAGTAATAACTGTAGTTTGTCTATTTTTAAATTTGTTTACTTTGTTGAATTGGTAAAGATGTCTTCGAGTTGGAATATACCCGTTATCGCTGTTCTTTTTAGTTTCGACAAAAATGATAGAAGAATGAAGAACCCCGCAGCGAAGCGCGGGTCTTCAATTCTTGTACTCTACATATCATAGTCTTTACCAACAATACAAACGAATGTTCAAGTGTTAAGCATCGCGTTTGTACACTTGATATTTTAGTTTTAATATGCTTTTAATTTCATGTTTAGAAAAGAACTTCCATATCGGTGATTCCATGAGGACGAGCAACTAAATATTCTCCATGCTGAACTTTATATGAGCTAAATAATATTCTTTATTCATTATCTTCTATTTGTTTTTGTTATATAAAAGTCGACATGTCATTTTTAATTATTAAGTATGTATTTTTAACTGTTATTTTCGATTTATTAGCCGACTAATTCATGGGGTTTGAGCTCACCGCCACACAGACTCAAACCAGATAAAATCCTCCATTTTCAGAAGGTTGACGTGACCACTTCAAAATTGTTTGCAACTAGTTGTAATCTAATCAAGCATATAAGCCAATAATCATTAATAAGGCTTATTTATTAAAAGTAAAAATATAAAAAACTATAAGTTTCACTTAACCTCATCTAATTTATATAAAATTAAACTATTAAAATTTATTAAGGGGCATTTGCATTTACATCTTTCTGAAAATTAAATATTACGCCAATGTCATTCTCATTTTTTTAATTACGTCAGTATCTTTCCCAAACTTTTTAATTACATTAACGTCCTTCGCTACATTTTGTTACTATATAAACATATTTACCAAATTTTTATGTATATCCAAAAATCAACATGTTATTTCATCACTAGATGTTAAAATATATATGAAAAAATAAATATAGATCGTATTTATATCCAAACTTTTTTCATTTACGTCTTCTTTTACCACTCAAAACCAATAAGTATACGTAGAAATTATAATTATAATTAATATAAATGATAAAATAAGAGATAAGAATAGTTTCAAAATTTAAGATGAATACAATTATGATTTATTTGATTTTAGGAATGTATGTGTCCCCCGATGGAAGATACCTGGTGCATCACGCAAGAAAAATGATTGACGACAAAAACACCACCATAGGTTACCCCCAAATGCCATGGGTTAGAATTGTTCCGCCCAAAGTCGGTTGCTTTATTTGGAGGGTTGGTCTTGGACGTATTCCCGTAGCTAAATGTCTCCATGATAGGAGCGTACACATGGTCTCCACTCTATGTAAGGTATGTGGAACACATGAGGAGGACGTAGATCACATGATGGTTTTATGCCCCAAAGCTGCTGAGACTTGGCGATGGATATTCAGATGGTGCGGCATATCGCCTCCTTTGCTATCATCAGCAAGAGGCATCCTGGAGTTTGGAGCAAACTGGGGCAACTGCCCCAAAAAGAGAAAGATGTTGCTAACTATAATATCTCGTACCGTGTCGGGTATTTGGAAAGCAAGAAATGATCTCTTATTTAACAAGATTCATAAGACATTTGCAGTAATAGCAGGAGAAATCATTTCCACAACATTCTTGTGGATCAAATATAGGGGCAATCATTCATGCAGTTGGATTGATTGGGAATGTAATCCTTTTTCTATTTCTTTGTAATTTGTAATCTTTATTTTCTCCTTGCCCTCCCTTAGTTTCTTGCTAAGGCGAGGTGTTTAATAATATTTGTCGTTTTCAAAAAAAAATGTGGGAATTTAAAAGTGTGACAAGAATATTAATGTAACTACAATACATGTAAATCTCCCTTTTATTAATTACCTTATCTTTTTTAAGTTTTTGATTTTCACAAATTTGACACATATATTTTATGTCATATTTTTCTCATCGAATTTCTTCACTAATTTTTCACTATTTTTTTAGCCAATTCTGAAAATAATTTTGTTTTTTTTTTATTTTAAAATTATAAAAATTGTATATAATTTCAAGAAAATACTCCTAATTAAAAGGAAAAATTGATTTTCGAAATATACATAATTCTCAAAATTTTGCTTTACTACTAAGTAAAAGATTCATGTCAAAATATCACGCGCACATGAATCAAAGTAGAGTATATATTTTTATTGATAATTAGTAACAAAATAAGATAAAATGGTCAAAAGTTTGATTTTCATTAAATTAAAAACTTTTTCATTATATCTTTGGTAATCTATTTAATTATATGGATGTGGTCATAAATAAATATTTTCATTATCAAAATTTCAAATTCAAAATTTGAAGTTAGTATTTAGTTAATTTCCTAAGAGAATACAAAATTGAGAACTCTAGCTAGCCGTTTGAGAGGAAAGGTTTCAGGGTGAAGGCTTTACCTCTAAACCCCCTCCTTGTTGTCTCGGTTCAGAATAACGATTACACATTCCTTTTAAGTACAAAACTACAAATCATTAATGCATATTACATACATATATTACATACATAGATAATAAATATATTCTTATCATTTACATACATGAATTCTCTATGAAATTAATTTGTATATAAATATACAAAGTTATTACTTATCACTCACTTTTAATTTAAAAGGCTTGTTTTAATCTTCTATCTTGTTGTTATGGATACTTCAAGCCTCAGGTTCTTTCTTGATGTCATTTTTGCAGATTGAATTTAATTTATTTTAAGTTTTTTTATTCTTTGTGGTTTTTTTTTAATTTTTAGTTTAATTGAATTTTAATTTTGAGGATTGGATAACCCTTGAAGGATCTTTAATCATTAACTCATTCACCAGGATGATTTTTTGTAGAATTTTTTTAGGGTTTTTTTTAGTTTTATGGCAAAAGAATATATGTGTGAAATCTGTAAGTCGTTCAAGAAGAAACTTATATTTAATTTGACAGCGAACATACGATACATGTTGGTTACTCTGATTTTGATTGCACTCATGAACACATTGGCTGATAAGGTAGTTGAAGTAATAATTGAGATAACAAAAATTAAACAGGACTTGAGACATGGATTTGCTGAGACCTAGATAAAGCAAGCCAGTTAGAAATAGCATGAGCCATGAGGATAATTATATTATAGCTAGTAGCCTGGTAATTAAATCCGCCTCCTGAAGCACCACTATGGAACTAGCATAAAGTTATTAGCTAAGTTAGTTCATAACATGATCTTGATTGTTTTCATGCAAACTGCAAAGTGGTTTGTTGGATCATATAGTCCATGGCTTATTTATACATTTTTCATATCGGTATCATGGAATTGAATTAACTTATCAATCCGTTTTAGGAATGTGATCATGAATTGTTGGGACGTCTAACCTTGCTAGTTACACCATTTTAGTTTATTTTCAGTAAATATATACTTTTTATAGTACCGTACTCTGAATCAAGGTTGTTAAGATCCCGATCTTAATCTTAGGATCTTACGATTTTACGATACTGCAAAGCAAAAACGATCCGGATCTTAGGTAGGATCTTTGCATGCTTAAGATCTTATAGGATCCCGATCTTGATCATAAGATCTTAGGAAGATCCAATCTTACTTTTTCTCAAACGACAAAATAAAAAACTACAAATTTATAGGTTCTGTTTTGTATAATCTAAAAAACAACACGTAAATCTTCTTATACATTTTATAATCATAATTTAAGACCACAATTTTATGAAATTCGTATAATTTTGTGTTTACAATTTACATTAATTTGTAAATTTGTAAAATATTGCAAAGACTACTAAGAAAATTACATTATAATAAGATTTTACGATCCCGATCCTACTTTATGATCTCGATCTTGCAAAAACAAAAACGATCCAAGATAAGATCCCGATCTTGAAAACCTTGCTCTGAATGCCTTTCTAAGATTTTAATGTGACTGTGAATTGTTGGGACGTTTAACCTAGTTACACGATCTTAGTTCGTTTTCAGTGAATGTATATGTTTTTATAGTTACGTGCAGGACTCTCAATGCGTTTTTAAGATTTTAATGTGATTGTAAATTGTTTGGACGTTTGACCTAGTTACACGATTTTAGTTCATTTTCAGTGTGTATATTTTTTATAGTTGCGTACAGGTCTTTCAATGCTTTTCTAAGATTTTCGTTAATTTAGAAGTTTTTCAATGGCTAGGCAACATACTGAAGCCACCACTCACTAAGTAGAATTTGAAATAAAAAGAAAAATCAGACCCAAAAGTCGTATGGTTCCCTTTTATAAACTCACATTGTGTGTGTATTCGTTATGTTCTAATTCCTGGTCATCTTTGTGTAACAGTTATATTGGATATTGTTGATTTTGTAAGTATCAACCCTACCCGTGACAATGATTCCACACCCTTTCAGTGGTGGCCACAATAACAATGCACAAGGGGAATTCACCCCTCAGCTAAATGGTTCAAACTCCCAATTCGACAATTCGAATAGGAGAGTCAACTCAATGGCTCAAAAGTCAACACCTTTGTCTTCTGCTGGTCAAAGGCCTAACCGCTCAAGTGTTCCTATGAATAGAGGAACAACCCACATATTCTACAAGACTCGATTGTGTCAACAGTTTATTGATGGGACCTGTCCAAAGGCTGCTGATATTTGTAACTACGCTCACGGCCCTAATGACTTACGTTCTCCGCCAGCAAATTGGCAAGAAAATGTGAATAATAGAGGAGGAGGAAGAAATGGTAATGGAAATTGGAGTGAGGATCGGGGGAGGATTGGTCCAAAGGGTATTTGTTGGAGGTTTGCTAATGGGGAAGAATGCCCGTATGGAGACAATTGTAGCTATTCTCATGATGCTACTACGTTCAACTTTGGTGGAGCAGACTCAGGACGAGCAAGAGAAAGTTCTGTGATTAATATCAAGACTGTGGTGGACCAGGTTCAAAGTCAAACTGTAGGCAGGGCTGTGCAAGTGAGAACTGAAAGCAGTGATCAAGATATTTTACGAACTTCTGTGAAGGGTACTTACTGGAAAACTAAACCTTGCAATCAGTGGGAAACAACCGGGAACTGTGCGTTTGCAGAGAAATGTAACTATGCTCATGGGCTCGCAGGTATTCTTCCATTTTTAGTTTTGTTTTAGTTAGAGCCTATATATATATATATATATATATATATATATATATATATATATATATATATATATATATATATATATATATATATATATATATATATATATATATATATATATATATATATATATATATATATATATATATATGTTTATTAGTTGTTGAGGGAGACCTAATGCAAAACTTGGCAGTTGATAGAAGTAGCAATACCTGTTTAATATGGTAGGACACTTGTATATAAAGGTTGGAGCTTTTGGTTCTTTTATTGATATATAAACACTTATACTTCAACCGTCGTAGATTCTTGTTCTATTATTGGTATATCAAAAAATATGAGTTTACGTTTACGAATGTCTGAAATAATTAATAAGTTTTTTAACCACATTTTGTTTAGCTATGCTCTTCAACATAAGTTAAGATGATGTACATGTAGCTTTCTTCTTAACATATAGTCGTTAACCTATGGCACTTGTTTAACCGAATGTGAATATTCTTGCAGTTATTTAGTACTGTGTTATTTTGTGGGCCCTACCTAATGTGAGTATTGTTACAATTACTTAGTATTATTATGTGCGTCCTACGTCACTAACGGTATCTACTGTGTTATATATATTAGTGCGTAGTACAAAAACGACGTGATAGACCCACAAATAGGAATAATTAATGCGTATCAAGTAGATTGTTTTCCAAATTTTGGTTATTCTCGCAACACGTATATATCATTTTCGCTGGCTACACAAATTCATGTTTGTGTGCTTGAATTCATGTATGCACAACCTATACCTTATGAAGTTAATTTTCTGAAATTTGGTTAATGCTATATATTAATGGCAAACATAATAAGAATATTATCTTGTTTTTTCATCAATCTCAGAGCTAAACACACCACTTAGACGTTTTGAGGCCGGTGATGGTTCACTTGCTGCCAATGGGGTCCAAATTGCAATGGCTACTGATACAGCCGCTGCTGCTCGTGTACACCTAGGGAAGATCATGTTCGAGAAACTAGCAGGGAAATTAGCAGGGGGGAAGGTGAAAAGCGTTTATGCAGACTGGATTGATGATGAAGATTAGAGTAGCTAAGCAAATAAAATATGAACCTGAAGATCTTTGAGACATCCTAAATCTCTTTAAATGCGGGATTTTCTTTTTCTTGTTTGTAGCTTTCAACATGAAAACTATTTGCTGTTATTTGTAGACTTCCTAAACCTATTTTACATGTTGTGTGCCATTGTTGCTGCCTAGAAAACGCTAGAAAACATCATCATTTTGTAAATGGAGATGTAATTATGTTTTTGCTGGTATTAAATGGCTTTGAATTTGCATTATCTTTTACCAATCTCTTTCACAGCCCCGCGTATTTGGTGATTTTGGGAAAGAACGCTTGTATCATGGGCTGGATTGCAATATAGTGTGTTCGATCTCGTGTGCTTGGTTTAGATCAAGGACACGTAAAAGGAAGATTCTCAGAGTTATTAACCAAACCGAGATGCCAAGGAAATTTCATAGAATTGAAGTTTTTTTGTTGGAAACTTTCCTCTTTATATTTGCGATGATCGGGAGGGGGAATATTCGCAGTCTCTATATAAGTGAAAAAACTAATTCTCCATCATTTTTTCTCTTCTTTTCACACACGGGGAACCAGAATAAAACACTAATTAACTCTACAACGTTAGCTACTATCCCCATCGACAATATCATGGATGGTGAACTTAAGACGAGGTTTTTGTTGCAAGGCTTTCGCTTCAGAGTATTAGCACATCATCTATCAAGACACATTTTGGAAGATTGGGAACAATCAAAGAAACGGTTTAACTTTTTGTGAATAGAATTGATTGATTGAATAGATTTGGAATGAATCAGTTATGCATACAAATGATACTTAATTATATGATGGGCTAATGACACACAAAGAGATAATATTGATAGATAGATAAGTTTTAATGTATGCAGAATGTATATTGTTGATGCTAAAATTCTTCGGTAGGCCTTACTGGAGAAAAGCTCCCTCCATGTAAGCCAGATAATTTTGGGACACCTACACAAGTAACAACACACGTTAGCTTGCCCCGATTGTTATCCCAGGACCAACTCCGGCGTGAAAGTAAGTATGGATCAGAGACGAGGGATACATAAGTGTATTGTCAGAATATTCAATGTGTGTGATAATAAATGTAAAGGTTATTTATAGGAACTGTGGATACCTCCACCTGTGACGTTGACAGTTCATAAATGATCTTTCCCAAAACGGGCCTGTGCCCACTTCACTTCTCACACTGTCTTCTTTCTTCTTTGAGATCCGGTGTCGAAGCTTGAATGTTGAGTGCACGGTTGATCTATTTCGGGTGTTTTATTAGTTAGGGAAGCAAGGCCACTGGTTCTCTTTCGTTAGTAAAGTTCATAAGAAGGCACGGAAATTCTGCATAGAGACTACTTCGAGCATGAAATTTTGGAAGACACAGTTTTTCTTAATTGACAGCCGAGCTGTCCCTGATGCCATGCCATGGAGGCACCGGGACACTTGTGTTTCGGACGTATTCCCGAGGAATAATAGTGAGGCCGATATCGATCTTCTATAGAATACAAAAATCTTGTTAAGACCGCCTCACAAAGGCTTGTTATACTTGTGTGGTTTGTCGAGACCGTCGTTTCACCCGGAATGTCGTCGTGCGCTGCGAGATGCGAAGGTGAACGGTAATGCCTTGTATTTGCGTATGTTTTTTGTGTCTTTACTAACTGGATTCCTTACCTTCTTTTCCTCCTTCTTGCCGCTTCTAATTGTAGAGCTGAGCATGGACCAGTTTCTACGCCATCCAAAATGGACCGGAGCTAAGGTCACCACCGAAGAGTAAATCCCGGCTAAACAACGCCCGGTCGACCGTACCTCTCAGCCGTTGGACCGGGGGGTTGTTATACCGTAGTTAACTTCGGGACAATAGGCTGTTGAGAACCCCGATGCTCGCATAGCGACGGCTAGGGAGCGTCGTGAGGCACTTGCTATTGAGAAGAACCTTCTGGAACAAAATCTAGATCTTGAGATGGATTGAACACTTGAAAGAAATAGAATCATTAAAAGCTAATCTTTCCAATGAATTAAAAGCAAAAGAGTTGGTTGTCAATGATTTTCAGAAACTTAAAATAGATTTCGAAACTCTCGAGTCTAAAAAGTTTGAATCAGAAATTAATGCTACCAAACTTCTTAAATTCAAAAACAACAGCTTTAAAACAATACGCTTCCACAGAAAAGGTTCATCTTTTAACTAATTCATTTAAAGAACTCGAACTTAAGCGTCTTCAAAATTTACCACCTAATCCCGGTTATGCAAAACAAGCTCATGAATATATTCCCCGTCTTTATGATATGACCATAATTGGCAAATCGAAAGAAGCACCTTATGTTCATAGTTCTAAGGAGACACAGTCACTTATGGAAGAAACTCATTCTAAAATGTTTTCAAAATTCCATACGATTAATTATGAGAAGCATAATAAAGATCAACTTTCTAAAAAGACACGTATTCGCTTACAAAAAGAATTAGCTGAACTAACAGTTCTTGTGCCCCAAAGTTTGTCAAATGAAAACCCTCCTAGTACGTCTCCTACACTTGTCAAAATGGATTTAACAAAGTTAATTCCACCGGTAAGTAAGGCATCCGTTAACTTAAAAGCGGTACACCAACACTTAGCCGATTTTGATAAGGTCATTTTGGAACGTACAACGGCCACGACCATAACGGAAGGTGAATGGAACTTTGAGCACACTAGAGCTGCGCTCCGAGACGAAATTTTTCCGTTTGTAAAGAATGTTAAAGCTTGTCTTAGTAATCTTGATCAAGATTTGCGTTTGGAAATAGAAGAAGTTAAACGTGATTTCAATGAAATGGATGATGCTTATGAAAACAGTTTACTTGAAATAGAACGGGTTTCACGCCAAAATGATCAGCTTCTGAAGCAAGTGATGTCTCATTATATAGTTTCCGTCTACGTGAATAAAAGTGTTGATAATGATTCTATTGTGCATAATGTTGAATCTGTGGATAATGTGGTAGATAGTACTTGTCACGAATCTGACGCTGAATTTTTAAAGCTTCAAGATTCATATTCTTCGCTTTCAAAACGTTTTGATGAGATTCAAACACATTGTATTTCGCTTGAATGCAAGCAACAATTTATTCAAGAAATCTTTGAAACGTCATTCGAAGGTGTTAATATTGATGATGCAAACTTTGAAAAGAATTTTCGATTGAATTTACAATCAAAACAGCGTCAGCCAAGTGACAAAGTTGCTAAATCTTTGCCGATAGACATAGAGAAATCTAAGGAGCTTAACTGTGTGAACGTACTTGAGGCCACTGAGAATTTAAAACTTGATCTAGGTAATCGAGTTTCCAAGATTTTGTCCAAAGTTGATAACTTAAAACAGAAAGATACACGAGTCTTCGATTCAGTAAAGCCCGCATGTGCTAATACCACTACACAGAATCAATCATTGATTGAACAATTGAATCGAAAGTCCGTGGAAATATCTGATTTGAGGGAACAAATTTGTGATAAAAATCTGGTCTTGGCTGAGTTAAAGGAAACACTTCGTACTCTAAAAGGTAAGAATGTTGTGGATAACGCAGCCACTGTCTCAGCATCGTCCTCTAGTGCAATCAAAAGGAACCTTATATCTGTCACACCATTTAATAAGGGCCCTAGGACTAAACCATCTCAAACTTTGGTCACTAAAGATAAGGTGAAATCAAAACCAGCTTCTAATATTCCCGTGTTGCCTTCTACAGGAGTAAGCACCACTACTAAGGCTCAAAGATCTAAGCTTAAAAGAAACAAGAAGAATGATAGGATCTTGCCTCCATCTAGTAGTCCAGTGAAGAAGAAAGTACAAGCCAATCCTAGGAATGTTATTTCTGTTTTGAATAAAAAGAATCATGTAGCTAAACCAAAAGGCTCTATGGTTGTGCAGCGTTGTAAGCGTACTATGAATTCTAATTTGAAATGTTGGAATTGCAATGAATGTATGTTTTCTAGTCGTCATGATTCTTGCCATATTGACCATGTGAATGAGATGAATGCCCGAAAAAATGGATTAGAATGGAAACCGACTGGGAAAGTGTTAACCCAAGTTGGTTGGATGTGGCGCCCCACTGGTAGAACTTTCACGATAGTAGGAAATATGTGCCCTTTAACTAGGATCACTCCCACTAAAGCGAAGAAAGCGTGCCCTTTAACTAGGAGTACCAAGGCTACCAAAACACAAGAGTGTCCTTTAACTAGGAACACCGACACTGCTGTAGGAACCAAGTGCCCTTTAAATAGGTCTACTCCCACTGTAGTGCCCGCGAATAATCTATAACCTAAGAAAGTTGGAACAGTAAAACCTGTTAGTGCTAAAACTCACATTAGAAAACGCAGGAAATCTAAGGGTCACACAAATGTTAGCGATTCTGATAATCTTATATATGTATCCGCTAACACTCCAGAACCAATAGTTTCCAATGCATTGTCTACTGTTGTTATTGAAAACAGGTAGTCCAAATTGTTCTCTGGTATTTGGACTCTGGTTGTTCCAAGCTAGGAATGAGAACCTTCTCGCCTGAGACTCTTAAGGAACTAGCAGATGAAGCGAAAGAATAATGATGGTAAACTATTCTCTGTATCCTAGGTGATCATCTGTATATATTGTTTATATTTTTATCCACAAAAGCAAAATACAAAAATATAAAACCATATAAAAACTGAAAAATCTAGAAAAATCCAAAAATATTTTTACTTTATTTTTCAAAAGCATGTCTTTTGGTATGATAATATTTACGGTATTAGAAATGTTGATTAATATCGACACGACGCCATAAATAGAGTTCGTACAAAAGTTGTAAATATTTCATAAAACATGTCTATATGGCTTGTAGTTATTTCCGACTACAACCCGTTTTTCTTATTAAAGTCAAGTGTTTCTTATGAAAGCTTTGGCTCACAACGGGAATTAATTTTCTCGGGCAAGGTTTACTTTAAAACCTTGTATGGGATCAAGTTTACTTTATAACTTGGTCTAACACAAATCTATGTACGCTTCAGTACATTTATTTGTTAAAATAAGAGAAGTCTTGTTTTTATGAAGCTATCATCTCTACAACCATAACAATCTCAATTGGTATCTACATACTCGACGATGCGACTACTCAACCGACGACTACAACTCTTTCAATAGAACACGGGTCAACAATTGAGGGGGAGCAATTGTCAAGCATTCAGAATCTTCGATGCCGAAAGTGCCAAGTTCACAAGTTGGTGTCAAGACAACAATACCAATCGTACACGTGGGGTCAAGAGATGACTTCAGACGTGACGAGGCAACCAACATATGCTGACAAGAACCATTTGATCTTATCATATGATATTCTCATCTATCAGGTCCAACCTTGTCAATTCTTTTCTAATATGGTGAATATGTGATCATGTTACAAATCGGTATCATATCTCATACTTTTGGTATCATGAAGATAAAACGGACTTGCATTTTTCTTCCCAAAACCTTTGTTAAAACTTTATTAAATCAATTGATATTAAAAACATCGATTGGGTTAATTATATTTTTAATATGGGGGAGAAAATGTGATTTAATATGGGAAATGATCACAAATGGTTTGACTTAATGTGCTGGCTCATCCCGACATATGCGAAATGTTTTCGAATATCGGGTGGCATATGTTAAGGAGGAGCAAAACGGATTTGCATATCAAAATGGATTTTCATGGTGACATATACTTACCCAAAACCCATTTATTTCACGACGATGAAGATTGTGGTGACATAAGGATGGTAGGATATGTTAAGTCCTATGATTCTTCCAGAACCGGAGGAATCTTCCCAAGGACATTCCATAGCTAGAAATAGTAGTCCTTAGGAAAGATGGAGAAAGGTTGTGAACGTATCTGAATGACGACCACGTACATAAGTTAGCACTGGAACAATCACAACAAGGTGCTAGTTATGACGTATTGGTAAGCATTGAAGGGGTTGAAGAATGAAAAATAATTGTAAAGATAAAGGGTGTAAATAAAGAAGCCCTCCTTACAACTTTAGGCAGAAACCGGGTCAACACATATGCTATTGAGATCATTTTAATGATGCTCGATATTGAAGATAGACATCATGGACCCAGTGATGCAATGCACAACCCATTCCAGCTAACTCAGATATCTCTCAAAAGGTATTTGTTTTAATTACACGGAGACAACACGTTATCTATCGATTTATTCACTCCGAATAAATTGGTATTGAAATGGTGGCACTCCTCTCCAGCCTCCGATCACTAAAAATCCAAAATGCACGATCGAGTCTAGAGCCATTTGAGATCATGAAATATCTCATTAGGACACACTTTCATAATTCCTTGCTTCTTCACACACTGTGAAAAGTAAGAAAGATCTTAAGAGTCCTACGTAAAATCTTCATGATCTTGCCTGAACATCCGAGTAATACGAAAGTATTTACAATGAAGATGGAAATCCTTCTTGAGCGAATATCAAAAAGCTCATGGTAGGTGACTTGTGCGATTCTTTATGAATCAAACTTGTGATAACTGGAAAGAAACAGTGGTTTAATTCTTAAATGAATTTAAACACGTTCCAGGCCTCTACGCAATATCTTAGTGATCTTGCCAGAACACTCAGAGTGATACTTTAGTGTTTACAGTGATGAGTAGAAATCCTTCTAGTGTTAACCTTAAACAACACTTGGTAGGTAACTTTCAAGATTCAATATGAATCAAGCTCGTGACAACTGGAAAGCAACGATGGTGCGATTCTTTAATGAATCAAACTTGTTCCAGGAATCAGAATTGACGGCTTCAATCATGCGGATAATTTTATCCAAACGATTCACTCTTTACGTTTGCAGTCAGCTTTGGACGGTCGAGTAAAGAGAACAGGTTTACCCGTGAAATCTTGTCAAGGAGATTTTTAATTAAATCTACCTGCCACAAGTACGATATTTTATATCGTCCAACGGTCTTCACCGAACGGAGGTAAAATGCTACCGAATTAGAATGAAATGTTCAAAGCCATTTTGTTGGTGTCTACTTATGTTGCGGCATTTGAAGACGGTGGCGTTGCGGGATCCAAGAAGAAGTCGTCCCCGCATGCTTATTCTTTATGCACTTAATACCTCATCTAATTCAAGAAAGCCTAAAAGTTAAGTCTTCCGCCGTATCGAACTCTGAAGCTTTCAAGAATTATGAAGGTATAAGTATGTGGGACATGGTGTCACGAAGAGGCGAAGATCACAAGTGAAGGATGCACAAGATCAAGGCAAGAGATTAATGCTAAAGATTGATATCAATGATCACATCAGCATGTTCACCAGAAAAGAAAAAGAAAAGAAAGACGAAGACTACGCGCTCAAAACAAGCATAGTATTCTAGGTTTATTTTATTATTGTAACATAGGTAACGCCCTTGTTTGGAGTGACCTCCCTTAGGGGAGATTGTTATAAATACGTTTTTACGTATTTAGGAAGATTCGGTCACTCCGACAATATATTAAGTAGTAGCTCGTAGTCTAGATATCTTTTAATATTTTAAACAAGGAAAGGCCTAGTCCAAGTTATGTATGGACGGCCCAAATGTAAGCCCAAGCCCATCTTATGGGCTTGGGTATATAAACCCTCTCCTTTGATGGAGAGGGTGGTGGTTTTCATAATTTACACATAGTTTTCTTTCACTTTCTCTCTCTAGAAGTGTGTGAACTCCATCATCTCTCTATATGTTTCTCTCTCTAAAACATAAGCAAGATTTACATATCCTACAACATTCATCGATAATATTTCTAGATTCAAATTCGGAAATACAACGTCGGATTATTCCCTTAGGACAGATTCTAAATAAGTAAGGATCATCCCAGAAGTATATTTTTAGTTCAGAGAAAAATCTTTTCTTTTGTTGGTGCGTCATTCCTTTTCGTAAAATACCTACAACCAAATAGTTTGCAAAGTCTGCGAACCATGGTGTTTTGTTAGTACTTACTTGCATTATATGCTCATTGGGAAAATCGTCGATTTCATCATCGCTAGAATCATCATTCACTATGCGAGATAAATGATCGGCATCAATATTTTCAGCTCCTTTTTTATCTTTAATTTCCAAATCAAATTCTTGTAAAAGCAATATCTATCATATTAGACGAAGTTTGGCGTCTTGGTTTTTGAACAAGTATTTTAAAGCTGAATGATCGGTGTAAACTATCGTTTTTGACAACACGAGGTAGGAACGAAATTTGTCAAACGCGTAACTACAACCATGAGTTCTTTTTCCGTGATTGTATAATTTTTTTAGGCTGCGTTAAGAGTTCTACTTGCAAAATAGATGGGATGAAATTGTTTACCTTCTTTTTTTCCAAGGACGGCTCCAAGGGCATGTTCACTAGCATCGCACATAAGCACAAATGGAAGGTTCCAATTGGGGCTTGTAATAATTGGTGTCCATGTAAGCTTTTCTTTAAGTATTTTGAATGTTGAATAACATTCGTCGGTAAAATCGAACGTTCTTTCTTTTTCTAGAAGTTGAGTTAAAGGTCTTGCTAATTTCGCAAAGTCTTTGATAAATCGTCGGTAAAAACCGGCATGACCTAAGAAACTTCTAATGCCTCTAACATTAGTAGGTGGTAGGAGTTTTGCGATCAGGTCGATTTTTGCTTTGTCAACTTCAAGGCCGGCTCCAGACACTTTGTGTCCAAGCACAATTCCTTCTTTAACCATAAAGTGACATTTTTCCCAGTTTAGCACAAGATTTTCTTCTTCGCATCGTGCTAACATTTTATCGAGATTTTTTAGACATGTGCCGAAAGAATTTCCAAAGACGAAGAAATCGTCCATGAAGACATCGACTGATTCTTCAATCATATCGTGAAAGATTGCAGTCATACACCTCTGAAAAGTAGCAGGTGCATTGCATAGGCCAAAAGGCATGCGTCTATAAGTGTAAGTTCCAAATAGACATTAAACATAATTTTCTCTTGATCCATAGGGTCGATTGGGATTTGAAAGTATCCAGAAAAACCATCGAGGAAACAAAAGTATTCATTTCCTGCGAGTCTTTCTAACATTTGATCCATAAAGGGTAAAGGAAAATGATCTTTCGCGGTTGCATCATTTAGTTTTCGATAATCAATACAAACTCGCCATCCGGTGATGGTTCGTGTTGGTACTAATTCGTTGTTTTCGTTAGTTACTACAGTGGTACCTCATTTTTTAGGTACACAATGAATAGGACTAACCCATGGTCTACCGGCGATTGGGTAGATTATTCCAGAGTCTAGGAGTTTAAGGATTTCTTTTTTAACAACATCCTTCATGTTAGGATTTAATCTTCATTGTTTTTCAACAATTGGTTTCTTGTTATCCAAAAGTTGGATTTTGTGTTTGTAGAACGATGGACATATGCCAGGAATGTCAGAAGTTGTCCAAGCAAAAGCTTGTTTATGCTTTTTGAGAATGTCAATTAGATCGTCTTTGTGTTCTTCCGAAAGTTGGGATGAAATAATTACAGGGAGTAATTTTTCTTCGTGAAGAAACGCATATTCCAGATGTTCAGGAAGAGGTTTAAGTTCTAAATCTGTAGGAGGTTCTTCAACAGATTTCTTAACTTTGAAATCGGTTTCGAAAGTTATGGTTTCAAATGGGGTTTCGATTTCTTCTTTGATTTATGATTGGTTCATCATCGGTATGGTCAGCTATGAAGGCATCAAATTCAGTAAAAAGATCTTCTTCGATTATAGTTCCCTCGAGACAATGCAAAATTTCTCATCCTTCGTCAAGAAGAGCGTCAAAATCGGCTTCAACGATTTCTTCAACGACATCGATACTAGAACAAGTATCGTTATTAGAGTACGAGTGTTTCATAGCTTCGTCGATAGAGAAAGAAATTCTATCTTCTCCAACTCCAAGGTTGAGTTGTTTTTGCTTTACTTTGATTATAGCATCACCTGTGTGTAGGAAAGGTCTACCAAGGATAAGGGGTACCTTTCTATCTTCTTCCATTTCTAAGATTACAAAGTCAACAGGAAAAACAAATTGTCCCGACTTCTATGAGCATGTTCTCAGCTATCCCCATTGGATATTGGAAAGAACAGTCCGTGAGTCGAACGCTCATTTTTGTGGGTTTTCAAACGTTTTTAGAGAGTTTAGAATACAAAGAGTATGGCATGAGGTTGATACTTGCGCCAAGATCAGCCAAGGCGTTATAAGAGTATGAGTGAGGGAAAGTACATGGAATTAGGAAACTTCCAGGATCTCCCAGTTTTAGTGGTACATTGTTTTGGATAATGGCAGAACATTCATCATTTAGAAAAGTTGAAGAGACTTCTTCAAACTTATGCTTGCTCTTGATAAGTTCTTTGATAAATTTGCCATAATTTGGCATTCCAGCCAGAACATCGAATAAAGGCATGTTAATTTGAACTTCTTGTATTTTGTCGAGAAATTTACCATACTTAGCTTGCATCTTTTGCTTGCGTAAGCGTTGTGGATATGGTACTTTTGGTTTATATGGTTTGGGTGTTGGGTTTTCAGTTGGTTTGGTATGGGTTAGTTGGGATTCATCCTCATTATCACTATCGAATGGAATTTCGATTGGTGTATCTTGAGTAGGTTTGGTAGGTGATTCGTAAGATAAACCTATCCGCGTGAATACGTCATTCACTTGTTCGTTACGAGCTTGTGGGGGTTGATATTTGTTGTTGTTCTTGGGATTTGGGTTGGTATTTCTTGGTAAAGAACCAGAAGCGCGATCCGATTGTTTATCGGCCAAGCGATCAAATTTAGCTTCAAGATTTTGAATGGAAGCTTGGTGGTTTTTTGTTGTGGTTTCGAACTTGGTTTTGAAGTCAGTGAATGTCTCTCGAACAAAAATGTTGGTTTTTCTTTGAGATTTTATAAAGTTGTCGATTTTGCTTTCGAGGTTGTTTTTGTCTTTGGTTTGAGTGGGTTTCTTGTCGTCTCGATCATAACTTGGTTTATCATTTGATCTCCAATTATCGCGTTCGCGATTACGATAATCGTTATAAAATTGAGTTCGACGAAAGGTATTCATAAAGTTGGCTTCTTCTTCCTTCGTCATGGGTATGTCATCGTGATCACATTCACTAGAAGGATGGTTTCCTCCATAGTGTTTGCAGTTTTTGTGTTTAATCTCTTCAATCTTAAGAGACATGGCATCCATTCGAGCCATAATTTTCTCGGTGTCGTTTGGGTTGTTGCTTCCTTCGGCAAAAGCTACGGTTTTTCTCGAGTTTTTGTTTTTGTGATTTTTGGACCAATAAAGCTTAAGTAGGACTTTGTCATCCAATAATTGGTAAGCTTGTTTAGGGGTTTTGTAAAGGAAAATTCCGCCCGCTGCGGCATTCAATGCATCTTGGGTAATATCGTCAAGACCATGATAGAATATTTTGATTATTCCTTCTTTCTTAAGTCCATGACCATCGCAATTTCTGAGTAGTTCTTTCATTCTTAACCATGCGTCAGTGAGAGTTTCTCGTTCTTGTTGAGAGAAGCTTCGGATTTCTCCAAGGAGTTTTTTAAATAGGGTAGGAGGAAAGAATCGCCTAATGAAAGCAGTTCTAAGACCTTCCCATGTTCGAATGGTTCCTTCGTTATGTTCATCGAGCCATGACTTGGCTTCTCCTGTCAGGGATGATGGAAACATCACGAGTTGGACGGCTTCTCCTTCTCCATAGTTGAACATTTTACAAATTCCGCTGAATTCGTGGATATGTTTATGAGGATCGGTTTTGATTCGACCATCAAATTGGTTATTTTTGACAAGGGTTAAGTGGTTCCCTTGGATTGCAAAATCGTTTGCAATTTCAGGTAAAACAATTGCAGAGCCAGGAGTTGGTACGACAACTCTATTGGCTGACCACATAGGTTCATCATCAGTGTCCGACACTGGATCATAACAGTTGATGAGTTTGGTGAGAAATAGGATTTGTGAAAGATTGTCAAAAGGTTGGTTAATTATGCGAGGTTGAGTTTGTTCGTGTCTCCTAGGTAAAGGTACTCGGCGATGAAGTCTATGTAGCCTTTGGTAAAGGGTACGTTCAGGTTCAGGTAACGGTGATGTTGGTGGTGTTCCGGATGAACGGGTGTGCATCCAATAAGGTTTTTGGTGTTTTCAGTAGAAATGTGCGGCACACTTTTGGTTTTGTGCGGCGCACTTGGGTTCGCTACAGAAAGTGCGGCACACTTTTTGGTTTGTGCGGCGTACTTTCTGTACTGCATAAAAAATTTTTGGTTTAAAATGAGTAGCAATGGTTCAATTTCTTCAAGGATTATACTAATTTGGTTACAAAACAAGATTATAAGTCCCCGTCAGCGGCACCAAGAACTTGATGTTCGTTTGCAAGTCTTAAATTTATATTACAAGGTTTAAATAAAACAACGGACTAGAAGACAAACACGGGAAAGTATACCCTTTCATTCGTAATATAGCTTTGTAGTGGTAAGCCAGGATCGTTCGCTGAGACTTAGTTTCGTTTTGATAATCAAGATAAGAATTGAAGAAATAAATGGTTGAAGTAATATCAGTAATAACAAATGTGACAATCCGTCAATTTATGATTGATATTTTATTCTCAAATATTATTTGAAAATATTATTTTAATGATACAATATGAACTCACTTATTTTTGGGAAGAAATTTGGATTTACGTCTTGGAGTAGCATCGGCTACGTCTAAACCGGAGGATTTAACGTTACGTGCTTACGTTTACATACACCGTCTGCGGTGACAGTCCGACATTTCAGAAAATAAATTTATCCGTGAATATTATTTTGGAGTTTTAAATTTGTGTTGGTTCATAAACTCACAAATTTACGAGAAGAGACTAGGACTTACGATTTTATTTTAACGTCCTTTACGACTAAACCGGAAACCTTAGGATTACGTATTTACGTTTTCAAACTCCGTTTTTGATGAGACAATTTTTATTAGATTCGTTTTGTGACGTAGATTCATAATTTATAAAAACGTTTTTCGTAAAACGACCCGAGGGCACGCAAATCAAGGAAACTAGAATCGAGGAGTACCCGTAAATAAATGGGGATGAGACAAGTGGGTCACTTGTCCCACCCCCAAAACCGGCCAACATGTTGCTACAACACATCTATGATGTGTCAAAACCTCAACCATCTAGCTAACACATGTCTTAGCTTAATGTGTAAGCTAAGACTTAACAAAACCACCAAACCAAAACTAGCTACTCATTTCTCACCATGCAAACAACTCAAATCTCTCTCCCATCCTCCATTGTTGCCGTCCCATATTCATCTTCAAACACCCATTTCATACAAAATTTAACCACAAAACATATGTTATAATTAACATATGTTAATCTCCATTCAAAAAGATGAAGATTGGTGCAAGTTATAACATCCAAGGAGGAGTATTCATGGTGTCTTGGGGCTGATTTTCCACAAGGTGATCATAAAGATTGATGGTCTTGAAGATGGTGTTGGCTAAGCACAAGTTTCTCCATCAAAATCCATGTTTTGATCATAACCTACATCAACTTGGTGGTATAAAGATTGTCCTCCTCATCTTCTTGTTAATTTGATTATGTAAACATGTATTTTATTTCCTATTGTATATGTATATGATGATTATATGATGATAAAAATGTTATGTGGCGATTTGTTGTTGATAAACATGATTAAAAAGGTGAAAAACTATAAGAAACAAGGTTAAAATCTTGGTTAAATTTGATGGCTGTATAAAACAGTAAAGAACCATATGGTAAACTGATAAAATGATGAAGTAGAATGGATTTACAGTAAGCTATGAGTCTTGTACACATGTGAGAGTTGTCCATGCAATGGAATCAAAGTAATGAGTGAGATATGATCAAAACAAGTTTAAGGTATAAATCTGAGGTTACTGTTTTGGACGATTTTTAGAAAATATTTAGAAGATGATTCAACATTAGCTATGATAGAGTTAAATGTAGCACATATCATGTAGTTTATGTGATAAACATTTGAGCTTCTATCTCCATATAGAACTCAAGATATGGCAGTTTTTGTGAAAGTGAAGATAAAAATCAGATTTTGGAAAATAAAGTATAATACTATTATATAAGCACTCAAAATTATATTGTATAAAATGTAAAGTTAAAACCCACTAACTCTTGGATTTTATTTATATAAATATGTACAATGATAAATAAGTGGACATTTTATAAAAATGGTAACTTGTTATGTTTTATAAGTTATAAAAACTATAAACATGATTTTTACGACTTTTTCGGCTAATACCGTAAAATTAACGTTTTTGTTAAATAAAACCTAGATGGTTGGACCCGTCTAATGAAAACTTAATAAAACTTATATACTGATATATAGACATGTATAACAAGTAAAAACCGATAAAAACCCGAACTATAGGACATACGGACATTAACGAGCTAAGTAAACATATTGGACTAATAATTGGACTAAATAAGTTAAACACCCATAAAAAAGAACTTATTGGGCTTAACCCATTTGGGCCCAACTTGAAAGTGTATGTACTGATAATATAGGTATAAAATGGATTAAAACAAGTTAAAGAACTTGTAATAAGTTTATTGGACTTAAAACACGTAAATAGGTAAAACAAGAAAACTAGTATAAAAGTTATCGACACATAACTCTAAAATGAGTAAACGAGAATATGTAAACCCACTTGATCATCATATATATATAATCATCATATGTATACATAATTGTTATTTTTATAAAGTCATTGGACAAACGTCTAAGACCGAGTATTATTTGTCTAGGTTTCCGTGATTGAAGCACGTACCGTACATCCAAATCGCCGATAATCGCCTTCCCACATCAACATGAGTTCATAGCCTCGCACTCTTTTAAATGTTTTTATAAATGTTTTATAAACCCGCGAGGGAGATTACATGTTAGTTTTTATAAAATAGGACACCATTTGTTCCGATTGTTTGTTTATTGATTTTGGACCCGAATGATTGAATGACCCGATTGTATGACCCGATAAATGATTAAAGGACCCGATAGATGAAATTAAATGGATTATTAAAGTTAGGTTATGTCACTAAAAGTCCCATTAGCATGAATTGTGAACTACCAGGATTAGGTAGATGCTTATGCATTTAATAGTACTATTTGGGGACTATCACCCCAGTTCGCGCCTTGACGGTTGATCTCCGTCGTGCCACATTGATTGGTAAGCGAATTTATGTATGAGAAGATTTCCATAGCGTGACCTTTGTGACGACACGCTACTTTAGATGGGCAAAATTTGTATCGGGTTAGCTACCCGTTTTGGTTTAGTAAGGTAACAATGTCATGCGGCTTATAATAATCCAAAAATTAATGAAATACTAATAGACGCTCCGAATTACGATGTATTGCCTGACTAGCAATATAGGGTCATACTATTGATATTATATTCGTGTTTTGGTTTTCATAACCATATTCATATAACGGTTTTTATTTTCATACAACGTTATAAGACGTATTGTATGATTGTTTTTACGACATTGGCTCGTATAATGATTTTTAAGGCAAATGCCTATATTATGATTTTCGATAAGGATTTGTGTAAAATGACTTTGGCTATTTTATGGCCTATCAAAATGTTTTGTACAAAATGATTTTCAGTAATAATTTTATATTGATATTATATTGATGGATTTTATTAAACTCTATGAATTCACTCGGCGTTATCGCTGACCTTTTCTTTTAACATGTTTTATCTCAGGTGCTTGAAGGTAATTCTCGGGAAGACGACAAGAATTCATGGCCCGCACATAAACAATATTTTCCATTCAAATACTTTGTAAAACTTGTATGAAATGTAATGACTTGGGACCGATGTAACTTTGATGTTTATGAATGGAAATGCTTTATAAATAAACGACGCGATTTTTATGCGTTGTCTATGATGTGAGTAATGTGTTATCCCGTAACACCAACTAGTCTTCCGCTGTACTGAGTTGTATAAATTTGGGGGTGTTACAGTTTGGTACCAGAGCTCTCGTTATAGAGAACGAAAGATTTTTAAAACTAAGGTTTTGAATAAAACTTTTCAAAATCTTTTAACTATAAACATTTTTCTAAAAATGTCTAAAAATCTTTTGACTATAACGGTGCCGAAGAATTCCCGAGTTACCGACAAGGCCAGACTGAGAAGTGTTATTTTAATATATATATAACTTGGATTATATATATATATATATATATATATATATATATATATATATATATATATATATATATATATATATATATATATATATATATATATATATATATATATATATATATATATATATATATATATATATATATATATATATATATATATATATATATATATATATATATATATATATATATATATATATATATATATATATGATGTAATTTTATTACATGATTGTTTGATGATTATTTTGATTTTTATACGAGGTATTTATACGACGTCGATTCTCACAAGTAACCCTAAATCCCCTAATAAATTAATCGAATCCATTCTCGTAGGAATTCTAGCTATCCTAGATCTAAACCAAGTTGTGGATATTTATGATCCCAACAAATGGTTTATATTCGTAGAAATATAGATATTAGTTGATTGTGATATTGAAAAAGAATTGGCGAGATTAAATCTGATATCGATGTCATGACGATCTTTTCTTATAGAGTGGAGTTGGACAAAACGTTACCACCTAGAAAGATGTCATCTGATTCGTTGTCATCCAATTCTTAAATTGAAATCGAAAGGGTGAATGTTGCACTTGAGGCTGTCATTGGAACCATTACCCAAAGGCCTCATGCCACTAATACCTTTCCGAGAAGTCTAATTGAATGTGTGAGTCATTTCATACTAGTGACTCATTTGATAATTGTTGTTGTAAGAGCTATAGGATTGGAAATTAAGTATTGATCATATTGAGCTTTTATTGCCTTTACAAGGCCGAAGAATAAGGTTGAAGTATTGGATAATGAGGTAGGATATTGAATTGAGTATAAAATTGGTTGAAACTTGAATGAAGTAAAACTTAACCTATATGGAATATAAGATTGTTAAGAGGAAGTCGTTAAGTTTTGTGATTGAATTATAAGGTTTTAATTGATTGTTGATTCGTATTAAGGGTTGTTCCTAGGCCATTGTCCACTGACAAGGATGCCCAGTGTCCAATAAATAAATTGAAGAAATCTTCTTCTGAATTAGGACCGATGGATCTTCTGGGACATGTGGAACACCTAATGACTTTTGTAGATTAGTATTTATTGTGGTATCTTTTAAAATAATCCCTAACTTAACTGTGACATCAGTTGGTAGGATGAGTTCTGAGAATTGTATGACATAGTGACACGTAATGTGTTACGATACAATTTGACTTGTTTTTGATAAATGAAAAGACTACTTTGATTGCTAAATCCTACATGTATCAATGTTATCTATCTTTTCTCGCTTCATCCAAATGTTAGCATTAGTGATGCAACCATTGAACAAGTACTCATCTCAATTTGAGTTACGTTGTGGATTATTCTTTTTGAGTGCCATCGAGATCATGAACCTCATGATTAACCGGCTAAGCTCATTTCCTATCATATCGTAATTAATTCTTGGTGAACAAGCTTTCATCACTCTTTTGCAGATCACACATTGTTTTTATAAAGTTAAAACGGTATCCTTTGAGAAAATTTAATTTTCATCACAATAAGGATTATTCAAAGTAAGATTTATAAGTGATTGATATCAAAATGAAGTTGTTTATGAGACGCTTTGGAAAACTTAATTGTTTTCATAACAAAGAAAATCTTTGTAAGTTTATTTTTGATTCTTATTTATGAATTAAGCATGAAAATGTTTTTATTATAAACATGATGATAAAATGTTGACGAATTGAGTATTGCATCGTTAATCTTGAAATTGTATATAGTTGCGCGCCTACATACAATTTGGAATGGACTATGCAAGACTGATTAGTAGTCACCATAAAACTAATGAATAAACACTACATTTTCTTTGAAGATTGTGAAAGATTAAATTTTATGAGATCTGCAAGAAGTGAAAAATAAGGACATAATGTTAGGGACACCTACATATGTGCCTGTAACACCTATTCTTCTGAGTCGAATTTACTCATCTGTGGAAATTGTCTTATTTGACAATTGACAATTCTTTCTTGTCCAATTCTCTCGTAGTGAGATTCTTAGGAAAAGTATTTGATTACCGAGTGTTGATACCCGACTGGATGTATCGACGTTCCTATCATACTTTTGATTTGATTTCATTTGAATGACCTGGGTAACGATCTGAGGAGCTTTCGAATGCGTACTCAAATTATGAAAACATGGGATATATTCATATTCGTTAAATGTTTTCGTCTGTATCTGATTTGAAATTCTCTCGCATAGATTGTGCGTTGACCTTACTCTTTTAATAGTAGTTGTGTATCCTAATATCCCTGAAATTGTGAAGGATTATGAATTATTAGTAGTCTTTTGAGAAGTTCACATCTTATCGACGGCAATAAAACTAGAAAGTTGATAGTGCCAGTAGAATGGATTGATTGATTATGACATGACGACATTGTCTTAATTGATGGGAACTCGAATAGAATTCCCCTAAATGATAAGATGTTGATTATCAAAAGTGATCTAAATAATTCTTGATGGATGACCATATCCTGCATTTAGACTTGAAATTATAACGTGAATAGTTGTGAACTAGTTATAGACATTGTAATCTAGAAGAACCTAATATGAATTTATTAAAAGACGTTTTTGTTATCTAAAATTTTAGGAGGTATTTGTTGGTAAATTATCTAGACTTTCGCCATTAAGGCAAGTTGAAATTGATATTGATTATATTTCCGGTGCTGCACTTGTAGCTTGTGTACTGTACGTCAGCACCATCTGAATTTAAGGAATTACCGTACAACTGAGAGAGTTGTCGGAGAAAGATTATATTATACCAAGCCTGTCATCATGAAGAGCTATGGTGATATCATTCCTTATATTTATAGATTACCATGACTGAGTAAATTGACAATCGAAAACGATATCCATAACTCGAAATGGAAGATTTGTTCGATCATTTACAAGGTTCTAGCACATGTTTTAAAGATTTGATCCACGACATGGTTATCATCAACTTCGCATCTGCGAAAAAGATTATCTATTCCAATCACTACATCCGGTACTTGTAATGAACATTATGAGTTTCCCGTGATGTCGTTTGGATTGACTAATACACATGTAGCATTCATAAAATTGGTGAATCACGTGTGTAGGCTGTAATTTGAAAAAATTTCATGCTCGTGATCATTAAGGACCATTTATTTGTTTATAAGAATAAGAATGAGTTAATAATTATTTATGGATTGCCCTGAATTGGCTGAACGATAAAAACCTGTATCTTAAATATTTAACATGTGATTAAAGATTTAATCCTTTACATGATTTAACCGTGTGATTAATAGATAATGAAATAAATTGACTCTTCAAAATTTAGAAGTCATTTAAAACTTTGAGTTATACTAAAAAGAAAGTACAAATATATTTTGACAAATGCTTTAACAAAGGATTTTAAGGGATTATTACCTTATAACCAAAACATTTAACTAAACTTCTGTTTAGGGGTAAATGTTTTTGCATACCTTAAGACAACCTAAGAGGGATTGAGGAACTATTTAAACCATGACTTGAAATTTGAAACGACAATTTTTGCTTTTCAAACTAAGAAAACTTTGACCAAAATAAACAAAGGTTTTTCGAACATTTAAGAATCTTATTAAATATTTTTGATAAATCAACAAAAACCTTGTTAATTAAATCCAAATTTATTTTGAACATTTTATATAATTGGTCGAACTAAGAAAGTTAAACTTTTAACGTTTACGTTCCATAAAAATTAAATAATTTTTGTTAATTTACATATAATAATTATCGACGCTTTAGACGCCGGATTAAGAAAAACTGATAAAAATGATAGTTGAGACGAAACTGAAACATAAAAGATATGAAGAAAGAATTTTTGAATAAATACAGTTATGATATTTATTTCATCAGGAAAGTGAACGTAATTGCTGACGCATAATATAGAAAGAATACTTGAGTGAATTATGGACATGATAATTATATCATCATGAGAAGTGAATATAGATACCGACGCATTATGTAGAAAAGATAAAGAACCAGTTAGGACATGTTCCTTAAAAATGAAGGTGCAAAATAGATTGTTGAACAATGTAAAATAGATGATGTTTGTGAAAAGGATAATATAGATAATAAAAGAGGTTCGCGGCTAATGTGAACCATTAAAATAGAGAAGCCTATAGCGTTAAATGATTAAAAGGCCACTTGTGATTGTCTAAATATAGAGGATTGTGAGATATAGTTATGGTTGGAAGTTGTAAGTATAAGTATTCTATTTATGTCATTTACGACTAAAAGTATCTTTGTCTGAAGAGTTGTACTGATGGCGAATTATGAAGGCAGACATCGCCTCATACATTAGTAAACGTCTAGCTATTGCAAAGGTCATCATCTGAATTTGATTCGATTTGGGTCATCGTCGACAGACTGACCAAATCTGCTAATATCATTCCCGTTAATGGTAAATGCAAAAGAATTATGTAAACATAGTGTGCCTGTATCGAACATCTTTATCAAGATCCTCGCTTCGCATCGAATTTCTAGAGATTTGCTCAGAAGTCATTGAGAACGAATCTTGAAGAGAGTACTGTTTACCACCCCAAATCGAAGGGATGAGGTAAAGTAACGATACAAAATACTATAAGTGCTGCTTTATGTTTGAATGATCGACCTTTGATAATAGACCGTATAATCGTTTTCCTTTGGAAGGATCATCATTGATAATTATCGTATTAGGATCGAGATCTAATCTTGTTAGGATCTAAATCTTAGAGCATCTGTAAGCAGGAGTTGAGATGAAGACATCCGACATACAACCATTGTGAGTTGGACATGTCTTTTAGGTTTAAGGTTTCCTATGATGGCGAACCTAAACTTACAAAATACTTGACCCGCGAGACCTGAATTGATTGATGAAATTAGGATTTGATTATTGACAGCCGGTAGTGGGCAAGAGGTTATGTGAATGTGAAATGTAGATCTTGAAGTGCCAAATGGGTAGCGAAGTTATGCCACAATTTTTAAACTTGGAGAAATGAAATCATGATCTGACAAATCATGGGATATAAGTCCCCGTTGTATGGGACCATTGAGATGATGTAAAAGATTTGGTTTGAAAAGCATATAAGCTGGATCTACCCAAGGACTTCAAGAGCTGCCTGAAATATGTTTCGTATATCGAACTTGATGGAATACCTATCGAGTGACAATCTGATTATTCTTAGTAAAGCTTAGATCGGAGAAAAGTTGCATTCATCAAAAACCCGTGAACATCATGGATAGAGAAAGTAAGTCAACATTTAGCCTGATCTTATTCCCGTAGTTATGTTTGATGAAACTCGCGTATTATAATGGATTACACTTGTGAGAAAAGACCGACTGTGGAGGAAATAACCAGATGGCTTTAACTCTATAAGAAGCGAGTAGTAAGATAAGATGATCTTTGAGGACAAAGATCCTGTTTAGGGGTAAATGCTGTGACAATCCGTCAATTTATGATTGATATTTTATTCTCAAATATTATTTGAAAATATTATTTTAATGATACAATATGAACTCACTTATTTTTGGGAAGAAATTTGGATTTACGTCTTGGAGTAGCATCGACTACGTCTAAACCGGAGGATTTAACGTTACGTGCTTACGTTTACATACACCGTCTGTGGTGACAGTCCGACATTTCAGAAAATAAATTTATCCGTGAATATTATTTTGGAGTTTTAAATTTGTGTTGGTTCATAAACTCACAAATTTACGAGAAGAGACTAGGACTTACGATTTTATTTTAACGTCCTTTACGACTAAACCGGAAACCTTAGGATTACGTATTTACGTTTTCAAACTCCGTTTTTGATGAGACAATTTTTATTGGATTCGTTTTGTGACGTAGATTCATAATTTATAAAAACGTTTTTCGTAAAACAACCCGAGGGCACGCAAATCGAGGAAACTAGAATCGAGGAGTACTCGTAAATAAATGGGGATGAGACAAGTGGGACACTTGTCCCACCCCCAAAACCGGCCAACATGTTGCTACAACACATCTATGATGTGTCAAAACCTCAACCATCTAGCTAACACATGTCTTAGCTTAATGTGTAAGCTAAGACTTAACAAAACCACCAAACCAAAACTAGCTACTCATTTCTCACCATGCAAACAACTCAAATCTCTCGCCCATCCTCCATTTTTTCCGTCCCATATTCATCTTCAAACACCCATTTCATACAAAATTTAACCACAAAACATATGTTATAATTAACATATGTTAATCTCCATTCAAAAAGATGAAGATTGGTGCAAGTTATAACATCCAAGGAGGAGTATTCATGGTGTCTTGGGGCTGATTTTCCACAAGGTGATCATAAAGATTGATGGTCTTGAAGATGGTGTTGGCTAAGCACAAGTTTCTCCATCAAAATCCATGTTTTGATCATAACCTACATCAACTTGGTGGTATAAAGATTGTCCTCCTCATCTTCTTGTTAATTTGATTATGTAAAAATGTATTTTATTTCCTATTGTATATGTATATGATGATTATATGATGATAAAAATGTTATGTGGGGATTTGTTGTTGATAAACATGATTAAAAAGGTGAAAAACTATAAGAAACAAGGTTAAAATCTTGGTTAAATTTGATGGCTGTATAAAACAGTAAAGAACCATATGGTAAACTGATAAAATGATGAAGTAGAATGGATTTATAGTAAGCTATGAGTCTTGTACACATGTGAGAGTTGGTCATGGAATGGAATCAAAGTAATGAGTGAGATATGATCAAAACAAGTTTAAGGTATAAATCTGAGGTTACTGTTTTGGACGATTTTTAGAAAATATTTAGAAGATAATTCAACAGTAGCTATAGTAGAGTTAAATGTAGAACATATCATGTAGTTTATGTGATAAAAATTTGAGCTTCTATCTCCATATAGAACTCAAGATATGGCAGTTTTGGTGAAAGTGAAGATAAAAATCAGATTTTGGAAAATAAAGTATAATACTATTATATAAGCACTCAAAATTATATTGTATAAAATGTAAAGTTAAAACCCACTAACTCTTGGATTTTATTTATATAAATATGTACAATGATAAATAAGTGGACATTTTATAAAAATGGTAACTTGTTATGTTTTATAAGTTATAAAAACTATAAACATGATTTTTACGACTTTTTCGGCTAATACCGTAAAATTAACGTTTTTGTTAAATAAAACCTAGATGGTTGGACCCGTCTAATGAAAACTTTATAAAACTTATATACTGATATATAGACATGTATAACAAGTAAAAACCGATAAAAACCCGAACTATAGGACATACGGACATTAACGAGCTAAGTAAACATATTGGACTAATAATTGGACTAAATAAGTTAAACACCCATAAAAAGAACTTATTGGACTTAACCCATTTGGGCCCAACTTGAAAGTGTATGTACTGATAATATAGGTATAAAATGGATTAAAACAAGTTAAAGAACTTGTAATAAGTTTATTGGACTTAAAACACGTAAATAGGTAAAACGAGAAAACTAGTATAAAAGTTATCGACACATAACTCTAAAATGAGTAAACGAGAATATGTAAACCCACTTGATCATCATATATATATATATAATCATCATATGTATACATAATTGTTATTTTTATAAAGTCATTGGACGAACGTCTAAGACCGAGTATTATTTGTCTAGGTTTCTGTGATTGAAGCACGTACCGTACATCCAAATCACCGATAATCGCCTTCCCACATCAACGTGAGTTCATAGCCTCGCACTCTTTTAAATGTTTTTATAAATTTTTTATAAACCCGCGAGGGAGATTACATGTTAGTTTTTATAAAATAGGACACCATTTGTCCCGATTTTTTGTTTATTGATTTTGTACCCGAATGATTGAATGACCCGATTGTATGACCCGATAAATGATTAAAGGACCCGATAGATGAAATTAAATGGATTATTAAAGTTAAGTTATGTCACTAAAAGTCCCATTAGCATGAATTGTGAACTACCGGGATTAGGTAGACGCTTATGCATTTAATAGTACTATTTGGGGACGATCACCCCAGTTCGCGCCTTGACGGTTGATCCCCGTCGTGCCACATTGATTCGTAAGCGAATTTATGTATGAGAAGATTTCCATAGCGTGACCTTTGTGACGAAACGCTACTTTAGATGGGCAAAATTTGTATCGGGTTAGCTACCCGTTTTGGTTTAGTAAGGTAACAATGTCATGCGGCTTATAATAATCCAAAAATTAATGAAATACTAATAGACGCTCCGAATTACGATGTATTGCCTGACTAGCAATACAGGGTCATACTATTGATATTATATTCGTGTTTTGGTTTTCATAACCATATTCATATAACGTTTTTTATTTTCATACAACGTTATAAGACGTATTGTATGATTGTTTTTACGACATTGGCTCGTATAATGATTTTTAAGGCAAATGCCTATATTATGATTTTCGATAAGGATTTGTGTAAAATGACTTTGGCTATTTTATGGCCTATCAAAATGTTTTGTACAAAATGATTTTCAGTAATAATTTTATACTGATATTATATTGATGGATTTTATTAAACTCTATGAATTCACTCGGCGTTATCGCTGACCTTTTCTTTTAACGTGTTTTATCTCAGGTGCTTGAAGGTAATTCTCGGGAAGACGACAAGAATTCATGGCCCGCACTTAAACAATATTTTCCATTCAAATACTTTGTAAAACTTGTATGAAATGTAATGACTTGGGACCGATGTAACTTTGATGTTAATGAATGGAAATGCTTTATAAATAAACGACGCGATTTTTATGCGTTGTATATGATGTGAGTAATGTGCTATCCCGTAACACCAACTAGTCTTCCGCTGTACTGAGTTGTATAAATTTGGGGGTGTTACAACAAATATGACTAATATGGGATAGTTCGTATAAGTTCGTGATGATGATAATAATGATCCAGATATGTTTATGTAGGTAAAGCGTGGTAATCCTTTTTCATCAAAATGGCGTTTACACAATTTACTTGGGTTGATTCAAGACTTATGTTTATTTAAGCGACTAAGCTCAAAACAAGTTGCCAACAAGTTCAATATTTTATCAAGTTTCTAAGCGGATTTCTCCAACCAAAGATTCATGACCATAGACAAGTTCTAGAAAACTTATTATAACAATTTGCGTTTCTCAACGCCAAATATCGTAACAAATCAACTTAGATAAAATATGGTTTGTTGAACTAGGAGGTAAAATGGTTCTACAACATCATTTATAAAGGATCATATCATAGCATCATCACTAATTATAGTCACATACCCATATAGTCACAAATAGCTTAGCCTAACATAGTAATCAAAGTAACAATTAGAAAAGAGTAAGAGAACATCATACTTAGATTGGATTGAATAAACAAGTACACAAGTGTCACGATTGTATCGTTCCTCCAAGAATCGAAGAGTGGAATACTCTCGTTACAAGTATCTCCCAAAAGTGGATAATACTGATAATTTACTAAAAGGACTATAATACTCGAGCTATGGAGTATTGAGAGAGAGAGGTGTGTGTAAAATGAGTGGAAATGGCCTCTATTTATAGTGCTGTCTGGGGTTAAATGTGCGCCGCACTTCTCCTCAAGTGCGCCGCACTTTGGAGATACGAATGTGCGCCGCACTTACAACTTTGTGCGCCACACTTCTGGGCGATTCAGAATCTTCTATTAATAACTTTGGCTTTATTGAATATTGAGGCCCCTTCTTTGTATATCTTCACTTTGCTCCTTCATACTTTACATCTGCATATAAAACACAACATATTAAGTATCGGAAGCTCTTATTTATACTACAAAGTGGCATTATAATGATAGGTTGAATATGTATAATTAGGTCGTTATCAATCATTGAGCTTGCTAATGGAACCAACGCTTTCCCGGTTGGTATAGCGGAAGATGTCATTGTTAAAGTGGGGAAGTTTTTGTACCTTGCCGTTTTTGCAATCGTTGATTATGAGATAAACCCTCGTGTACCTTTAATTTAGGGACGTCCATTTTTGTCCACGACTCAAGTTCTAGTTGATATGAGGAAAGACGAGATAAAATTATTTTATAGGGATAAAAATGTTGTTTTCAAAGCGGAAAAACTTCCAAAATATGTTTCTAAAAATGTGGAAAGTGTAAAACTTGTTGAAACTTTTGAAAGTAACACAAACAAGGATTTTTTCATTTACAAGGGTGTAAGGGAAATCATAGACCCCTCATTTAGGGAAGGTGAAAATTTAATTCTCGAGGATAATGTTTGTTCAAAGATCGATAAGGAAATTGATGATTACCCTAGTGCACCATTCGATGCTAGTGAGTTTGATAATGAAAATTTTGATCCGGAGGGAGATATTGCTTTAATTGAACAATCATTCAATATGGACCCATCTCCACTACCTCCGAAGGACCAAATTGATGATACTAAGGCACAATCTTCTATTGAAGAGCCTTTGACTCCTAGCTTCACACCGAGTGAGGTTAGTGACTATTCGTTGGATAAGTTCGTCGATGAACTTGTTGCTCTTATTGATCCACTTCCACCAGGAAGTGAAGACGTTTTCGATCTCGAGACCGAGCGTGATCTTCATAATTTACCTTCCATTCTCGAGGAGTTCTCCGGTGAATTTTCTTCTAGTGAGAATGATGATCTTGTATCCGAGTGTGACACACGCGATACTATGTCGGATATCTCTTGTGATGACAAGATTGATGACACTTATGTGACTTACTCGAATCCTCTTTTTGAAGTTTCAATGAACAATAATCCATTGTTTAATGAGAATTTTGAGATCATCAAACCTCCTTCATCTCTCACCCTTTGTGATGATGAACTCTTCTTTAGAAGGTTGATGAGTTTCTTTCCATAGACATTCCTTCGGAATTTGAGGAAAACTCTAATGAATCAAAGGAAAACACTCTCTATCTTGAGAATGTTTCTAATGACGGTTTTGAAAACCCTTGGTTTGATCAACCGATTTATGATGATGATAATGTTGACCCGGAGGGAGAAATTTTCTTTACTCCAAATCTCCTTCCCACTCCCTTTGATCTTAATGTGCTGGTTTTTCATGCGACTCATTTTGAGTATCATGACCCCTTTGTTCACATTCCAAAGAGTGAAATGTCAACAAGATTATGCATGTTGATACCACTATGGTTGAGACCTTTACCCCACAATTACCATGTGCTTCATATGAATTTGGATTAGCATGGGAGAAAGACACCGTGTTGTCTATTCCTTTCTCTCTCGAGGACGAGGTATTCGATCCCAGAATCATTGATTTAGGGAAATATCGGCCTTTCACCGATGTAATAATTGAAAGATTTTTCGATCATCTTGGTGCGAGTTTATCTCGGGGAGTATACCATATCCATTTCATGATTTGTGACATTGACCACCATCTCTTTTTGGATATTTATGTTAGAGTTTCATCCTCTCGTTTGTCATCCGACAACGAGGATGTGATCTTTGACCCCGTCATCGTGCTTTATGATGGATTTTATTCCAATATGCCGGTTTCTACCATTTTCCCTAAGGACCAATGAATGCGGGGATCGAGTCGAGCTCATGACTCGGTTAACAAAAACGAGCTTCCTTGTGGGGGAGTCCCATACATTCTATCTTCTTTCTATTTTCTAACACTAATAAGGCTTGATCTTTTCAAGCTCGTGCTCCTGTATTTGTTGTAATGTGAATCTTAGTTATGACCCTAATCATTGAAGACTCTCGTGTTTGGTTTTTGCCTGGTCGACTCGAGCTTCCATACTTTGATTGTCAAATGGGGAATTTACTATCCTTTTATTTTTATCGACTAGCGTTTTATCTTGAAGCATAATTAATAAACGGCTTATAGATATGCGTGCTCTTACCATGTTAGGACTTTTGCATTTGACTCTTCGTGTTCTAGCAAGGGGGTGTTACTCTTGAGCTAGGAAACATTGAGGAAAATGTTTGGTTTAAGCATGGGGGAGTCAATCGATATAATCGCTTGCAATTGCTTTTGTCGTGTTCAAATGTGACAATCCGTCAATTTATGATCGATATTTTATTCTCAAGTGTTATTTAAAAACATTATTTTAATGTTATATTATGAACTCACTTATTTTTGGGAAGAAATTTGGATTTATGTCTTGAAGTAGCATCGACTACGTTTAAACCGGAGGACTCTACGTTACGTGCTTACGCTTACATACGCCGTTTTTGGTGACAGTTCGACACTTCAGGAAATAAATTTATCCGTGAATATTATTTTGGAGTTTTAAATTTGTGTTGGTTCATAAACTCACAAATTTACGAGAAGAAATTAGAGTTTACGAGAATAATTTAACGTCCTTTACGACTAAACCGGAAACCTTAGGATTACGTATTTACGTTTTCGAACTCCATTTTTGATGAGACAATTTTTATTAGATTCATTTTGTGCCGTTGATTCATAATTTATAAAAACGTTTTTTTGTAAAATGACCTGAGGGCACGCAAATCGAGGAAACTAGAATCGAGGAATACCCGTAAATTAGTGGGATGAGACAAAACAAGTTTTTCCCCACCCCACTAATATGGGATGGCAACATCTATCCACCAACACCCTTAGATGTCAACATTTAACAAACAAGTGTTACACTTGTTAGCTAAGCTTACAAAGTAAGCTAACTCATAACTTCAAACCACAAAACCACTAAACAAGAACCATTTACTCACTTTCATCACATGCAAACTACTCTCCTATCTCTCTAAAATTTGTCCCATCCTACACATAAACACCCTCATTTGATCTATTTGAGCCATAAAATCATGTGTTATTCATACACATGATGATGCTCCTTTGAAGCCTTGAAGATTGGAGGTGATTCTAACATCCAAGGAGGTGATTTAGTGATGTCCAAGGGCTGATTTCTACAAGAAGTTTACAAGTATTGGTTGTCTTGAAGATTGGTGTTGATCTATCACAAGTTTTTCCATCAAAAATCCAAGCCTTGATCATAAACTACTTAATCTTGGTGGTATAAAGATTGTTCTTCCTATCCTCTTGTTATTTTGATTATGTAATCTTGTATTTTCTTTATTTATGTATACGTATATGATCATGAATGATGATAAAAATATTATGTGGGGATTTGGTGTTGATAAACATGGATAAAAAGTTAGAAAACCACATGTAAAATGGTTAAAATATTGCTTAAAATGATGGATGTATAAAAACAGTAAGTAACCAAATGATAAACTGATAAAATGGCATATTGGAATCATTTTACAGTAAGTATCAGGTGTTATACACATGTGAGAGTTGGCCATACAATAGAATCATAAAAATGAGTGAGATATGATCAAATCAAGATTAGAGTGTAAATCTGCCTATACTGTTTTGGACGAATTTATTAAAATATTTAGAAGTTGATTCATCAGTAGCTATAAAGAATTAAAATGAAGCACATATTATATAGTTACTGTCATAAAAATTTGAGGTCCTATCTCATTATAGAACTCTAGATATGGACATTTTAGTGGACTTAAAATTTGGGACTGATTTTGTATATAAATAGTATATAATATAAGCACTCAAATATTTATATAAAATATACATATATAAAACCCACTAGTTGATAAAAATTATAAATAAAGAGTTACATATATATTGATATTAAAATGGGATACATTATGTAAATTACAAGTAAAAAATGTTTTTCCAAGTTATAAAACTATATACTTAAGTTTTACGTCTTTTCGGCTAAAACCGAAAGATTAACGTTTTTGTCAAATAAAACTTAGACGGTCGGGCCCGTATAATGTAAACTTTTATAAACTCACATACTATTATATAAACTTATATAACAAGTAAAAACCGATAAAACCCGAGCTTTATAACATATAGACATTAACGGGCCAAAGTAGCATTATTGGACTATAAACCCGACTAGTTGGCTAAACACTTATAAATTTACTTATTGGGCTTAACCCACTTGGGCCCAACATGTAAAGTATAATACTGATAATAAAAGTATAATTGGGCTAATGAAAAGTATTGGGCTTGTAATGGGCCTATTGGGCCTCCAAAACGTAAATAAGTAAAACTAGTAAACTAGTATAAAAGTTACCAATACATAACACTAAAATGTGTAAATAAGAATGTATAAACCCACTTGATCATCATCATATATATAAAATCATCATATGTATACATAATTGTTATTTTGATAAAGTCATTGGACAAAAGTCTAAGACGAGTATTATTTGTCTAGGTTTCCGTGATTGAAGCACGTACCGTACATCCGAATTGCCGATAACCCGCTTTCCCACATCAATGTGAGTTTATAGCCTCACACTCTTTTAAATGTTTTTATAAAATGTTTTATAAACCCGCGAGGGAGATAACATGTTAGTTTTGATAAAATAGGACACCATTTGTCCCGATTGTTTGTTTATTAATTTGGACCCGAATGATTGTATGACTCGATGAATGATTATATGACCCGATGTATGAGATAAAATGGATTATTAAAGTTAGGTTATGTCACTAAAAGTCCCATTAGCATGAATTGTAAACTACCGGGATTTGGTAGACGCTTATGCATATAATAGTACTATTTGGGGACGAACACCCCAGTTCGCGCCTTGATGGTTGATCCCCGTCGTGCCACATTGATTGGTAAGCGAATTTATGTATGAGAAGATTTCCATAGCGTGATCTTTGTGACGACACGCTAACTTAGATGGGCAAATTGAGTTTCGGGTTAACTACCCGTTGTTTGTTGTAGTAAGGTAACAATGTCATGCGGCTTATAATAATCCAAATAACGAAATACTGCTATACGCACTGAATTACGATATATTGCCTGACTAGCAATACGGGGTCTTATTATTGATATTATGTTCATGTTTTGGTTTTACATAACTATATTCATATAACGGTTTTTATTTAACTCTATACAACGTTATAAAACGTATTGTATGATGTTTTTACGACAATGGTTTGTATAATGATTTTGAAGGCAAACGCCTATATTATGATTTTTGATAAGGATTTGTATAAAATGACTTGGCTATTTTATGGCCTATTACAAAGATTTGTACAAAATGATTTTCGGTAATAATTATATATCGATGATATATTAATGGTTTTATTAAACTCTATGAATTCACTCGGCGTTATCGCTGACCTTTTCTTTTAACATGTTTTGTCTCGGGTACTTGAAGGTAATTCTCGGGAAGACAACAAGAATTCATGGCCCGCACTTAAACAACAATTTCGATTCAAATGTTTTGTAAAACTTGTATGAAATACAATGACTTGGAACCTATGTAAATTTGATATTTATGAATGGAAATGCTTTATTATTAAACGACGCGATTTTTAAGCGTTGTCTATGATGTGAGTAATGTGCTATCCCGTAACACCAACGAGTCTTTCGCTGTATTAAATTGTGTATATTTGGGGGTGTTACAGTTTGGTACCAGAGCTCTCGTTATAGAGAACGAAAGATTTTTAAAACTAAGGTTTTGAATAAAACATTTCAAAATCTTTTAACTATAAACATTTTTCTCAAAATGTCTAAAAATCTTTTGATTATAACGGTGCCGAAGAATTCCCGAGTTACCGACAAGGCCAGACTGAGAAGTGTTATTTTAATATATATATAACTTGGATTATATATATATATATGATGTATTTTGATTACATGATTGTTTGATGTTTATTTTAATACTTATACGAGATATTTATACGACGTAGATTGTCACATGGAACCCTAAATCCCCTAGTAAATTAATCTAAACTATTCCTGTCGGAAATCTAGCTATTCCAGATCTAAACCAAGTTGTGGATATTTATGATCCCAACAAAATGGTTGATATTCGTAGAAATGTAGATATTAGTTGATTGTGATATTGAAGAAGAATTGGCGAGATTAAAACCGATATCGATGTCATGTCGATTTTTCCTTATAGAGTGGTAATGTATTGTTTTTGCAAGGGTCGTTGTTAGTTCATGGTATCTTCTCTAATTGATCAGGGTTTGAGTGCGACTCAGTTGTTCTTGGTGGAATAAAAAGGGAATGGTCGTTGTCTAAATCTAATGAAAAATAAAGACTTGGAAAGATAAAAGTAAAAGACGGTAAAAAGAAATACTTGAAAGATAAAAACTTGACGGGAAATAAATGGCGATAAATTAGAAGGGAAATAAAGTAAATAAGACAAACCTAAACTCAAACTAAAAAGAAGACAAGTAAAAATGCGAGAAAAATAAAGTTTAAAACTAAATGTATAAAATTACAAGAAACTGAAAACACTTCATTCGGAATAAGTCCTTCATCTGGAATAAATCAATTCATCCGGAATAAAATCCTCATCCGGAATAAAAGGGCTTCATTCGGAATAAACATGTTCATCCAGAATAATTGCTTATTCGGAATAAATAGCTCATCCGGAATAATTTCCTCTCAATCGGAATATTGGGCTTCATCCGGAATAATTGACTTTATCCGGAATATGTGCTCGTTCGGAATGATGAGTTGATCCGGAATAAAATATATTCCAAATGAAAGACTTGATCCGGAATAATAAATATTCCGAATGAAAGGTTGATCCGGAATATTATTCCGAATGAAAACCTTTTATCCGGAATGTTTATTATTCCGAATGAAGCTCTTGATCCGGAATATCTGAAAATACTTATTCGGAATGTTTAAAACAACAAGATCATCCGGAATAAATTGACAGACCCTTCATCCGGAATGTGTCACTCATTCGGAATCTGGGTAACAGTAAGGAAGAACGAAGAAACAGGGAATGAAATATAACACGAATCTAGATAAAAACCAATCAAGATTAACCAAAAGATTAAACCAAAACAACCACAAAACATTTACTAACAATAACCAATCAATACTAATCAATAACACTAACAATCATAACCAAAATAATCAAAACCCACTTAATCAAAGCTATAAAACTCAAGAACATGAACACAAAGATTAAGAACAAATCTAACAAGAAAGGTGGATGAGAGATTGAACAAGAAAAGTAAAGATTCAACAATAATTAAATAAAACTTACTTGGAATTAAAAGGAATTTAAAGGTGCAATACATGAAATTAAGGTGTAAGAATTTAAAGTGCTAGAATGAAAAATGGTGGAAGTGGTGGTTTGTCAAGCCACCCAACAACTACAAATGAAAGCCTAAGGACACTATATATAGTGGATTAGGGAGGTGCTTAGTGGAAGCTTCCTCCCTCTTTCTTCTTTCCTTCATTGCATGCTTAAGTCCTTAATCTTCTTTAATCTTTTGACTTCAATGACTTTGTCTTGGGATTTCTTTAAACTCGTCTTGAACATTCTTCATAAATAAGACTCGAGTTCTTCGGCTTTTAGTAAACTTCCGTCTTTTGACTTTTTCTTCAATAAATCTTCAGAATTGGTCTTGGACTTCCGTTCTTTTCGCACTCTTGACCTTTCGACTTTGTCTTTCGTCTTTTTCTTCGATAAAAGCCCGTGAATGCCCGTGTTTTCTCCACTTTCCACCTTTTCGTCCTAAATCACAACAAAAACACAAACCACGCATAATTCTGACATAAATGACATAAAATACACGTTTTGGCTCGGCTGTTATTGTAATTAAGTGGTAAAAAGGATGGGTGTTTACACACCTATCAAATCCCCTACACTTGACCATTGCAATGTCCTCATGCAATGCATTAGTTACAAAGCACGTTTACATTTTTCATCACAATCAATCCACCTTGGACTTTTATTAAAGAGATAGAAAATTATAAACATTCAAAGTAAAGAAATCAAAAATATACCTTTGTGTTATGGAAATGTCATGAATGATCATCATCCTCAAGTTTTCACTTTCTCCAAACCAAGCTTAAAAACGAGATCATTGTTATTATAAGTTAGCAAACTAACACGAACTCATGTGGGCCAATTATTCACTTAGACTCCCTTATTCCTAGGTGTATCTCTTATATTTTATTATTGTCTTGAATGATCACGAGGATGGATTGTTGACTTATTTCGATAGTTATTTAGGCCGAAAATAAAGTGAACGATTTAATCGATAGTTAGCTAAAGGACAAAATCTTTTAAAACTGCTTCTCGGGACCTCATCAAGTTCATATCTTGGCATAACTCGCTTCGCGATTTGAGACCTTTCTCGGACCGATATTTGGCAGCGACTTCATACTTCAAACCTTGAGAGACGTTCATGAAATTATGGTCTTCTCTTCATAATAGGAATTTCTTCACTTGAGGTTTTGAGAGATTCTTCATATATGGACCACGACTTCTTCATTTTTCTCCAATCATTATTTTTGACTTTGATATACAACGATCCGCCTCCTTTTTGGACTTGGATCTATTTATCCTCATACCTTGTTAGGGCCTTTTTGGATAGACTTCTCCATGATCTTTTGGGGAGTACTTGCTTTTCGTCGTGTGTCTCGATCCTTCATATTGATTTTTGATAAATGGTTCTTCACATTACTTAGGATCTTTAGCAACAAAATATAGCCCTCATGCCTTGTTAGGACCTTTTTGGACTCGCCAATCTTCGGATCCCGCTTCAATAAGTTATGCCTTGGCTATGAACTCTAATCCATACCGAGAAACTTTTAAACGATCTTGGGCTAGAAGCTAAGTAACTTTTCAAATCGTACAACCTTATTTATTGCAGATAAATTTATTAGCAAGCGATGGGAGAATAGGCTTATAATCAACTCACATAAATTCACGAAAGAATACCAAACTTATAATTGACTCTATCATCTCTCGTTCTCCACAATTTAAAATCTCAAAGAATGAGACTCGTGGATGCTTAGCCAATTAAATCAAAGTTTTGGGTTTTCGATCATCTATAAGATCTTGAAACTCTTAGACTTTTTCAAGTTTAGAATTCGTATTTTAAAGTTCCCTTGATAAACGGATCTCTAGGATCAATTATAGGAACTTGCGAAAAGTTCTTGTTATTAACCCATGAGAGTTGAGACTTTCGCGTTTTATAGCTCCTTATATAAAACCCTAGCAAAACTTGACTTAAACACGTTAAGGATACTAGCTAGAGTAAACTTGGATAAGTAAACTCGGGTTGAGTCAAAATATTTACGACTTTGAAAAATTAAAACCACTTTATTAAATTTATTCTAACAAAGAAAGAAAATAACTATACAAAGGGAAAAACTAATAGGCCAAAATAGATCAAAAATTTTGAAAAATGTCGAAAAATTGATTTTCCGTTTAAAATTAGGACAAATACAAGGAAAAGGCCACTTAACTTCGATAGAAGTCCCCCTACACTTAAGATAAACATTGTCCTCAATGTTTAAGCATGTGGGAGTAAAATCCCCTACACTTAGGACATTGTGCACGTTGTTTAAATCTTGCTAAGGAAGAGACAACTAAAGAGATTCCTATTTTAATATTAAGAAATATAAAATAGTGAATCGAAAAGAGTTTAGGATAGAACCGGGAAAATGGGAACACGGAATCACGGTTCGTCAAAAGTCATCAAGAGTGTGTTTTTGAAGCTCTAATCCCTGCACATGATAAGAAAGAAAACAAGAAACACCACGGGGCTCCCCCTACACTTATGGTGAAAACAAGTAAAGATAGATAATCGGGTTGCCTCCCGAAGAGTGCTTGTTTATATTAACCGAGTCACGAGCCTGACTCGTCCCCGAATTAAATTGTCCATGGGGAAGCCTCGAATGTAATACCGGGATCAAAGACCTTGTCCTCGTTCCCGGTTGACATCAACAAAGGAGAGGCGGGGGAATAAGTCTTAAATGGGAGAAAGGTTCTTTCAACATACGTATAGTATGTGAAATCAAGATCCACGGGAGGTGGGGTGGGTAAAGTAAGCACATTGTCATCCCCCAAAGACAATGGAGGCTGAGCATTCGGCAAAGCCGTAATGTTATCAATGATAATAAAATCAACGTCACCTCCCGGGTCAAAGCACTCATCCTCCGTAATAGTGGCTAAAGGGGAGGATGAAAGGTGCTCGGGAGGGGGACTTGGGACAATACCTTCTTGCAGCAAATTATCAAAAATAATATCCCCCTCCATGTCATCGTCATCAATACCTGGAGGTATGGAGTGAATGTCGATTTCTTCCAGCAATGGGTCATTATCTTCAACGAGAAATAGATGGAGGCAAAGACTCGGAGAGAGGAGGAGAAGTCAACTCTTCGATTTGAGCAATAAGAAGGTGCACTTTCCGTAATCTATCGCGAAGAAGCACGTCTTCCACCTCATCCACAAGATCAAGTTCATCGGTGAACTTCTCGGAATCTGGAGAGAATAAATCGTCATCGCCCGTATCTCCCGGTGGAGATTGAGAAGTTTCAAAAGTGAAATTCTCATAGCGGGGAGAAGAATCGTCATCATTTGGATCGACCGCTTGCGTGAAAGAAACGTCGTCCTGAAGCTCCATAGCAGGTAAGTCACAAACCTCATCATCCAATAATTTGTCGAGACCAACATTACTAAGCTCATTCAACTAATCTAGATCCTTAGACGCAGTAGGAACATCGAGAGTAGGAGCAGCAACTTCAGAAGATTGGTTGAAAGTGTAGACATCATCGTCGTCGTCATCATCATAATAGATGGGACGAGTCCAGTTAGGAGTGACGTAGTCGGCTAACTCTTCCTTGATAACCTCCACATCTTTAAGAAGCTCATGAAGCAACTTTTGTTGTTCATCTCCCCGAGTATGTTCAATTTCACCAATTCTATCCCACGCTGTAATTAAACATTTTGGTGTAGAAAAGAAGGGAAAACGACTAAATTGGCTCAAAAAGGTGTCGGTGGTTTTCAAGGTTTCGTCCACATCAAGCAAAGGTTGCCTTTCCTGATGCAAGTCAGCTCGAATTTGAGCTATACTTTCTAGAATGCCATTCAAAGAAGTTAGTTGTTGATCAAGACTAATTTTCTTGAGAGGATTGATGATTGAGGGTGTGATGTGGGGGCTCAAAATGTTGAAAACCTGAATTATAGCATGGGTGTGGCTCATAGTAGTTCATCGGTTGAGAAGAATTAGAACACGGATTTGGTTCATAATAATCCATTGGTGAAGAAAATTGAGGACACGGATTTTGCTCATAATAATTCATTGGTTGACAATAAGAAGTATCGTGAGGACACCCACAATTTTGGCAACAAGGGTATGGAGAAAAATCCGATGCTTCTTGTAGATAGCTATTTCCATTGTCATAACTGTAACCCGGTTCTTGCTCGTGATCATACGGGTATCGAACCGGGAATGAAACATGCCAATGAGAATCGCTTCCACAATAGATGCACGGGGGAACAGGAGGTGGATTCAAAAAGGACGAATTAGTCGAGTTGCACAAGGGGCAAAATCCGAATTGTGTGTTGTCGATATCGTTTCCGCACCGCTCACATGTACACCATCGACATGAGTCATTCCCGTATAATCGTCTCCCACACCCGACACAATGGACATAAGAATCCATAAAGAAAAATAGATAAGCAAGAAGAATATTTTTGTTGCAAAACTTTGAAAAAGAAATGCTTTTTATGATTTTTCCAATGTTTTTGGGATTTTTGAAAAAGTTTTGACACGAAAAATAACGTTCACAAGTGAACGGATCCCAAAAGCCAACGCGTCTCTCACAAAAAACCGTTAATCCTCACGAAAAGAGCCGGCAGCGGCGCCATTTTAATGTACTGTTTTTGCAAGGGTCGTTGTTCGTTCACGGTATCTTCTCGAATTGATCAAGTTTGAGTGCGACTCAGTTGTTCTTGGTGGAATAAAAAGGGAATGGTCGTTGTCTAAATCTAATGAAAAATAAAGACTTGGAAAGATAAAAGTAAAAGACGGTAAAAAGAAATACTTGAAAGATAAAAACTTGACGGGAAATAAATGGCGAGAAATTAGAAGGGAAATAAAGTAAATAAGAAAAACTTAAACTCAAACTAAAAAGAAGACAAGTAAAAATGCGAGAAAAATAAAGTTTAAAACTAAATGTATAAAATTACAAGAAACTGAAAACACTTCATTCGGAATAAGTCCTTCATCCGGAATAAATCAATTCATCCGGAATAAAATCCTCATCCGGAATAAAAGGGCTTCATTCAAAATAAACATGTTCATCCGGAATAATTTTTTATCCGGAATAAACAGCTCATCCGGAATAATTTCCTCTCATTCGGAATATTGGGCTTCATCAGGAATAATTGACTTTATCCGGAATATGTGCTTGTTCGGAATGATGAGTTGATCCGGAATAAAATATATTCCGAATGAAAGACTTGATCCGGAATAATAGATATTCCGAATGAAAGGTTGATCCGGAATATTATTCCGAATGAAAACCTTTTATCCGGAATGTTTATTATTCCGAATGAAGCTCTTGATCCGGAATATCTGAAAATACTGATTCGGAATGTTTAAAACAACAAGCTCATCCGGAATAAATTGACAGACCCTTCATCCGGAATGTGTCACTCATTCGGAATTTGGGTAACAGTAAGGAAGAACGAAGAAACAGGGAATGAAATATAACACGAATCTAGATCAAAACCAATTAAGATTAACCAAAAGATTAAACCAAAACAACCACAAAACATCTACTAACAATAACCAATCAATACAAATCAATAACACTAACAATCATAACCAAAATAATCAAAACCCACTTAATCAAAGCTATAAAACTCAAGAACATGAACACAAAGATTAAGAACAAATCAAACAAGAAAGGTAGATGAGAGATTGAACAAGAAAAGTAAAGATCCAACAATAATTAAATAAAACTTACTTGGAATTAAAAGGAATTTAAAGGTGCAATACATGAAATTAAGGTGCAAGAATTTAAAGTGCTAGAATGAAAAATGGTGGAAGTGGTGGTTTGTCAAGCCACCCAACAACTACAAATGAAAGCCTAAGGACACTATATATAGTGGATTAGGGAGGTGCTTAGTGGAAGCTTCCTCCCTCTTTCTTCTTTCCTTCATTGCATGCTTAAGTCCTTAATCTTCTTTAATGTTTTGACTTCAATGACTTTGTCTTGGGATTTCTTTAAACTCGTCTTGAATTTTCTTCATAAATAAGACTCGAGTTCTTAGGCTTTTAGTAAACTTCCGTCTTTTGACTTTTTCTTCGATAAATCTTCAGAATTGGTCTTGGACTTCCGTTCTTTTCGCACTCTTGACCTTTCGACTTCATCTTTCGTCTTTTTCTTCGATAAAAGCCCGTGAATGCCCGTGGTTTCTCCACTTTTCACCTTTTCATCCTAAATCACAACAAAAACACAAACCACGCATAATTCCGACATAAATGACATAAAATACACGTTTTGGCTCGGTTATTATTGTAATTAAGTGGTAAAAAGGATGGGTGTTTACACACCTATCAAGTGGAGTTAGACAAAACGTTACCACCTAGAAAGATGTCATCTGATTCGTTTTCATCCGATTCTTAAATTGAAATCGAAAGGGTGAATGTTGCACTTGAGGCTGTCATTGAAACCATTACCAAAAAGCCTCATGCCACTAGTACCTTTCCGAGAAGTCTAATTGATTGTGTGAGTCATTTCATACTAGTGACTGATACTAGGTTTTCCCTAATTAAAAATTAAGTTCGTTTAAGTATGTCTCTTCGAATTGAAAAACTTGTGTTTAATGTGTGACTCTGTTTTATTTTGGTGGAAACAAAAATTTGTCGTTGTAGTGTTTAAAATTAAAAGGTGCAGAACAATTAAAGTAAATCTAAGTCTAATTAAAGTAAAATGCAAGTATTTAAAAACGTGACTGAAATTAAAGGGCACTAAAGCAAATGACGTAAACTTAAATCTATCTAAGGCAAACTTAAAGTGCGACTAGAACTAAGGCAAATCTAAAATAAACTAAGGCAGATAACTTAAAGTGCAATTAAATAAAAGGAAGGAAAAATAAAGCTTGAAAATAAAAATCAAAGACAAAAGCTAATAAGAACCTGAATACAGCTCATTCGGAATAAACCTTCGTTTGGAACAATCACTCGTCCGGAATGTCACCTTTGGTTGAAATGATTCTTCTTCGCTAGGAATATTGCCAAAATCCTTGATCCGGAACAAATTGATCTGAATATGTCACTTATCCAAAACAATCCTTCGTTCGGAACTTTACTGATTCGGAAATCTAAATCTTGCCTTGATTCGGAAGTATTTTGTCACCCTTGATTCGGAAGTTTCCGAGTGAACCCCCTTGATTCGGAAGTTTAGAACTTCCGAATGAACACCTCTTGAGTCGGATGTTGCCTCTTGATCCGGAAGTTTATTCGGAACTTTTAAGTTCCGAATGAACAACTCTTGGTTCGGAACTTTGGAAACTTCCGAATGAATACCCATTGATCCGGAACTTTTAAGTTCCGAATGAACAGTGCTTGATACGGAACTTTTAAGTTCCGAATGAAGCTTTTCTGGTTCGGAACTTTGGAAGTTCCGAATGAATGGTTCTTCAGTCGGAAGTTTTCCTTCGTCCGGAACTTTGAATGTTCCGGATGAACAGCTTGACTCAGAAGTTTTGCTGACCCAAAAATCTTCCGGATGAAACCTTGATTCAGAACTTTGGAAGTTCCGAATGAGCACTTTCCCTCCTTCTTGGTTCGGAACTTTTCCTGGAAAGATCAGAAACAAAGCAAACACTCCCGAAGAACAAGGAGATACAGTAACAGCAGATCTAAACAAAAACTAACCAAAATCAAACACAAACAATTCAATAAAAATAGTAACAAATCAACAGTAACATCAACAAACAATTAAAAACACGAAATCAAACAACTTTAACAACAATAATCAAAAACCACTTTGGATCAAAATAAAAGCATGAACATAAACATAAACACAACAAATCAAAGATTAAGAAAGGTAGATAAGAGATTGACAAGGTAAAGTAAAGATTGACAATAATTAAAGGAAAACTTACTTGAAATTAAATGAATTTAAGGTGCAAGACAGGGTATTTCAATTTGACATGAAATTAAATGACAAGATAAGTAAATGGTGGAAGAGCTAATTGTCACACTTAGCCAACAAAAACAAATGAACACACTAATGGTCTATTTATAGGGGAGGATTAGGAAGCTTCCTCCCCTCCTTCATTTCTTGTTAATTGTAAGATTAAGCCCCTTTCTTCTTAATTCTTTATTAATTACACCATTAGTCCTTTTCTTCTAATCTTCTTTAATCTTGGACTTAAGGGACTTTTGGCTTCGGGATTTCTTTTGAACTCGTCTTTAATTTCTTCAATAAAATAGACTTGAATTCTTCGGCTTTTGATAAACTTTCGTCTTTTGACTTTTTCTTCGATAAATCTTCAGAATTGGTCGTGGACTTCCGTTCTGTTTGCACTCTTGACTTCTTGACTTCGTCTTTCATCCTTTTCTTCAATAAAAGTTCGTAAATGCCCGTGAATGTCCGTGTTTTCTCCACTTTTCACCTTTTCATCCTAAATCACAACAAAAACACAAACCACACATAATTCCAACATAAAAGACATAAAATACACGTTTTGGTCCGGTTATTATTGTAATTAAGTGGTAGAAAAGATGGGTGTTTACACACCTATCAAATCCCCTACACTTGACCATTGCAATGTCCTCATGCAATGCATTAGTTACAAAGCAAGATTACACTTTTCATCATAATCAATCCACGTTGGCCTTTATTAAAGAGATAGAAAATTAAAGACATAGAAATCAAAAGCATACCTTGGGTTTTGGAAATGTTATGAATAATCATCATCCTCAAGTTTTCACTTTCTCCAAACCAAGCTTAAAAACGAGATCATTGTTATTATAAGTTAGTAGACTAACACGAACTCATGTGGGCCAATTACTCACTTAGACTCCCTTATTCCTAGGTGTATCTCTTATATTTTATTATTGTCTTGAATGATCACGAGGATGCATTTTTGACTTATTTCGGTAGTTATTAAGTTTGAAAATAAAGTGAACGATTTAATCAATAGTTAGCTAAAGGACCAAATCTTTTAAAACTGCTTCTCGGGACCTCATAAAGTTCATATCTTGGCATAACTCGCTTCGCGATTTGAGACCTTTCTCGGACCGATATTTGGCAGCGATTTCATACTTCAAATCTTGAGAGACGTTCATGAAATAATGGTCTTCTCTTTATAATTGGAACTTCTTCACTTGAACTTTTTGAGAGATTCATACCTGGACCACGACTTCTTCATTTTTCTCCAATCTTTATTTTGGACTTTGATATTCAACGATCCGCCTCCTTTTATGACTTGGATCTATTTATCCTCATACCTTGTTAGGGTCTTTTTGGATACACTTCTCCATGACTTTTGGGGAGTTTTGCTTTACGTCGTGTGTCTCGATCCTTCATATTGATTTTCGATAAATGATTCTTCACATCACTTTGGATCCTTAGCAACAAAATATAGCCCTCATGCCTTGTTAGGGCCTTTTCGGACTCGCCAATCTTCGCGTCCCGCTTCAATAAGTTATGCCTTGGCTATGAACTCTAATCCATACCGAGCAACTTTTAAACGATCTGGGGCTAGAAGCTAAGTAACTTTTCAAATCGTACAACCTTATTTATTAGCAGATAACTTATTAGCAAGCGATGGGAGAATAGGCTTATAATTAACTCACATAAATTCACGAAAGAATACTGAACTTATAATTGGCTCTATCATCTCTCGTTCTCCACAGTTTAAAATCTCAAGTAATGAGACTCGTGGATACTTAGCCTATTAAATCAAAGTTTTGGGTTTTCGAGTCGCCTATAGGATCTTGCAAATTCTTAGACTCTTTCAAGTTTAGAAATCGCATTTTAAAGTTCCCTTGATAAACGACTCTCTAGGATCAATTATAGGAACTTGCGAAAAGTTCTTGTTCTTAACCCGCGAGAGTTAAGACTTTCTCGTTTTATAGCTCCCTATATAAAAGCCTAGCAAAACTTGACTTAAACACGTTAAGGATACTAGCTAGAGTAAACTCGGATTGAGTCAAAAGATTCACAACGTTTGAAAATTAAAACCACTTTCTAATAAGGAAAGAAAATAACTATACAAAGGGAAAAACAAATAGGCCAAAATAGATCAAAAATTTTGAAAAATGTCGAAAAATTGATTTTCCGGTTAAAATGAGGACAAATACAAGGAAAAGACCACTTAACTTCGATAGAAGTCCCCCCTACACTTAAGATAAACATTGTCCTCAATGTTTAAGCATGTGGGAGTAAACTCCCCTACACTTAGGACATTGTGCACTTTGTTTAAATCTTGTTAAGGAAATGACAACTAAAGAGATTCCTATTTTAATATAGAAAAATATAAAATAGTGAATCGAAAAGAGTTTAGGATAGAACCGGGAAAATGGAACATGGAATCACGGGTCGTCAAGAATCATCAAGAGTGGATCATTGAAGTTCGAATCCCTGATTAAGAAGTGAGGAGAGGAAATAGCAAACCAAAGGGTCCCCCTACACTTATGGTAAAGAAAGCGAAAAGATAGATGCATGGGTTGCCTCCCAAGAAGCGCTAGGTTTTTGTTAACCGAGTCGTGAGCCTGACTCGACCTTGATCATTAACGGAAGAAACATGAAACATATCCACCAGGATCGAAGACGTAGTATTCATCGAGCAAATACCACAAGCTTAAGGCGAACAAGGCAAGCCAAAGAAGAGTAGGCAAGGTTCCCTTAAGCTGCGATTGAGCACGGTGGAAGCAAGGGTGGAGTGGTGATAGCATGTCTTCAAAATTTCCAAAGATTTTTCCTTTTATTTCATCAGGTGGATACTGAGATGGCTTAAAGACTTCAATACCAGGGTCGAACACCTTTTCCTTTAAGGGAAAATAGCACTCAGGCGCAGCCGAGTGTGAAGAAGATCCGCAAAGAAGCACAACCTCGTCCTCAGAAGAGGGACAAAGAGGTGTCAAATCATATGTGCAACGGATATTGGTGTCAACTGGTTTCTTCTCCTTTGACAGAATGCTCTTCAAATCCAAAGTAGGATCAAGACGATAATCTTCAAAGTCCAAAGGAGGAGCATCACTCTCATGAGGGAAGTATGTGTTGAGAAATTCAGAGAAATATTCCTCAAATGAATAATCGTCCAAAGTAGGATCGAGTGATGGAGGATCTTCATCATGTGAAGAATCGCTCGAGAGAGTATCAGCCACATCGAAATCATCGAAAGTGGGCAGCTCGGGATACTCATAAGTACAATCAAAATCATCCGAATCTGAGCTAGAATCATCATCATAAGCATCAAAGACCGGTGAAGAATCATAAATGGGAGAAGCGTCCAAAGTAGGGAGAGAATCATCCACATTATCTTGAAAAAGTGGATTATCGATAGAAGAATCGAATAGAGGATTGTCATAGACGGTAAAGTCATCGAGCACATTAATCATATTCACTGATTCTCGGCCTCCAAAGGATTTTCCTGTAAGCTTCCCCATTTTAAAGACTTTTGAATCATCCCCGACTCGTAAGATTAACTCACCTTCGGCCACATCTACTAAAGCACGTCCGGTTCTCAAAAATGGCCGACCAAGTATTAAAGGAATACGAGGGTCCATTTCATAATCAACTACAACAAAATCGACCGGGAAAGTAAATGTGCCAACTTTGATGAACACGTCTTAGGCTATACCAACGGGGTAAGCGAGAGTGCGATTTGCAAGTTCGAGAGTCATCTTTGTTAGAATGAGGTCGGGCAATGATAGTGTTTTCCAAACACTTAGTGGCATAAGATTAATACTAGCCCCGAGATCAGCAAGGGCAGTAAATTCTTCAGTTTTGTTGAACACGCAAGGAAACACAAAACTACCAGGATCTCCAAGCTTTTCCGGAAGTTCTCTAAGAAGGACTACAGAGCAGTTTTCATTTAATCGTGTGTTGGCGAGTTCAATCAGCTTCTTTTTCTTGCTAAGCAATTCCTTGAATGCTTTGACAAATTTCGGCATGTGGCAAAGTGCTTCAACAAGGCTAATGTTGATGGTCATTTTAGATAGCATATCCACATATTTCGATACTTGACAGTCATTCTTGGTTAGCTCATTGGTCTTGCCTATACGAGAAGGGTATGAGATTCTGGGTTGATAGGGAGACGGTGAAGGTGTAGTTGGTGAAGGTTGTGATGTTGAAGGGTCCTTCCGAGATACATCGTCATGACGAGGCGGAGACGCTAATGGTGTACTAACACTAGGTGTAGGAGGAGTAGGGATACATGGTGGTGGAGGGGGTGTAGATGATGGTGGTGGGGTAGGTGGATTGACAATGGTAATTCCACTACGCGTAGTTATAGCACTCACATTAGCTCGCGGATTGGTGACGGTGTTTGAAGGTAGAGAACCCGAAGAAGAAGGTTGAGCTTCGGGCAAGAAACTAGCCAACAGATTCTTTAATTCAGTCGTTTGAGTGCTGAAGGAAGATTGGATATTATCACGAACCTCGGTTCTGATGTCAGTTCCTTGCTTTAAGATATCTCCTTTCAAATTGATTATTTGGCTCTGTAGATTCTTGATTTTCTCACCTTGAGTTCTCATGATGGCATCAACATCGGGATTAATGGGTGGGTGTTGTTGGGTGGGTGGTTGATAAGGGTTAGAAGCTCTTGGTGGGATTTGGTTGCTTCTATTGTAGTTGTTGGCGGGGTTTTGGTTTTGAGGAGAAAAACCGGGTGAAAGGTAATTGTTGGAACGGTAACTCAGCAGATTTCTATCCCCTTGTTGTCTAGCTTGGTAATTTTCCGGTGAATAATTACCGTAAGCAGCATACACATTTTCCGGATTTCCTTGTGTCGAAGGACAATCGGTGTATGAGTGAGGACCGCCACATGTTTCACAAGGATTAGCAACCGCTTTAACTTGTTGTAGTTGTTGGTTTGAAGCGAGAAGCGTAATACTTTTGCTCATTTCGGCCATCATGCGGGTGAGTTCGGTCATCTCAGGGTTTGCTGAGGTAGAGGAAACATTGACTCTCGGGTTGTTCCTAGAAGAAGCAGAGGAATCCCAGTTCTTGTGGTGAGTAGTCATGTTCTCAATTAACTCTCTACACTCCTCGGGTCTCCTTTTCATGAATGTGCCACCGGCGGCTGCATTAATCGTATCACGATCTCGAAAAGTCAATCCGTTGTAGAAAGTATCAATTAGGGTCGCAGGGAGCATGTTGTGGTTTGGACATCTATCGATCAAGACATTATATCTCTCCCAAGCGTCAAAAAGAGATTCATCAGGGTCTTGCATGAAACCACTGATCTGATTGCGAAGGCTTGTGACCATGGATGGTGGAAAGTAGCGCGACAAAAAGCGTTGAGTCATATCATCCCAAGTGTAAATAGAATTCTTCGGGAGACGATCAAACCATTTCTCGGCATGATGCGATAAAGTATGTGGGAAGAGTTGTAAGCGAAGAACATCCATTGTGGCCCCAGGCAACTTCATGCTTTGGGTGATTGTAATGAACTTGTCGAGGTGTTTGTTGGCATCATCATCAGGCAATCCTCTAAATGGGTTTGTTTGTACTTGCTGGATCATGTGGTGCTTCAACGAAAACTCAGGAGTGTTGATTTGCATCGGCGCAATCGGTCCTCCTCGTCCAAACATGGTTGGTTGACAAAGTTCCTCCATGGTCCGAAGATCGGGCTGTGGAAGAGCATTATTATTATTATTGAGGTTCGGTGGAATGTTGTTGTTGACACCTGCCATATCTAAATCTTCTTGAGGCTCGGGCTCTTGATAATTAGAAGATCTAGTACGCATACACCTGAAAATGCAAAAGAAAACAAAACCAAACACAAAGACAACATATATACACAAGAAAGATAAAATCTTTTTGGATTTTTGAGATTTTTAATTTTTATGGTTTTTTATCAATTATCTAATTTTTATGATTTTTTGAATTGTTTAGGCAAGAAAAATAACGCTCACAAGTGAACGGATCCCAAAAAGCAACGTGTCTCTCACAGAAAACCGTCAATCTTAACGAAAAGAGCCGGCAGCGGCGCCATTTGATAACTAGGTTCTGTACCTAATTAAAAAGATTAAAGTTCGTTGTGTTGGTCTAATCGAATTGATCTAGGCTCTCTATGTGACTCTATTGTTTTTGATGGAAACAAAGATTTGTCGTTGTAGTGTTTAAAATTAAAAGGTGCAGAACAATTAAAGTAAATCTAAGTCTAATTAAAGTAAAATGCAAGTATTTAAAAACGTGACTGATATTAAAGGGCACTAAAGAAAATGACGAAAACATAAATCTATCTAAGGCAAACTTAAAGTGCGACTAGAACTAAGGCAAATCTAAAATAAACTAAGGCAGATAACTTAAAGTGCAATTAAATAAAAGGCAGGAAAAATAAAGCTTGAAAATAAAAATCAAAGACAAAAGCTAATAAGAACCTGAATATAGCTCATTCGGAATAAACCTTCGTTTGGAACAATCACTCGTCCGGAATGTCACCTTTGGTTGAAATGATTCTTCTTCGCTAGGAATATTGCCAAAATCCTTGATCCGGAACAAATTGATCTGAATATGTCACTTATCCAAAACAATCCTTCGTTCGGAACTTTACTGATTCGGAACTCTAAATCTTGCCTTGATTCGGAAGTATTTTGTCACCCTTGATTCGGAAGTTTCCGAGTGAACCCCCTTGGTTCGGAAGTTTAGAACTTCCGAATGAACACCTCTTGAGTCGGAAGTTGCCCCTTGATCCGGAAGTTTATTCGAAACTTTTAAGTTCCGAATGAACAACTCTTGGTTCGGAACTTTGGAAACTTCCGAATGAATACCCACTGATACGGAACTTTTAAGTTCCGAATGAACAGTGCTTGATCCGGAACTTTTAAGTTCCGAATGAAGTTTTTCTGGTTCGGAACTTTGGAAGTTCCGAATGAATGGTTCTTGAGTCGGAAGTTTTCCTTCGTCCGGAACTTTGAATGTTCCGGATGAACAGCTTGACTCGGAAGTTTTGCTGACCCAAAAATCTTCCGGATGAAACCTTGATTCGGAACTTTGGAAGTTCCGAATGAGCACTTTCCCTCCTTCTTGGTTCGGAACTTTTCCTGGAAAGATCAGAAACAAAGCAAACACTCCCGAAGAACAAGGAGATACAGTAACAGCAGATCTAAACAAAAACTAACCAAAATCAAACACAAAAAATTCAATAAAAATAGTAACGAATCAACAGTAACATCAACAAACAATTAAAAACACGAAATCAAACAACTTTAACAACAATAATCAAAAACCACTTTGGATCAAAATAAAAGCATGAACATAAACATAAACACAACAAATCAAAGATTAAGAAAGGTAGATAAGAGATTGACAAGGTAAAGTAAAGATTGACAATAATTAAAGGAAAACTTACTTGAAATTAAATGAATTTAAGGTGCAAGACAAGGTATTTAAATTTGACAAGAAATTAAATGACAAGATAAGTAAATGGTGGAAGAGCTAATTGTCACACTTAGCCAACAAAAACAAATGAACACACTAATGGTCTATTTATAGGGGAGGATTAGGAAGCTTCCTCCCCTCCTTCATTTCTTGTTAATTGCAAGATTAAGCCCCTTTCTTCTTAATTCTTCATTAATTACACCATTAGTCCTTTTCTTCTAATCTTCTTTAATCTTGGAATTAAGGGACTTTTGGCTTCGGGATTTCTTTTGAACTCGTCTTTAATTTCTTCAATAAAATAGACTTGAATTCTTCGGCTTTTGATAAACTTCCGTCTTTTGACTTTTTCTTCGATAAATCTTCAGAATTGGTCGTGGACTTCCGTTCTTTTTGCACTCTTGACTTCTTGACTTCGTCTTTCATCCTTTTCTTCAATAAAAGTTCGTAAATGCCCGTGAATGTCCGTGTTTTCTCCACTTTTCACCTTTTCATCCTAAATCACAACAAAAATACAAACCACGCATAATTCCGACATAAAAGATATAAAATACACGTTTTGGTCCGGTTATTATTGTAATTAAGTGGTAGAAAAGATGGGTGTTTACACACATATCAGTGACTCATTTGATAACTATTCTTGTAAGAAGCTATAGGATTGCAAATTAAGTGTTGTTCATATCGAGCTTTTATTGCCCTATTAAGGTCTAAGAATAAGATTGAAAGTATTGGAGAATGAGGTAGGATGTTGCATTGAGTATAAGTTGATTGAGACTTGAATAAAGTAAAATTTAACTCGTATGGAATATGAGATTGTTATGAGAAAGTCGTTAAGTCCTATGATTTTATTATAAGGTTTTAAATGATTGTTGGTTTGTGTTAAGGGTTGTTCCTAGGCCATTGTCCAATAATGAGGATGCCCAGTGTCCAGGAAATAAATTGAAGAAATCTTCTTCTGAATAGGGACCGATGGATCTTTTGGGACATGTGAAACACCTAATGACTCTTGTAGATTAGTATTCATTGTGGTATCTTTTAAAAATCCCTAACTTAACTGAGACATCAGTTGGTAGGATGAGTTCTTAGAATTGTATGACATAGTGACACCTAATGTGTTACGGTACAATTTTGACTTGTTTGTCATTAATGAAAAGACTACCTTTGATTGCTAAATTCTACATGTATCGATGTTATCTATCTTTTATTTCTTGTTCCTAATGTTCGCATTAGTAATGCAACCATTGAACAAGTACTCATCTCGAATTAAGTTACGTTGTGGATTATTCTTTTTGAGTGCCATCGAGGTCATGAACCTAATGATTATTTGGCTAAGCTTATTTCCTGTTATATTGTAGTTAGTTCTTGGTGAACAACTTTTCATCACTCCTTTGCAGATCACTAATTGTTTTTATAAGTTAAAACAGTATCCCTTGAGAAAAATTGGGTTTTCATCACCATACGGATTATTTAAAGTGAGACTTATAAATAATCGTTATCAAAATGAAGTTGTTTATAAAACACCTTGGAAAACTTAATTGTTTTCATAACAAAGAAAATCTTTGTAAATTTATTTTTTATTCTTATTTAAGAATTAAGCATGAAAATGTTTTTATTATAAACATGATGATAAAATTTTGACGAACTAAGTATTGCATCGTTAATCCTGAAATTGTATATAGTTGTGCGCCTACATACAATTTGGAAGGGACCATGCAAGGCTGATTAGTAGTCACCATGAAATTGTTAATAAACAATACATTTTCTTTAAAGTTATGAAAGATTAAAAATTTTATGAGATCTACAAGAAGTGAAAAATAGGGAGATATTGATAGGGACACTTACATATGTGCCCGTACCATTTATTCTTCTGAGTCGAATTTAATCATCTGTGGGAATTGTCTTAACTGACAATTGACAACTCTTTCTTGTCCAATTCTCTCGTAATGAGATTCTTTGAAAAAGTATTTGATTACCGAATGTTGATACCCGACTGGATGTATTGACGTTCCTATCATTTCTTTTGATTTGATTTCATTTGAATGACCTGGGTAACGATCCGAGGAGCTTTCAAATGCGTACTTAAATTATGAAAACATGGGATATATTCATATTCATTATATGTTTTCGTCTGTATCTGATTTGAAATTATCTCGCGTAGATTATGCGTTGACCTTACTCTTTTAAGGTTAGTTATGTCTCTAGATATCCTTGAATTGTGAAGGATTATGAATTATTATTAGCCTTTTGAGAAGTTCACATCTTATCGACGACAATAAAACTGAAAAGTTGATAGTGCCAGTAGAATGGATTGATTAAATATGACATGATGACATTGTCTTAATTGATGGGAACCCGTGTAGAAATCCCCAAAAAGATAAGATGTTTCCGTTATCTAAAACTTTAGGAGGTATTTTTTGGTGAATTACCTAGACTTTCGCCATTAAGGCAAGTTGAATTTGGTATTGATTATATTCTCGGTGCTGCACCTGTGGCATGTGCACTGTACGTCAGCACCATCTGAATTAAAAGAATTACCGTACAACTGAGAGAGTTGTCGGAGAAAGATTTTATTCTACCGAGCTCGTCATCATGAAGAGCTATGGTTTTATTATTCCTTATGTTTACTGACTACCGTGAACTAAGTAAATTTACGATCGAAATCGATATCCACTACCCAAGATATAGATTTGTTCGATCATTTACAAGGTTTTAGCGTATGTTTTAAAAATTTGATCCATGGCATGGTTATCATCAATTTCGCGTCCGCGAAAAAGATTATCTATTCCAATCACTACATCCAGAACTTGTAATGAACATTATAAGTTTCACGTGATGTCGTTTGGATTGACTAATACACATGTAGCATTCATAAATTTGGTGAATCACGTGTGTAGGCTGTAATTTGATAAATTCATGCTTGTGATCATTAAGGACTATTTGTTTGTTTATAAGAATAAGAATGAGTTAATAATTATTTATAGATTGCCCTGAATTGGCCGAGGAATAAAAACCTGTACCTTGAATAATTAACAGGTGATTTAAGACTTAATCCTTTATATTAATTGACCGTGTGATTAATAGATAATGGAATCTATATTGACTCTTCAAAAATTCGAGCCATTTAAGATTTTGGGTTTTACCAAAAAGAAAGTGCAAATATGTTTTGTAAAATGTTTTATCAAAGATAACTTTTGAGGGATTATTCCCTTATACCCAGAACATTTAACTAAACTCCTGTTTAGGGGTAAATGTTTGCGTATGCCTCAAGACAACTTAAGAAGGACTGAGGAAAACCTTTTAAACCATGACTTGAAATTTGAAACGATAATTTTTGCTTGTTAACTAAGAAAATTTTGACCAAAATATAAACAAAGAATTCCCGAACATCGACGAATCTTACTAATTATTTTCGATAAATCAACAAAAATCTTGTTAACTAAATTCAAATTTATTTTGAACATTTTTTTTATATAATTGGATGAACTGTGAAATTTAAAACTTTTTACGTTTACATTTTATAAAAATTGAATATTTATTATTTAATTACTTGAAATATTTAACGACGCTTTAAACGTCGGATTGAGCAAAACTGATAAAAATGATAATTGAGACGAAACTAAAACTTAGAAAATATGAAGAAAGAAATATTAAATGAATACAGTCATGATAATTATTTCATCAGGAAAGATAAATGTAGATACTAACGCTTTATGTAAAAAGGATAAAGAATAAATTAGGATGTGTTCCTTTATATTGACTGTGCAAAATAAATTGCCGAACAATATAAAAATAAACGATGTTTGAAAAAAAGGATAATATAGATAATAAAAAGGGGTTCGCGGTTAATGTGAAGCATTAAAATAGAGAAGTCGATGGCGTTAAATGTATAAAAGGCCACTTGTGGTTGCCTAAATATTGAGATGTAGTCATGTTGGAATCTTGTAAGTATAAGTATTCTATTCCTGTCATTTCTGATTTAAAGTATCTTTATCTAAAGAAGTTGTACTGATGACAAAATTATGAAGGCAAACATCGCCTCATACACTAGTAAACGTCTAACTATTGCAAAGGTCATCATCTGAATTTGATTCGATTTGGGTCATCGTTGACAGACTGACCAAATCTACTAATATCATTCTTGTTAATGATAGCTTCCCGATGAAGAAATTGACTCTTTGTATTTAAAAGAGTTGTGTAAACATAGTGTGCCGTATCGATCATCTCTATCAAGATCCTCGCTTCGCATTGAATTTCTAGAGATTTGCTCAGAAGTCATTGGGAACGAACCTTGATGAGAGTACTGTTTACCACCCTAATCGAAGGGACGAGGTAAAGTAATGATACAAAACACTATAAGTGTTGTTTTATGCTTGAATGATTGACCTTTGGTAATAAACCATATAAATCGCTTTCCATTGGAGAGATTATCATTGATAATTATCGTATTAGGATCGAGATCGAATCTTGTGAGGATCTATATATATGAGAACATCTGTAAGCAGGAGTTGGGATGAAGTCACCCGACATACACCCATTGTGAGTTGGACATGTCTTTTAGGATAAAGGTTGCCTGTGATGATGAACCTAACCTTACAATTTATCCGACCCGTGAAACCTGAAATGATTGTTGAAATTAGGATCCGATTATTGACTGCCGGTAGTGGGCAGGAGTTTATGTGAATATGAAATGTAGATCTTGAAGTGCAAGATGGGTAGCGAAGTTATGCCAAAAAATTTCACCATGGAAAAATGAATAGATGATCTGAAAGATCATGGGAAATAAGTCCCTGTTGTATGGGACCATTGAGATGATGTAAAAAGTTGGTTTGAAAGGCATATAAGCTGGATCTACCCTATGACTTTAAGAGCTGCGTGAATTATGTCTTGTATATCGAACTTGATGAAATGTCTATCAAGTGAGAAACTGATTGTTTCTTAGTAAAGTTTAGATCGGCGAAAAGTTGCATTCATCAAAAACCCGTGAACATCATGGATAGAGAAAGTAATTCAACATTAAGCCTGATCTTATTCCCGTAGTTATGTTTGCTGAAACACGCGTATTGTAATGAATTACACTTGTGAGGAAAGACCGAATGTGGAGGAAATACCCACATGGCTTTAACTCTATAAGAAGCGAGTAGTAAGATAAATTGATCTCTGTGGACAAAGATCCTGTTTAGGGGTAAATGTTGTGACAATCCGTCAATTTATGATCGATATTTTATTCTCAAGTGTTATTTAAAAACATTATTTTAATTTTATATTATTAACTCACTTATGTTTGGGAAGAAATTTGGATTTACGACTTGAAGTAGCATCGACTACGTTTAAACCGGAGGACTCTACATTACGTGCTTACGCTTACATACGCCGTTTTTGGTGACAGTCTGACACTTCAGGAAATAAATTTATCCGTGAATATTATTTTGGAGTTTTAAATTTGTGTTGGTTCATAAACTCACAAATTTACGAGAATAAATTAGAGTTTACGAGAATAATTTAACGTCCTTTACGACTAAACCGGAAACCTTAGGATTACGTATTTACGTTTTCGAACTCCGTTTTTTATGAGACAATTTTTATTAGATTCGTTTTGTGTCGTTGATTCATAATTTATAAAAACGTTTTTCGTAAAACGACCTAAGGGCACGCAAATCAAGGAAACTAGAATCGAGGAATACCCGTAAATTAGTGGGATGAGACAAAACAAGTTTTGCCCCACCTTACTAATATGGGACGGCAACATCTATCCACCAGCACCCTTAGGTGTCAACATTTAACAAACAAGTGTTACACTTGTTAGCTAAGCTTACAAAGTAAGCTAACTCATAACTTCAAACCACAAAACCACTAAACAAGAACCATTTACTCACTTTCATCACATGCAAACTACTCTCCTCTCTCTCTAAAATTCTTCCCATCCTACACATAAACACCCTCATTTGATCTATTTAAGCCATAAAATCATATGTTATTCATACACATGACGATGCTCCTTTGAAGCCTTGAAGATTGGAGGTGATTCTAACATCCAAGGAGGTGATTTAGTGATGTCCAAGGGATGATTTCTACAAGAAGTTTACAAGTATTGGTGGTCTTGAAGATTGGTGTTGATCTATCACAAGTTTTTCCATCAAATATCCAAGCCTTGATCATAAACTACTTAATCTTGGTGGTATAAAGATTGTTTTTCCTATCCTCTTGTTATTTTGATTATGTAATATTGTATTTTATTTATTTATTTATATGTATATGATGATGAATGATGATAAAAATATTATGTGGGGATTTGGTGTTGATAAACATGGGTAAAAAGATAGAAAACCACATGTAAAATGGTTAAAATATTGCTTAAAATGATGGATGTATAAAAACAGTAAGTAACCAAATGATAAACTGATAAAATGGCATATTAGAATCAATTAACAGTAATTATTAGGTGTTATACACATGTGAGAGTTGGACATACAATGGAATCATAAAAATGAGTGAGTTATGATCAAAACAAGATTAGAGTGCAAATCTGTATATACTGTTTTGGACGAATTTATTAAAATATTTAGATGTTGATTCATCAGTAGCTATAAAGAAGTAAAATGAAGCACATATTATGTAGTTACTGTCATAAAAATTTGAGGTCCTATCTCATTATATATCTCTAGATATGGACATTTTAGTGGATTTAAAATTTGGGACTGATTTTGTATATAAATAGTATATAATATAAGCACTCAAATATTTATATAAAATATACTATATAAAACCCACTAGTTGATAAAAATTATAAATAAAGATTTACATATATATTGATATTAAAATGGGATACATTATATAAATTACAAGTAAAAATGTTTTTCCATGTTATAAAACTATATACTTAAGTTTTACGTCTTTTTGGCTAAAACCGAAAGATTAACGTTTTTGTCAAATAAAACTTAGACGATCGGACCCGTCTAATGTAAACTTGTATAAACTCACATACTGATACATAAACTTATATAACAAGTAAAAACCGATAAAACCCGAGCTTTATAACGTATAGACATTAACGGGCCAAAGTAGCATTATTGGACTATAAACCCGACTAGTTGGCTAAACACTTATAAATTTACTTATTGGGCTTAACCCACTTGGGCCCAACAAGTAAAGTATAATACTGATAATAAAAGTATAATTGGGCTAATGAAAAGTATTGGGCTTGTAATGGGCCTATTGGGCCTCCAAAATATAAATAAGTAAAACTAGTAAACTAGTATAAAAGTTACCAATACATAACACTAAAATGAGTAAATAAGAATGTATAAACCCACTTGATCATCATCATATATATAAAATCATCATATGTATACATAATTGTTATTTTGATAAAGTCATTGGACAAAAGTCTAAGAGGAGTATTATTTGTCTAGGGTTCCGTGATTGAAGCACGTACCATACATCCGAATTGCCGATAACCCGCTTTCCCACATCAACGTGAGTTCATAGCCTCGCACTCTTTTAAATGTTTTTATAAAATGTTTTATAAACCCGCGAGGGAGATAACATGTTAGTTTTGATAAAATAGGACACCATTTGTCCCGATTGTTTGTTTATTGATTTGGACCCGAATGATTGTATGACCCGATGAATGATTATATGACCCGATGTATGAGATAAAATAGATTATTAAAGTTAGGTTATGTCACTAAAAGTCTCATTAGCATGAATTGTGAACTACCGGGATTTGGTAGACGCTTATGCATATAATAGTACTATTTGGGGACGATCACCCTAGTTCGCGCCTTGACGGTTGATCCCCGTCGTGCCACATTGATTGCTAAGCGAATTTATGTATGAGAAGATTTACATAGCGTGATCTTTGTGACGACACGCTAACTTAGATGGGCAAATTAAGTTTCGGGTTAGCTACCCGTTGTTTGTTGTAGTAAGGTAACAATGTCATGCGGCTTATAATAATCCAAATAACGAAATACTGCTATACGCACTGAATTACGATATATTGCCTGACTAGCAATACGGGGTCTTATTATTGATATTATGTTCATGTTTTGGTTTTACATAACGATATTCATATAACGGTTTTTATTTAACTCTATACAACGTTATAAAACGTATTGTATGATGTTTTTACGACAATGGTTCGTATAATGATTTTGAAGGCAAACGCCTATATTATGATTTTTGATAAGGATTTGTATAAAATGACTTTGGCTATTTTATGGCCTATTACAAAGATTTGTACAAAATGATTTTCGGTAATAATTATATACCGATGATATATTAATGGTTTTATTAAACTCTATGAATTCACTCGGCGTTATCGCTGACCTTTTCTTTTAACATGTTTTGTCTCGGGTACTTGAAGGTAATTCTTGGTAAGACAACAAGAATTCGTTGCCCGCACTTAAACAACAATTTCCATTTAAATGTTTTGTAAAACCTGTATGAAATACAATGACTTGGGACCTATGTAAATTTGATATTTATGAATGGAAATGCTTTATTATTAAATGACGCGATTTTTAAGCGTTGTCTATGATGTGAGTAATGTGCTATCCCGTAACACCAATAAGTCTTCCGCTGTATTGAATTGTGTATATTTGGGGGTGTTACATCAAACGTAATCGTTTTTCTCATTTTTCATAAAAATTTTAAACTTTTAGTGTAGTTTTGTGTTTAATTATAAAGAAATTAAGTGTTTTTGACACAAATGTAGGATTTCCGTTGGTGAAAATAAGAATAGTTTTTTACTCGATTGGTTTTTACCTTAACTCATTCCTTAACATGCTTAAATCAAGTTTTACTAGACTTTTATATAGGGAAATTTAAAACGCGAAAGTCTTAACTCATACGGGTTTAAGAACAAGAACTTTTCGCAAGTTCCTATAATTGATCCTAGAAAGACATTTAACAAGGGAACTATAAAACATAAATTCTAAACTTGAAAAAGTATAAGAAGATGCAAGATCCTATAGATGACTTGAAAACCCAAAACTTTGATTTAATAGGCTAAGTATCCATTAGTCTCACATCTTTGAGATGTTACAATATGGAGAACAAGAGATTATAGAGTTGATCATAAGTTTTGGGGCTAAGTCTTCCTTGTATAAGTATTTTTGTGTTTGATTCTTTCTCCTCGTATTTACTTTTCACGCTTGATTATTTAATTGCTTAATAAATGAAGTTTTTAGCGATTTGGGCTTAATATCTTAACTCGTAACTCATTCTTTTTCTTCCCTTGTAATTAAAGTAAGAACACATTGAGGGTGTCAGCGTCATGGACTTTCTTTTTGATCATGGGATTACGGAAATTTGGCTTACTATATATATCTCATTAATAAAGAAGAATAATAAAAACATGTTCTCTATGAGCCTGCGGGTGGGATTCATGTAGCATTAGCCTTGTCACTAGAGCCTTTGGGTGTATGGTATGGTGAAGTGTTTAATAAAAATTGCTTCATCATCATGAGCTTTAGGGTGGATGGTGAATGTCAATTCCCTTGTTTATGTCCAAGGATCCTTCGGGTATGGATCATAAATAAGGAGCACGTTTAAATCTTAAAGAGCCTCAAGGTGTATGATGTAAATGTTGCTAACTCCATTAATAAAGTCAAATCGACTTTGGAGGAATAATTGTTGCTTCAAGTAGTCCTATTAGCTAAATTTCGGATCCGGGTATTTATTCCTCAAATCGTGTTAAGTTATCCTTGATGTGGGATTTCTTTAGTGGCAACGGTTTTTGAGGTCCAGGTTAGGTTTTGAGTGTTGGGTTACACCGTTTTTGCCTTCATTTTTGGATTAATAATTATTAAATAAGTCAAATGAGCCTTTGGGTGAATGAAAAAATTTAAAATCTAGAGATACAACTAGGAAAAAGGAGATTGAGCTTAACACAAATTACTTGTATAAGTGGTCTTAGCATTGGGACTTATGATTGACAATGATCTTGTTTTTTAAACTTGGCATGGAAAGAGTGAAAAGTCGAGAACGATGAATCTATTCGAGTTTTATGATCCTAAAAGTTATTTTTTCAATAATGAAAGTAATACATTATGTCTTTACAAAATAAAGTGTCAAAAGTTGAATAAGAGTGTAGTTAGTTGCTTTATTTTATCATTGCGTGAAGACACAACAATTGCTTAGCAAGGAGGAGTTTGATATGAGTGTAATTACTCTTATCATTTATATCATAAAATGGACATAAAATGCATATTTCACATGAATATGGTATTGTATATGCTTGTTTCTTTTTTCATGTGTGTAGGTACCAAGATCAAAAAAACCAGTAAAAATCGACACGAGTTTGAAGATTTCACTACAAGCCAAAAGTCAGAATCATTTTTATTCGAGGATTCAATTTTAATGAAGTTTATTGGCCAAGTGGGTCCCACTTCAGCTTAATGGGCCTAGAAGCCCGTTAATAAAGTCTTGAAGTTATAAAGCCCAACAAGGGCCCAATAACAAAATAATAAGCGACGAATGAGTGCTTATATACCTTTGAATCCAATTCGGTCAAAGGTCCAACAAAGGCCCAAGAGAAATAAGATTGACGGTGGAGTTTTATATCAAGGTCCATCAAGCCCAACATGTGATGAATTATGAGTCGGTGGAAAATAAAAAAGAGTTATATACTCTTTTGAGGTCAAACTACAAGGTCAAAGTAACACGAATAAATAAAAGAAGAAAACGAGAGAGAGATAAGAGAAGAAATTGGGGAAAACTCTTCCCAGCTCAAGAACCCTAATTATTTGGGGGTTTCTCCAATAAAGAAGCGAGTATCAATCACGCGTTTGATTCAGGAAATTCAGGGAAAGAGAAGTGTGTGGTCTACACTCAGATGCTGAGTACGAAGCTGTGACGTGGCGCTTCAATGCGTCACAACTCTTCTTTGATTAGTTGACATCCTGCCACCCTGACAACTAACCAATCACCATCCTCCAAGTCAGCATCAAAGAAGCACACTTTTGTACACGTTGGTGATCCAAGTGAACAAGGGTGTGTTTCAGCCGTATGATCAAAACAGAAAAGAGAGAGAAAGATAAGAAGATGATCCAAGGGCTTAAGTTGATTCTTCCTCAACAAACCCCCACCCCAACACCCTCTCGGGTTCCCTATAAAACCCCCCTCAAGAAATCAGTAATGGCATCCTTTTTTCTCTAATGTTATAATGTTGAATTTAGTTTAGAATTTGTATTTTATTTTCTTTTTATAAAATTGTAATGTTTCTTTGAGATTAATAAAAATCTTATTTCAGTTTTCCTTTACTTCTGAATCTCTCGAGTTATTTTATTGTTAGAATACTTGCTTCTAAAATTAAATTTGATATTATATGTGCTGAATGTTCATTTAAGCTTAAATCTATAACTTTTGTGAATATTCAAGAGTAAATAAGGATAAGTGTTTATTCCCACTGAATAAATATTCAAATAGCTTCTGGTTCGAGATCACTTATTGAATTAATGAAGTTTCGAGCTAATGTTGATATATTCATGGTGGTTCGTGGAGATGGATTTATTTAAATGGTGGTTCGATTGATTTGGTATCGATTTAGACAAGTTGGCTCAGCGCCATACTTCTACATCAACGGGTTTCTCCAATTAATGGTTAAGCTCATTTTTACTTTTTAAGTTCTTTTTCTTAGATTAATATGTTTTTATGCTAATTTTGTGGTTTAATCTAAATTTGATTATTGATTTGCTGGAATTGCTTAGTTTAATAATTATCTATTTAATGTCTGTTAATATGCTGTGTCATGTTTTGTTGTTTAGATTTCGTGCTAGCAAACCATAGATTCTGAGTATTTTGGTTTGTTTGTCTTAATCTGCTTATTCATTTAGTAGAATTGGGTTTGATTGTATCACTTTATAAATTTGGAATTTTCTGTATGTTATTATTACATATTTTACCTGCTGGTTTTACATCATTTAATAACTGATTTATCTGAAAATTTCATTGCCTTCGGTGGTGTTTAAATTGGCTGCTGATTTTATTGTTTGATTCGTGTTTGGATTTAATATAAAAGCTGTAGGTTGTTGTTTATTAGTCATGTGTGCTATAGATTGCGTTTAGAGGTATCTAGGACAATTAGTTGCTTGTGTCAACTGACATATGGTTTGATTTGCGTTTGTCGAGTCTTCGTGATACAGGATTTTGCTGCGTTTTCTTAGTTATTGCTAGTTTCTTAAATTTATTTTGACTAGTGACTTGTAATTCATGTTTGTTAACTTTTGGTTATGCAGAATTTAAATAAGTTTTGTTTGAATTAGGATCTGAGTATGTTTAACCTGCTGAATATTCTGCGTTTTGATTTTTGTGTGAGGAGATCTTTACTGATATATCTTGCTGAATTTATACCATTAATTCGTTTACTTTTGCATTTCTGCTTGATCTGTTTATTATTACTAGTTTGATGTGTTATTGTATCTTACTTTATTTAGCATATATTGTTTTTCTGTGCTAAAATGTGACAATCCGTCAATTTGAGGTCGTTATTTTATTCTCAAGTATTATTTAAAATCATTATCTTATTATTAATTTATGAACTCACTCACCTTTAGGAAGAAATTGGGGTTTACATCTTAAAGTAGCATCGACTACGTTCAAACTGGAGAACTCTACGTTACATGTTTACATTTACATACACCGTGTTGGTGACAGTCCGACATTTCAAATAATAAATTTATTCTCGTTTATTATTTTGAAATTTTAGTTTGTGTTGGTTCATAAACTCACAAATTTACGAGAAGAAATTAGGACTTACGTGAATAATTTAGCGTCTTATACGATTAAACTGGAAACCATAGGTTTAGGTATTTACGCTTTTGTGCTCCGTTTTTTATGAGACAATTTTTATTAAAATCGTTTTGTGCCGTAGATTCATAATTTATAAAAACGTTTTTCGTAAATCGACCCGATGGCACGTAAATCGAGGAAAATAGAATCGAGGAGTACCCGTAAATTAGTGGAGATGAGACAAGTTTACACTTGTCCCACCCCTACTATGGGCTGATTTCACCATGCCACAACACCACTTTTGTTGTCAAAATCTTACAACAACAGGAGACACTTGTCTCACCATTTTGACCAAACTATTTGCAAAACTCAAAAACCATCTAACTCTTACACACACTTCACACATACATGCAAAACTAACCAAATTTTTCTCCAACTCTTCTTTCTCACTCTCTTGTGCCATCCCATAACCACCACCATACACCATCATCATCAAAAATTTACCATAAACTTTATACACAATTCACATATGTTGATAACCACTTGAAGAGATGAAGATTGGAGGTGATTTTAACAAGTAAAAATTAGTTTCTATAGAGGTTTAGGGCTGATTCTTCAAGAAGTATTCATATATTTTGTAAAACCCGCATGCTTTTACCATGAATAGTACCCTTAAGATCGTACGTACTAGATTAAAACTTTCTTAATATAGCATGATTACGATTACGTGTTAGGATTTTACGTATTACGTACGTGTTAGAACACGATAAGTATTTACTATGCACGATCACGTAATAATTATCTGACGATAATTAATCACGAGCATGCGATCATGAAATCATGAACGTAATTAAAACACGAACTATTATTAATTACGTATATATATTTATTACGAGCGTAATTAAATATATTAGATCACGATATTTACGTAACGAGAACACTTAAAACGCGAACACAAATAATCACGAACGTGTAACTTATTAATTAGACACGGAAAACATTCGGGTTACCCCTTGTGGGCCTCATTACCACGAAATTAAGGAGGGAGGATGGGCTTAGCCCATCAAAATTTTACTAAAAGGGTTTAAGAGATTTTTCACTACTCAAATAAACTTATAGAAGATTTTTAAGAAAACCTAAAAACCCTCCTTCCTCCTTCTCCTTTGTGCCGCCACCCTACAACCACCATAAGGAGTGGTTTTTGATCTTGGATCTCGGAATTCTAGTGATTTATCGTGTTTGTTCTTCGTCCTCTTGATCCACGAATTCGGTAAAACCTTTTTAAACCTTTTCTTTTGATTTAATTTTTTTATATTATGAACATGTAATGTTTTTACAAAAACATAATAATTAAGCATAGATCTAACATGTTTTGGTGTTAAATAAAATCAAAATGTTGTTTTTAAGGGGTGTTTGTTTGGCCGCAGGCTGCAACCGAACCCGAATGGGTTTCGGCTTGCCAAGCCGACCACCACCAAGACCATATGGTCTTGGTTGGTGCGTGTGGGTCCCATGGCAGCAAGGTAAACACGGGGTACCCCGAGTTGGTTCGGGGTACGGTGTCGATTTCATGTCCGATTCATGTTTTTAGCCTATATCCGGTTCATGGTGTATGTTAGTTTTTTTTATGTTTATGAACTTATGTTAAAATTAAATTAATAAAAGATGTGATTAATTTAATAACATGACTTAGGTTATTTAATTATTAATGAACATGAAATTATTTTAACCAAAGTATTTATATATTTAAGACTTATGATTAATTAATTATTTTAAAACCATGGATATAATTAATTAATTAACATGACTTAGGTTATATTATTAATATATAATAATACATATTTAACCTAAGTATTTAACTCATTTAATTAAAACCATGTTATCTTTAATTAAATATTATAACCTATAGTTTAATTAAATTACATGAAATAATTATTAAACTATACCTTATATCATATGACTTAGAAAATAATCATGAAAACACTTAGGCTTATATACTTAGCTTAATTTACCAGCTTATTTCTAATTATGGAAACTTTCTATTTTTAGAAACTTAATTAAATAAGGCAGCTAATCTATTTATGGAAACCAGCTAATTTTAGAAACTTATTTATTTAAGGCAGCTAATCTATTTATGGAAACTTATTTATTTAAGGCAGCTAATCTATTTATGGAAACTTTCTATTTTTAGAAACTTATCTATTTTAAGCAGTAAATCTATTTTTAGAAACTTTCTATTTTTGGAAACTTTCTATTTTTGGAAACTTTCTATTTTTGGAAACTTTCTATTTTTGGTAACTTTCTATTTTTGGTAACTTTCTATTTTTGGAAACTTTCTATTTTTGGAAACTTTCTATTTTTGGAAACTTTCTATTTTAGGAAACCTGCTATTTTTGGAAAGTTACTTATTATTACACAGTAAGTATAATAACACATGAAATACCAAAAATACTTAATTAGATTAAGCAGAATATAAGATTTAATACAGTTTAAGGCTTTAAAACAGTAAAACATAGTAAGAACACATAAAATAAGCTAAGACATGACATAAAACCAGCTATGTATTTAGTAAGCAGATACTTATTCATGTACGTATTTATGTAGCACTAGTGATTCGGAAGTAGGATTCCTCGCAGTTCATCTTTCTCGTTCACTGGACATAAGGTACGGATTCCCGTCCTTTCAGTATGGACATTCTTTCTTTATTAGGATTCCCCGTATGCAGCCAACTGTTTTCCCGTAGTATAAGTTACGTGTTTGATTGCTTATGTTTAATTAAGATTACCTATAGCCATATACATGCATGACCAGTTTCACCTAGTTATGGAGGTACCATAACCATAACATTAGAGACACTGATGTTATGACTTCACCACGGCGGAGTGATTGCTCGTGGCTTCCCTTCAGCTTTTGGCCATTTATTTATATTTATCATGTGGGGCGTATGGGTGCATCCTAGTTACATGCTTTTATTCAGGATTACATGGTGAATGTGGTGTGTGCCTTACATCCTTCACAAGGAGCTGATCCCTCCTACCCAAAAACCAGTATATTAAATTAGAGGCAGTCCCTCTAATTTGCATGATGAGGTCACCCCTCCAAGTATTCATGCACGGTGGATTTTCATGACCTATATTGGCTAATGGTAAAATATGTTAAACAGTTTTCATATGATAAACATAAGGCTTTTCAAACTATAAAACCAGTTTTATGAACATGTTCCAGGTTTTCCAGGACTTATACATTTCCGCTGCTATTAAGTCTCTATTATGTTTTAGTCACTTATACTATGTCTATATCCGTGCACTGAGCGTTTTGCTCAGCCGTTACATTCCTTTCCATGTCCCAAAACGGCAGGTACCCTAGGAGGGACTCGAGCATTTGGAGGACGTGCATAGGATGGAAGCTGCTAGAGACTTCTTTTCCTTTTGCCTTCATATACTTATGCTTGTTTAGTCTTTCATTCATTTCTGTTACTTTATTATGTTTTGGGCTTATGTTTGGGAACCGATGTTTGATTCCGGTTATCCCTATGGTCATGTAATGTTTTATACATTTATCCTTGTATGCTTTGATGACTCGCCATAATTCCGCGTGACATTCCATTATCAAAATGGGGTGTTACAATTATGGTATCAGAGCCAAGGCTTCGACCTGTAGGCTCTAAAACTCGACCTGTGACTAGTGGGTAGTCACCAGGAGCTTCCCAAGCCAACGTTTGATATTCTACGTATTTATGTTTTCAGCGCATTGTTGTTTTAACCATGATGTTTTCAGCACCTTGAGGTTTTAACCTTGATATTTTCATCGATATTGTTGTACTAATATGGATGGACAACCGTCATTCATATTTAGTTACGTGTCATTATTTCATGCATGACGTTCCTCGTGAACTGTGACTATGTGGACTGAACCTCAATAGTTCATAATTAGTCACATAAATTTTTTTTCTGATAAGTTTTAACAGATGAGTTTCATTTATTTATGTTTCATGTATCATTGTTGCAGGGATTATGACTAAGTAATGGTTGGTACAGGACTGACCCTATTTAGTCGCATGTGCTTTTATCGAAACTTTTAACTTTGGGACCGACCCATAGGCGTCCCCTCGCCATGTCTTTTGTTTTGGAACCGACCCATAGGCGTTCCCTCGCACATATAAAGGTTTTATAAAGTACATTACGCATTCATGCACTGTTTTTCATGCATAAACATTTTCTCATGATTTAAATTGGCATAAAAAATTTTTTTATGTCCCCTCATAAGTTATTATGTTTTTATGGCAAGTATGTTTACATACTGTCATGGTTAACTTCAGTTTCATGCTGATTATGTTATACACTTCTTCGTGATAGATGGTTTGATGTTTCTTCATGATAATTCCGTCTTAATGTTGATTATGTCTTACGCCTCTTTTGTTATTTACGTTGTCCTGCAAGACATTGTTAGATTTCATTGACTCATGCTTTCATGATAGTCATGGTTGGTTTTCATTGATCATGCTGTCAGGCAAATCATCGTTGAATTTTGTGTAACCACACTTTAACGTTTCCGTTATAACCAGAATGATGTCTATGCTAATACTGCTAGGTTATCATGATGGTTTTCCTAACCGTTTAACCGATTTACTTTCCTTAAATCATGACAAATGATCGACCCCCATGCCGATCATTTCATGTACATTCCATGTGTACTCCATGTACCTTATCCCACGTGCGTACTTCCACTTGTTGATACTCTACAAATTGCTGATGCTGCTCATAACTTGGAGATGTTACTAAAGGTTGATGCTGCTGACGTTCGGAGACGCTACGAGATGCGGATGCTGGTCACAACCTGGAGATCCTACTAGCCGAAGACAAAGGCGTCGGAGCAAATCAATTGGACGAGAAGATGCTTCACCATCAGACAATTTCCATCAATCATTATCCCTAATTCTTAGTTACATGTTACATGTCATTCGGCTGTCATTTCAGCCATATGAGTGCAAACAGGTACCAGCCGGCCACTCAGCTGAATAGTTACATGAATCACGATCATGAGAATGACCATCATGGAACTGACAGACAGGACGGTAGTAACCACTACTATGACAAACTATCCTAGAAATCGCAACCGAAACTCTGGCCACGGACGTGATCAGAAATACAAGGATTAGTAGTCCAACCGATCTGCCACTTCTGGCATAATAACCTAATATTGTAGTTCTATTGAGTTACGTCTCGAGACACATGTCAAGACACCAGTCAAGACACATGTCTCACGTATACTTTCTGAAGACACATGTCAAGCCATCAGTCAAGACACATGTCTCACGTATACTTTCTGAAGACACATGTCAAGACACCAGTCAAGACATATGTCATGCTTATAGTTCCAAGACACGAGTCAAGACACATGACTCACGTCCAACTATGGAACATGTCTAAGAAATTAAGGGTATCCTCCAAGGGTATATCCATTTGGTTGTGCCATGTATTAATCAGGCCACAAGAATTTCAATACCATTACCGGCGCATCAGTGGGAACTGTCACGTTGCCGATGTCCCTTTCATTTCTTTTACCATGGTTCATATATTCATGACCATGAAGGACGCCTTTCGTATTCCCACGTATACGAAGGTTTTTTTCCTTCAGCTTAATGATGAGATCCAAGCTGCTAACGCATTCCCTCGGACAGACACGAGTTGAATTTTATCCTAATTATGTACTATGAACAACACACCATGCTACGATTCATAATTATGTACAGAAATGTTCAGGCTCCTGAATACATTCAGCTCGATTTTCCATCCGGAAAATCTGTACAAATTATCTATGCTTTACAAGCATGTGCGTTGTTAGCCATGGTCGCTAAATTTTCTAGCTGTCAATAAGACACGACGACTTAATTCTTTTACGCATAGCCAGTTGATTATTCCAAAGTCTTCCTATACATTCCAGAAGAACCTACAAGGAGAAAGGATGATACCATGAGATTATGTGTCGACTACCGTCGACTTAAACAAATCACCATTCATGACCGTTATTCTCCTCGACATATTGACAACATGTCCAATCAACCGTATGGTGTAAATCACTTTTTCAAGATCGAACTCATGATCATGCTGCCAACAGTGACGAATGAAACAGCAGGACATGTCCATGACTGCTATTCGTACACGACTCGGTCATGCTAGATTTATAATTTTGAATTAGTCTCATCAATGCTCCAACGGCATTATGAGAATGAGTTTCCATGAACTCATAGCAAATTCATCAGTGTTTTCATTGAGGATAACATGATTTCCTTTAAGCCTAGAAGAAGAACAGGAAGACCATATCTGCACTATGTTGCAAATTCTATGACAAGAGAAATTTCACCCTGGAAATTTTTCCAATATCAATTCTGTTTGATTACAGTGACACACTGAATCACATGGGTTTCTACGGTTAATCTTACCATGACTTTGCTTATGCGTAAAGGAACGAACCCTACACTACATTAGGTGTTCTAGGAAATCCTACGTTAAGAGAAGTCTAGATTCAGAGACTCAGAGTTTCGCAACCTTCTATGTATCAAGTTTCTACGAAGAAAGATACAGTTACGTTCATATATTTATACCTGTCATTCAAACAGGCTAAGATAGGACACCAACAGACTGGGATGTTTTCATCATCTGAAATTGTAAATTGAAATGGGACAAGATCTCCACGGATTTTGGTTACCAGTTTAACGCAAACTCAGATGAAGCATGATGCTATCTGGGTTATTGCAAACAGTTTGATCAAGTCTGCAGAATCCTTACATCCGTAAGGATTTCAGAACAAACAAATTTATCAGACATGTTCCAGCCAAGGCTCATCCGATCACTTGGTAATCCCTCAGTTATCGGGTCAGACAAATATTCATAATTGTGCTCCTAATTCACTTCACGTCCTTGTTCTAATTCCACGCCTTGCTTTCGCGCTCGCGTTCATGACCCTATTCACGTTCATGATCGTATTTTGGTTTACGATTTTACGTTCATTTGTTTTCTCATTATGGGTAGTTTGCAAGAACTTGAGAGACCAGACCCAAGTTTAGTATAACTCCCTATCCTCAGATAGACGTTTCTCGTCATAATCAATGTCTCACCTTCTAGCGTTTGTCGTTACCGCCATTATATTCTATGATCACGATATGTTTCACATGTCATGTTCATTCCACGTTCCTCAAATCATGATCAAGATATGTTACACGTATCAGGGATCACGATATGTTTACTCATACTACACTCGCCATATCTCCACGTAGCACGTTCAAAATTTTTCACGTATCACGTTCAAAATTTTTCACGTACTACGTTTCTATATGTCTCGCGCATCGTTGCTAGTTATCAGTTAAGTTGGATTGTTTTGCACCATAATGTTTCAGTTACTCTTACACGTTAATTCTTATTCCCTCGATCGAATTTAGGGGATCTACCATACGTTGATTACCAAGAACTCCTTCGTATTCCAAGTCAAGGTCAGGAGGACCAAGACTTATCATTCGTGTCAAGATCTTATAAAGGAACCGTTCCAAGAGGGAAGCCACTTGGAAACGGACAAGTTCATCCGGACTTCTTATCCGTTTTCTCTTATCAATTAGATATGTCCTTTCAGCCACGTCACGTTCCATGTCCTTTTTAGACATGTCACATTCCGCGTTCTTTATGCCAGGTCACCTGCATGTTAATTTATTTTACATACCCTCTCAGTTTGATTCGGGTATGTTTCTCTTTCAGTTACGTTATCTATAATTCGGGGACGAATTATTCTTTTTAGGGAGGAAGAGTTGTAAAACCCGCATGCTTTTACCATGAATAGTACCCTTAAGATCGTACGTACTAGATTAAAACTTTCTTAATATAGCATGATTACGATTACGTGTTAGGATTTTACGTATTACGTACGTGTTAGAACACGATAAGTATTTACTACGCACGATCACGTAATAATTATTTGACGATAATTAATCACGAGCATGCGATCATGAAATCATGAACGTAATTAAAACATGAACTATTTTTAATTACGTATATATATTTATTACGAGCGTAATTAAATATATTAGATCACGATATTTACGTAACGAGAACACTTAAAACGCGAACACAAATAATCACGAACGTGTAACTTATTAATTAGACACGGAAAACATTCGGGTTACCCCTTGTGGGCCTCATTACCACGAAATTAAGGAGGGAGGATGGGCTTAGCCCATCAAAATTTTACTAAAAGGGTTTAAGAGATTTTTCACTACTCAAATAAACTTACAGAAGATTTTTAAGAAAACCTAAAAACCCTCCTTCCTCCTTCTCCTTTGTGCCGCCACCCTACAACCACCATAAGGAGTGGTTTTTGATCTTGGATATCGGAATTCTAGTGATTTATCATGTTTGTTCTTCGTCCTCTTGATCCACGAATTCGGTAAAACCTTTTTTAACCTTTTCTTTTGATTTAATTTTTTTTATATTATGAACATGTAATGTTTTTACAAAAACATAATAATTAAGCATAGATCTAACATGTTTTGGTGTTAAATAAAATCAAAAGGTTGTTTTTAAGGGGTGTTTGTTTGGCCGCAGGCTGCAACCGAACCCGAATGGGTTTCGGCTTGCCAAGCCGACCACAACCAAGACCATATGGTCTTGGTTGGTGCGTGTGGGTCCAACGACAGCAAGGTAAACACGGGGTACCCCGAGTTGGTTCGGGGTACGGTGTCGATTTCATGTCCGGTTCATGTTTTTAGCCTATATCTGGTTCATGGTGTATGTTAGTTTTTTTTATGTTTATGAACTTATGTTAAAATTAAATTAATAAAAGATGTGATTAATTTAATAACATGACTTAGGTTATATTATTAATATATAATAATACATATTTTAACCTAAGTATTTAACTCATTTAATTAAAAGCATGTTATACTTTAATTAAATATTATAACCTATAGTTTAATTAAATTACATGAAATAATTATTAAACTATACCTTATATCATATGACTTAGAAAATAATCATGAAAACACTTAGGCTTATATACTTAGCTTAATTTACCAGCTTATTTCTAATTATGGAAACTTTCTATTTTTAGAAACTTAATTAAATAAGGCAGCTAATCTATTTATGGAAACCAGCTATTTTTAGAAACTTATTTATTTAAAGCAGCTAATCTATTTATGGAAACTTATTTATTTAAGGCAGCTAATCTATTTATGGAAAATTTCTATTTTTAGAAACTTATCTATTTTAAGCAGTAAATCTATTTTTGGAAACTTTCTATTTTTGGAAACTTTCTATTTTTGGAAACTTTCTATTTTTAGAAACTTTCTATTTTTGGTAACTTTCTATTTTTGGAAACTTTCTATTTTTGGAAACTTTCTAATTTAGAAAACGTGCTATTTTTTGAAAGTTACTTATTATTACACAGTAAGTATAATAACACATGAATTACCAAAAATACTTAATCAAATTAAGCAGAATATAAGATTTAATACAGTTTAAGGCTTTAAAACAGTAAAACATAGTAAGAACACATAAAATAAGCTAAGACATGACATAAAACCAGCTATGTATTTAGTAAGCAGATACTTATTCATGTACGTATTTATGTAGCACTAGTGATTCGGAAGTAGGATTCCTCGCAGTTCATCTTTCTCGTTCACTGGACATAAGGTACGGATTCCCGTCCTTTCAGTATGGACATTCTTTCTTTATTAGGATTCCCCGTATGCAGCCAACTATTTTCCCGTAGTATAAGTTACGTGTTTGATTGCTTATGTTTAATTAAGATTACCTATAGCCATATACATGCATGACCAGTTTCACCTAGTTATGGAGGTACCATAACCATAACATTAGAGGCACTGATGTTATGACTTCACCACGGCGGAGTGATTGCTCGTGGCGTCCCTTCAGCTTTTGGCCATTTATTTATATTTATCATGTGGGGCGTATGGGTGCATCCTAGTTACATGTTTTTATTCAGGATTACATGGTGAATGTGGTGTGTGCCTTGCATCCTTCACAAGGAGCTGATCCCTCCTACCCAAAAACCAGTATATTAAATTAGAGTCAGCCCCTCTAATTTGCATGATGAGGTCACCCCTCCAAGTATTCATGCACGGTGGATTTTCATGACCTATATTGGCTAATGGTAAAATATGTTAAACAGTTTCCATATGATAAACATAAGGCTTTTCAAACTATAAAACCAGTTTTATGAACATGTTCCAGGTTTTCCAGGACTTATACATTTCCGCTGCTATTAAGTCTCTATTATGTTTTAGTCACTTATACTATGTCTATATCCGTGCACTAAGCGTTTTGATCAGCCGTTACTTTCCTTTCCATGTCCCAAAACGGCAGGTACCCTAGGAGGGACTCGAGCATTTGGAGGACGTGCATAGGATGGAAGCTGCTAGAGACTTCTTTTCCTTTTGCCTTCATATACTTATGCTTGTTTAGTCTTTCATTCATTTCTGTTGCTTTATTATGTTTTGGGCTTATGTTTGGGAACCGATGTTTGATTCCGGTTATCCCTATGGTCATGTAATGTTTTATACATTTATCCTTGTATGCTTTGATGACACGCCATAATTCCGCGTGACATTCCATTATAAAAATGGGGTGTTACATATTTAGTGGTCTCAAAAAGTGGTCTTGCTAAGCTAAAGATTTGGTGACAAGATCAAGTCTTGTTCATTATAAATCTCATCTTTCTCATCTCAAATTGGTAGGTATTCAGATTGTTCTTTCTATCACCCTACTAGTTTTGTAAATGTATTCATATATTTTCTTCAAAAATTTATATGTAATAGATTTACGAATGATGATCATGTGATTGCATGGGGATTTTATGTCATTCGATTAACCTAACAAGGCTAAATCTACAAGTAAAACATGATAAAATCTTAACTAAATAAGCAGGGTGTTATAAAAAGTAGGTTTCAAGATTTTTGGTTGATCAAATGGATTATATAAATTGATATAATTATAGATAATTGATTTTTACATAAGTGGTGAATTGGCCATACAATAGAATGATAAAAATGAGCAAGATATGGTCAAAACACTTTTGTAGTACTAATCTGTCTAGTCTGTTTTGGAAGAATTATTAAAAATACTTAGATGCTGTTTGAGCAGGAGCCACATAAAAGTTATTTTTAGCACATATCATGTAGTTTTTACAGTAAAAATTTGAGGTTCCAATTCATTGTAGAACTCAATATATGATCAGAATGGTGGACTTGAATTTCTATATCAGATTTTGACTAAAGTATATATTATTAAAAAATGCCCTCAAAGTAAATTATTATATATAATAAGTATATAAAGGTGATAAATAGTAATAACTATTATGAAATAAGTTATATAATATAATGAATAAACATTACATTTTTATAAACATGAAACTCAAATGTTTTCTAAACTACAAACTATATATATATAACTTTTACGTCTTTTTGGCTTAAACCGAAAGATTAACGTTTTCGCCAAATAAAACTTAGATGGTCGGACCTGTATAATGTTACATTTTTATAAATCATATACTGATATGTGAACTCATTTGACAAGTAAAAATCGACAAAACCGAGCTTTGTAACATATGGACCATAATTGGCCAAATTAGCCTTGTTGGACCATTAGGTCCAACTAGTTTGGTTTAATATTATTGGACTCTTAATGGGCTTATTGGGCCATAATGTGTAAATGGGCTAAAACTAGTGTAATTAGTATGATAAGCCTAAGTTAACTAATACTAAGCAACTAATAATGTTGTTAGGTGATAAAACCTCACTTGATCATCATGTTATGACATCATTACATATACATAACCACTTTTTATAAAGTTATTGGGCATAGCCAATGACCGGGTATTATTTGTCAAGGTTTCCCGTGACCGAGGCACGTACCATATATCCTAATTGCCGATAACCCGCCTTCCCATACCAAAGTGAGTTCATAGCCTTGCACTCTTTTAAATGTTTTATGAAATGTTTTATAAATCCGCGAGGGAGATAACATGCTAGTTTTGATAAAAATAGAGCACAAGTAGTCCCGATTGTATGCTTACTAATATGGACCTGAATGATTATATGACCCAATGAATGAAATAAAATGGATTAGTATTAGTAGGTTATGTCACTAAAAGTCCCGTTAGCATGAATTGTGAACTACCGAGATTTGGTAGACGCTTATGCATATAATAGTACTATTTGGGGAAGATCACCCCAGTTCGCGCCTTGACGGTTGATCGCCGTCGTGCCACAATGTTGGTAAGCGAATTTATGTATGAGAAAATTTATATTTAGCGTGATTATTGTGACGACACGCTGTTTTAGATGGGCAAATAAGTTCCGGGCTAGCTACCCGATATATTTTATAGAAAGGTAACAATGTCATGCGGCTTATAATAATCCGATAATAATAATAATAATGGTAATACTGAGGCTACGGTCTCAGAAATAACGTATGATACGTGATTTGAATTATAATATATTGCCTGACTAGCAATATGGGGTCTTATTTATTATTATACCCGTGTTCTGGTTTTACATAACTATTTTATATAACGGTTTTTATTATTTTATAAACAACGTTATAAAACGTATTGAATGGTGATGTTACGACAATGATTCGTATAAAATGTTTTTTCCTAAGGGTTATGATTTACGACAATGATTCGCATCAAATGCTTAAGGCCTATTTTAAGATTTACGATAATGATTCGTAGAAAATGTTTTTGACCTATATTATGGTCTATGACAAAAAGTTGTACAAAAATGTTTTTCGGTAACGATTATATACTGGTTTTATGTCAATGGTTATTATTAAACTCTATGGACTCGCTCAGTGTTTCGCTGACTTTTAACATGTTTTATCTCAGGTACTTGAAGGTAATTCTCGGGAAGACGACAAGAATTTATGGCCCGCATTCAAATAAAAATTTCCATTCAAATGTTTTATAAATTTGTATGACATACTATGACCTGAGGACCTATGTAATTTGATATTCATGAATGGAAAATGCTTTATTATTAAACGACGCGATTTTTAAGCGTTGTCTATGATTTGAGTAATGTGCTATCCCGTAACACCAACGACTCTTTCGCTGATTCAAAATGTGAATATTTGGGGGTGTTACAGTTTGGTACCAGAGCTCTCATTATAGAGAAAGAAAGATTTTTAAAACCAAGGTTTTGAATAAAAAAATTCAAAAATATTTTAACCATAAATATTTTTAAATAAATATTTTGAGTAAAATGTTTAAAAATCTTTTGACTATAACAGTGCCGACGAATTCCCGAGTTACCGACAAGGCCAGACTGAGAAGTGTTATTTTAATATATATATAACTTGGATTATATATATGTTGTAATTTGATTTCATGATTGTTTAATGATTATTCTAATACTTATACAAGATATTTATACGACGTAGATTGTCACAAGGAACCCTAACTCCCCTAGCAAATCAATCAAAGCTATTCCTGTAGGAAATCTAGCTATTCTAGATCTAAACCAAGTTGTGGATGTTTATGATCCTAACAAAATGGTTGATATTTGTAGAAATGTTGATATTAGTTGATTGTGATTTTGAAGATGAATTGTCAAGATTAAATCTGATATCGATGTCATGACGATCTTTTCTTATAGAGTGGAGTTTGACAAAACCTCACCACCTAGAAATGCATCATCTGATTCGGTGTCACCCAATTCTTAAAATTGAAATCGAAAGGTAAACGTTGCACCTGAGACTGTCATTGGAACCATTACCCAAAAGCCTCATGCCACTTGTACCTTTCCGAGAAGTCTAATTGAATGTGTGAGTCATTTTATACTAGTGACTCATTTGATAATTATAGTTATAAGAGCTATAGAATTGGAAATTAAGTGTTGTGCATATCGAGCTTCTATTGCCCTTCCAAGGTCTAAGAATAAGGTTGAAAGTATTGGAGAATGAGGTAGAATGTCGCGTTGAGTACATATTGGTTGAAACTTGAATAAAGTCAAATTTAACTCGTATGGAATACGAGATTGTTAAGAGGAAGTCGTTAAGTCTTGTGGTTGAATTATAGGGTTTTAAATGATTGTTGATTCGTGTTAAGGGTTGTTCCTAGGCCATTGTCCAATGACGAGGATGCCTAGTGTCCAAGAAATAAATTGAAGAAATGTTCTTCTGAATTGGGACCGATGGATCTTCCAAGACAGGTGGAACACCTAATAACTCATGTAGATTAGTATTCATTGTAGTATCTTTAAAAATCCCTAACTTAACTGAGACATCAGTTGGTAGGATGAGTCCTTGGAATTGTATGACATGGCGACACGTAATGTGTTACGGTATAATTTTTGACTTGTTTGTGATTAATGAAAAGACTACCTTTGATTGCTAAATCCTACATGTATCGATGTTATCTATCTTTTCTTGCTTCTTCCTAATGTTCACATTAGTGATGCAAGCATTGAACAAGTACTCATCTCGATTTGAGTTGGGTTGTGGATTATTCTTTCGTATTCTGAGTGCCGTCGATGTCATGAACCTCATGATTATTTGGCTAAGCTCATTTCCTATCATATTGTAGTTAGTTCTTGATGAACAACTCTTCATCACTCTTTTGTAGATCACTAATTGTTTTCATGAATAATACAATACCATCTAGGGAAAATATGAAATTCTTACTTCCGTATGAGTTATTTAAATCAGTTTCTTATTAGTAATTACTGTCGAAATAAAGTTTTTATTAAACATCTTGTAAATGGAAATGCTTTCATAATGATGAACATTTCGGTAAAATCATTTTTATTTTTATTTAATAATTAAACATGAATATATATTTTAAACATGATGACAAAATTTTGACGAACTGACTATTGCATCGTTAATCCTAAAATTGTACGTAGTTGCGCGCCTACGTACAATTTGGAAGGGACCATGCAAGACTGACTAGTAGTCACCATGAAATTGTTAATAAACACTACATTTTTATTTTGTGATCGTGAAAGGTTAAGTTTTTATGAGATCTGCAAGAAGTGCAAAATAGGGACATATTGTTAGGGACACCTACATATGTGCCCGTACTATTTTTCTGAATCGAATTTACTCGTCTGTGCATATTGTCTAATTTGACAATTGACCTCCCCTTCTTGTCCAATTCTCTCATGGTGAGATTCTTTGGAAGATTTTTCTAATTATCGAGTGTTGATATCCGACTGGGTGTATCGACGTTCTTAACATTTATTTTGATTAGATTCCATTTGAATGACATGGGTAACGATTGAGGTGCTTCCGGATGCGTAAACAAATCATGAAAACATGGGATATTTCCATGTTCGTTAATGTTTTCGTCTTTATCTGATTTGAATATCTCTCGCGTAAATCATGCGTTGACCTTACTCTTTTAATGTTAGCTATGTCTCCAGATATCCTTGATTTTGTGAAGGGTTACGAGTTATTCTTAGTCTTTTGAGAAGTTCTCGTCTTATCAACGGTAATAAAAGAAGAAAGTTGGTAGTGCCATTATAATTGATTAGTTGATTATGACATGATGTCATTGTCTTAATTGATGGGAACACGAGTAGAATTCCCCTAAAAGATAAGATGTTGATTATCAAAAGTGATCTAACTAATTCCCGATGGGTGACAATATCCTGCATTTAGGCTTGAAATTATACCATGAATGGTTGTGAACTCGTCATAGATCTTGTAATCTAGAAAGAACCTAAGGTGGATTTATTAAAAGATGTTCTGTTATCTGAGACCTTCTGAGGTATTTTCTGATGTACCTAGACTTCCCACAATAAGGCACGTTGAATTTGGGTATTGATTATATTCCCGGTGCTGCAGCTGTGGCATGTGCACTATACGTCAGCACCATCTGAATCAAATGACTTACCGCGCAACTGAGAGAGTTATGCAGAAAGCTTTTATTCTGCCGAGCTCGTCATCATGAAGAGCTATGGTTTTATCATTCTTAATATTTATTGATTACCTGAACTGAATAAATTGACGATCAAAATTTATATCCATTACCCGAGATGAAAGATTTGTTCGATCATTTACAAGGTTCTAGTGTATATTCAAAAATTTGATCTAAGGCATGGTTATCATCAATTTCGCGTCCGCAAAGAAGATTATCTATTCCAATCACTACATTCAGAACTCGTAATGAACAATATAAGTTTCATGTGATGTCGTTTGTATTGACCAATGCACATGTAGCATTCATAAATTTGGTGAATCACGTATGTAGGCTGTAACTTGATAAATTCATGCTTGTGATTATTAAGAACCATCTGTTTGTTTTTAAGAATAAGAAGGAGTTAGAAATCATTTGTAGACTGCCCTGAGTTGGCCGAGTAGTGAAAACATGTACCTTGAGTATTTATCATGTGATTTAAGGCTTGATCCTTTACATTTTTTTAATGGTAGTGGAATCTATGTTGACTCTTCAAAGATCGGAGCCATTAAGGCTTTGGGTTATACCAAAAAGGAAGTGCGAAGAGGTTTCGACATATATTTATCGAAGGATTTTTAAGGAATTATTCCCTTATACCCAGATCATTTAACTAAACTCCCTCAGGAGTAGATGTTTGTGTATACCTCAAGACAACCTAGGAGGAATTGAGGAAACCATATAACTCATGACTTGGAATTTGGAGCGGCAGTTTTTGCTATTCAACTAATAAAATTTTAACCCAAGTTAAAACAAAGATTTTTCGAACATTTACGGATCTTGTTAATTATTTTCGATAAATCAACGAAGATCGTGTTAACTAAATTCAAATTTATTTTAAACATTTTTCTATAATTGGACGAACTCAGAAATTTAAAATTTTTTACGTTTACGTTTCATATAAATTAAATGTTTATTGTTTAATTACTTGCAATATTTATCGACGCTTTAAACATCGGACTGGGAAAATCTAATAAAGATAATAGTTGAGACGAAACTAAAACTTAGAAAATATTAAGAAAGAATTTCTGAGTGATTATGGTCATGATAATCATTTCATCGAGGAAGGTGAATGTAGTTGCTAACACATTATGTAGCAAGAATAGAGAACCAATTATGATGTGTTCCTTAGTATTGACCATATACAATAAATTATCTGAGCAAATTAAAAATGTACAAGACGAGGCTTGTAAGAAGGATAATGTAGATAATGAAGGGTCTCGTAGCTAATGAGAACCACTAGAAATAGGAGCCGATGGCGTTAAGTTTTTAAAAGGTCATTTGCGGCTGCCTAAATATGGAGGTTTGTGAGATTTAGTCATGTTGGAATCTCATAAGTTTAAGTATTCTATTCATGCCAATTCTAATAAAATATGTCTTTATCTAAAGAAGTTGTATTGATAACCAAATATGAAATCAGACATCACCACATACGTTAGTAAATATCAAACTCTTGCGAAGGTCAAGGATGAACACCAAAATCCATCAGGATTGTTTTTATAGCTTATTATTCCTGCTTGGAAGTGGGATAGAATCACCATGGATTTTTATCACAAATCTTCCAAGGTCATCATCTGGATTAGATTCGATTTGGGTCATTGTCTACAGACTGACCAAATCTCCACATATCATTCTAGTTAATGATATGCTCTCAATGGAGAAGTTGGCTCATTTGTATTTAAAGGAGTTGTGTAAGCATTGTGTGTCTGTATCGATCATCTCTATCAAGATCCACGCTTCGTATCGAATTTCTCGAGATTCCTTCAAGAAGTCATTGGGAACGAATCTTGATGAGAGTACTGCTTACCCCCCACAATCGGAGGGTCAAGGTAAATAAAAAAACAAACACTAGAAGTCTTGTTTTATGTTTGAATGATTGACCTATGGTAATGAACCAGATAATCACTTTCCTTTGGAGATATTATCATTGATAATTATCGCTTTAGGATTGAGACCGAACCTTGCGAGGATCTATATAAAGAAAAGTTTAAGAGCATCTGTAGGCAGGAGTTGGGATGGAGATACTCGACCCGCGAGACCTAAAATAATTGTGGAGATTTGGATCTGATCATTGACTGCCAGTAGTGGGCAGGAGGTTATGTGAATATGAAATGTAGATCTTGAAGTGTAGGATGGGTAGCAACGCTATGCCGAGAATTTTTCATCATGGATGATCTGAAAGATCGTGGGAATCTATGTCCGTGTTGTATGGGACCATTGAGATAATGTAAAAATTTAGTCTGAGAGGCATATAAGCTAGATCTACCTTAGAACTTCAAGGGCTACATGTATTATGTTACATATATCGAACTTGATAAAATTTCTATCAAGTGAAAATCTGATTAATCCTTAATGAAGTTTGGGTCGGCGAAAAGTTGCATTTCCTCAAAAATCTATGGACATCATGGAGAGAGAAAGTGAGTCAACTTAAGCACGACCGTATTCCTATTGTTATGTTGATGAAACTCTCATATTGTAATGAATTATGCTTGAGGGAAAGAACCGAATGTGGAGGAAATGCCCACATGTCTTTAACTCTATAAGAAGCGAGTAGTAACATGAATTGATCTTTGAGGACAAAGATCCTCTTTAGGGGTAACTGCTGTGACAATCCGGCAATTTGAGTTGGTTTTTTTACTCTCACGTATTATTTAAAATCATTATTTTATTGTTAATTTATGAACTCACTCACCTTTGGGAAGAAATTGGGGTTTACATCTTAAAGTAGCATCGACTACGTTCAAACCGGAGAACTCTACGTTACGTGTTTACATTTACATACACCATGTTGGCGACAGTCCGACATTTCAAATAATAAATTTTTCTCGTTTATTATTTTGAAATTTTTGTTTGTGTTTGTTCATAAAGTCACAAATTTACGAGAAGAAATTACGACTTACGTGAATAATTTAGCGTCTTTTACGATTAAACCGGAAACCATAGGTTTACGTATTTTGCTTTTGTGCTCCGTTTATTATGAGACAATTTTTATTAGAATCGTTTTGTGCCGTAGATTCATAATTTATAAAAATGTTTTCGTAAATCGACCCGAGGGAACGTGAATCGAGGAAAATAGAATCGAGGAGTACCCGTAAATAGTGGAGATGAGACAAGTTTACACTTGTACCACCCCCACTATGGGCTGATTTCAACATGCCACAACACCACTTTTGTTGTCAAAATCTTACAACAACAAGAGACACTTGTCTCACTATTTTGACCAAACTATTTGCAAAACTCAAAAACCATCTAACTCTTACACACACTTCACACATACATGCAAAACTTACCAAAGTTTTCTCCAACTATTCTCTCTCACTCTCTTGTGCCATCCCATAACCACCACCATACACCATCATTATCAAAAATTTATCATAAACTTTATACACAATTCGCATATGTTGATAACCACTTGAAGAGATGAAGATTGGAGGTGATTTTAACAAATAAAAATGAGTTTCTATGGATGTTTAGGGCTGATTCTTCAAGAATTATTCATATATTTGGTGGTCTCAAAAAGTGGTCTTGCTAAGCTAATGATTTGGTGACAAGATCAAGTCTTGTTCATTATAAATCTCATCTTTCTCATCACAAATTGGTTGGTATAGAGATTGTTCTTTCTATCACCCTACTAGTTTTGTAAATGTATTCATCTATTTTCTTCAAAATGTATATGTAATAGATCTATGAATGATGATCAAGTGATTGCATGGGAATTTTATGTCATTAGATTAAGCTAACAAGGCTAAATCTACAAGTAAAACATGATGAAATCTTAACTAAATAAGTAGGGTGTTATAAACAGTACGTTTCAATATTTTTGGTTGATCAAATGGATTATATTATTTGATATAATTATATATAATTGTTTTTTACGTAAGTGGTGAAATGGCCATACAATGGAATGTTAAAAATGAGCAAGATATGGTCAAAACACTTTTGTAGTACTAATCTGTCTAGTATGTTTTGGACGAATTATTAGAAATACTTACATGTTGTTTGAGCAGGAGCCACAAAAGAGTTATTTTTAGCACATATCATTTAGTTTATACAGTAAAAATTTGAGGTTCCAATTCATTGTAGAATTCAAGATATGTTCAAAATGGTGAACTTGAATTTTTATATCAGATTTTGACTAAAGTATATATTATTAAAAAGGCACTCAAAGTAAAATATTATATATAATAAGTATATAAAGGTTGATTAATAAGTGTGAAAACACTTATCCTTTTACCACTTATTTCCAATAATTACAAGACCAAAACGTGAATTTTATGTCGTAAAAGTCGGAATTATGTGTGGTTTGTGTTTTTATTGTGTTTCAGGATAAAAATATGAAAAAGGAAGAAAACATGGGCTATCACGGGTTTTTATCGAAGAAAAAGACAAAAGGCGAAATCAAAAGGTCAAAAGTGCAAGAATAACAGAAGTCAAAGGCCTATTCTGAAGATTTCTCGAAGAAAAAGTCTAAAGACGGAACTTTAACGAAGTCGAAGAACCAAGTCTATTAAAAGAAGAAAAATAGAAGACGGGTTCAAGTTATCATTCGACTAATCCCGAGACTAAGTCGAGAAAGACGAGAAGAAAAGAGAAGAAACAAGCACTTACCACCTCCCCTATATATAGTCTTCTAATGTGTCATTTGAAGAGTTAGTTAATTTTTAGTCTTTAATTTTCTAGTTTTATTTTTAAGTGTGTTTTATTTTTCTTCTCTCTAGTTTTCTTTCAAGCTTATCAAACCTTCATCTTAATCTTGTAATCTTTGATCTTAATCTTCAATTTAATCAAGTTTATTTCGTAATTCTCATTCTACCTTTCTTAATAATCTTTTATTTTGCTTAATTAATCATGTAGTTGGTTTAATTTTGTTGATGTTGTGATTGTTTTGCTTATTTGATTGTGCTTATTGAGTTGGTGTGTTTAGAGTTTTTAAATTATTATGCTTATTGCTTAATTTTTATGTTTATTAGCTTTTTAAATAAGTTGATTTTGATAGTTTTATATTTTTATAAAAAGTTGATTTTAAATTTTTGCTTATTTAGTGTTTTTAAAAGTTTTTAAATTGTGTCTTATTAGCTTTTTCAAAAAATTGATTTGGTAAAAGTTTTGGTAAGTGCTTATTTGATTTCTAGCTTAATTTTGTTTAGGCTTAATTTTGTTCTAATTCGGGTTATTTCAAAACCCTTTTATCCCGAATTACCTACAGGACAATATTCCGAACTACTTGTGTTTCTCTTTTTCCCGAATTAGGTTATGTATTAGTACATTCCGAACTGCTTGCATGTTGTGTTTTCCCGAATTACATGCAAATTTCAGTTTCCCGAATTAGATCAAAACGTGTATTCCGAATTAGATCCCTAACCTGGATTCCTAACTACATAAGGAATTGGGATTTCAAACTAAGTGAAGGATACAGCATCCCGAACTACGTTGGTTATTGATATTCCGAATTACATTTGGGATCCATTTCCCGAATTAGGTGGGTGATTGGGTATTCTGAACTACGTGAAGGATTTACATTCCGAACTAATTGTGGAATTCTATTCGGAATTAGGTAAGGATTCTTGGATTCCGAATTAAGTTGAGAAGATACATTCCGAACTACATGCTTGATCTTCATTCCGAATTAGGAGCAGATTTTCATATTCCGACTTATGTTTAGTATTTGTTTTCCGAATTAATTTTCAAACTTTAATTTTTTCCGCCAATTTTACTTAGTTTATTTTCAAAAGTGTTTTTTCCTAGTTTAAGTTTTTATAAAGTTTACATTTTTACAAAGTTTTAAGTTTTAAATTTACTTTTAAAAAGCATTAATTTTTCATCATTTATTTTTAAGCCTTAATTTTTAGTTTAACCTTTAAAGCTTTCATTTTTACTATACGACATTTACATTTTCAATTTTTACTTTTAGTTTAAAATAGATAATCACATTTCTTTATTTTCCACCAAGAACGACTGAGTCACACATTCAACTGGTAATCAATTCGAATTGAATCGAGACGAACACATTTTTTATACGAGAAAATATCTTGTATTAAATGGCCCCCGCTGCCGGCTCTTTTCGTAAAGATTAACGGTTTTTAGTGAGAGACGCGTTGGATTTTGGGATCCGTTCACCCGTGAACGTTAATTTTCTTGCTCAAAAATTTTCAAAAATCCATAAAAATTAATAAATTTCAAAAAAAAATTCCAAAAACATTTAAAAAATCATATAAAGCCATTCTTTTTCAAAGATTTTGCACCAAAATTATTTTCTTTTTCATATTAGCTATTATTTTTCTTCTATTTTGCTATTTTGTTCTTTTGTAGGTGTATGCGTACCCGTTCAAGAAGGAGGAAATCCATTCAAGTCGCTACTATTGACCCTCCTGTTGTCGAGCCCCTCGTTGTCAATACAATGGAGAAGCGTCCAATGATCGAGCTCTTAAAATCACACGTCGAAGGCAACGATGATACAATTGTGGTGCCGGCTATTGACACCAACAACTTCGAGCTCAAATCCGGGTTTATCCAAATGGTTTCCGCAACACCTTTTCTGGGCCGTACTCATGAAGATTCTCATGATCATATCAAGAGGTTCGTACACTTATCAAATATTGTAAAATACAATGGGGTTTCACAAGAGGCAATTTGTTTGCTCTTCTTTCCTTTCTCCCTCGAGGGACAAGCCCGGACTTGGCTTGATAAGGAACCACCCCAGAGTAATACAACATGGACTGTAAAACTCACATGCTTTTACCATGCATAGTACCCTTAGGATCGTACGTACTAGATTAAAACTTTCCTAATATAGCATGATTACGATTACGTGTTAGGAGTTTACGTATTACGTACGTGTTAGAACACGATAAGTATTTACTATGCACGATCACATAATAATTATTTAACGATAATTAATCACGAACATGCGATCATGAAATCATGAACGTAATTAAAACACGAACTATTATTAATTACGTATATATATTTATTACGAGCGTAATTAAATATATTAGGTCACGGTAATTATTTAACGAGAACACAAAACGCGAACACATATAAACACGAACAAACACGTAAAACACGAACACGAGAACACACTTATTAATTAGACACGGAAAATGATCGGGTTACCCCTTGTGGGCCCCATTACCACGAAATTAGGAGGGAGGATGGGCTTAGCCCATCAATTTTTCACTAAAAGGGGTTAAATAATTTTTCACTACTCATTTTTCATTCACAGAAGATTTTAGAAAAAACCCTAAAACCCTCCTTCCCTTCTTCTTTGTGCCGCCACCCTAAAACACCACAAGGAGGTGATTTTTGATCTTTGATCTTGAAGTTTTGGTGATTGATCGTGTTTGTTCTTCGTCCTCTTGATCCACGAATTCGGTAAAACCTTTTTAAACCTTTTCTTTTGATTTAATCTTTTTATAAATTATGAACATGAGATGTTTCTACAAAAACATAATAATTAAGCATAGATCTAACATGTTTTGATGTTAAATAAAATCAAAAGGTTGTTTTTAAGGGGTGTTTGTTTTGGCCGCAGGCTGCAACCGAACCCGAATGGGTTTCGGTTTGCCAAGCCGACCACCACCAAGACCATATGGTCTTGGTTGGTGCGTGTGGGTCCCATGGCATCAAGGTAAACACGGGGTACCCCGAGTTGGTTCGGGGTACGGTGTCGATTTCATGTCCGGTTCATGTTTTTAGCCTAGATCCGGTTCATGGTGTATGTTAGTTTTTTTATGTTTATGAACTTATGTTAAAATTAAATTAATAAAATGATGTGATTAATTTAATAACATGGCTTAGGTTATTTAATTATTAATGATCATGAAATTATTTTAACCTAAGTATTTATATATTTAAGACCTATAATTAATTAATTATTTTAAAACCATGGATATAATTAATTAATTAACATGACTTAGGTTATATTATTAACATATAATAATACATATTTTAACCTAAGTATTTAACTTATTTAATTAAAAACATGTTATACTTAAATTAAATATTTTAACCTATAGTTTAAATAAATTACATGAAATAATTATTAAACTATACATTATATCATATGACTTAGAAAATAATCATGAAAACACTTAGGCTTATATACTTAGCTTATTTAACCAGCTTATTTCTAATTATGAAAACTTTCTATTTTTAGAAACTTAATTAAATAAGGCAGCTAATTTATTTATGGAAACCAACTATTTTTAGAAACTTATTTATTTCAGGCAGCTAATCTATTTATGGAAACTTATTTAATTAAGGCAGCTAATCTTGTGACAATCCGTCAATTTATGGTTGATATTTTATTCTCAATATTTAATTGAAAATATTATTTTAATGTTATATTATGAACTCACTTATTTTTGGGAAGAAATTTGGATTTACGTATTGAAGCAGCATCGACTACATCTAAACCGGAGGATTCTACGTTACGTGCTCACATTTACATACACCGTCTTTGATAACAGTCCGACATTTCAGAAAATAAATTTATCCGTAAATATTATTTTGGGATTTTAAATTTGTGTTGGTTAATAAACTCACAAATTTACGAGAAGAGATTAGGACGTACGATTTTAATTTAACGTCCTTTACGACTAAACCGGAAACCTTAGGATTACGTATTTACGTTTTCGAACTCCGTTTTGATGAAACGATTTTTATTAGATTCGTTTTGTGCCGTTGATTCATAATTTATAAAAACGTTTTTCGTAAAATGACCCAAGGGCACGCAAATCGAGGATACTAGAATCGAGGAGTACCCGTAAATAATTGGGGATGAGACAAAACAAGTTTTGCCCCACCCCCACATATGGATGGCATAACTTAGCTACAACAATTTTGAGGTGTCAAGCTTACAAAGTAAGCTAGGACACTTGTCCTAGCCACTTTGTAAACTAGAAACCAACTCAAAACCACTCACTTCCAAACAACTTCTCCATTTCCATCCATGCAGAACCACACAAATCTCCTCCCTCTCTCTCTAAAATTCGTCCCATATTCATCAAAAACAACCCTCATTTGATCCATTTTAACCATAAAATCATGTGTTATTCACACATATGATGAAGCCCTTTTGAAGCTCTATAGATTGGTGGTGATCTTAACATCCAAAGAGAAGTTTGCAAGATGAAGTAGGGATGATTTTCCACAAGATGTTCATGAAGATAGGTGATCTTGAAGTTGATATTGGTATATCACAAGTCTTGCCATCAAAATCCAAGCCTTGTTCATCAACCTCATCTTTTCATCACTATGGTGGTATAAAGATTGTCCTCCCCATCCTTTTGTAATTTTGATTATGTAATCATGTATTTTCTTCTTAAATGTATATATGTATGATGATATATGATGATTAAAAATATTATGTGGGGATTTGGTGTTGATAGATTGGATAAACATGGATAAAAAGATGGACAAACTACATGTAAAATGGTTAAATCTTGTTTAAATGGTAGGCTGTATAAAAACAGTAAATAACTATGTCATGAACTGATAAAATAGCATAGATTAATGGATATACAGTAAGTAATATGTCTTGTACACATGTGAGAGTTGGCCATGCAATGGAATCATTAGGATCAGTGAGATATGATCAAAACAAGTTTAGAGTACAAATCTGAGTTCACTGTTTTGGACGATTTTTAGAAAATACTTAGAAGTTGATTCAACAGTAGCTATAGAAGAGTTAAATGGAGCACATATCATTTAGTTTATGTCATAAAAACTTGAGCTTCTATCTCCATATAGAACTCTAGATTGGCTGTTTTGGTGAACATGAAAGTAAAAATCAGATTTTGGGAAATTAAAGTATAATAGTATTATATAAGCACTCAAATAAAAATAGTATAAAATGTGAATTAAACCCGCTAACTTATATAATACATTTATATAAATATGTATAAGGATAAATAAATGGACATTTTATAAAAATGGTACTTTGATAAGTTTTATAAGTTATAAAACTATAAACATGATTTTTACGACTTTTTCGGCTATTACCGTAAAATTAACGTTTTTGTTAAATAAAACTTAGACGGTTGGACCCGTCTAATGTAAACTTTTATAAACTCATATGCTTATATATAAACATATATAACAAGTAAAAACCGATAAAACCCGAGCTATATAACATACGGACATTAACGGGCTAAGTTAACGTTATTGGACTAATAATACAACAAAATGGGCTAAAACACTTATAAACTTATTTATTGGGCTTAAACCATTTGGGCCCAACTTGTAAAGTGTAAATACTGATAATAAAAGTATAAAATGGATTAATACAAGTTGAAGAACTTATAATAAGCTTGTTGGACTTAAAACATGTAAATAGGTAAAACTAGTAAACTAGTATAAAAGTTATCAACACATAACACTAAAATGAGTAAATGAGAATATGTAAAACCGCTTGATCATCATATATATATATAAAATCATCATATGTATACATAATTGTTATTTTTATAAAGTCATTGGACAAGAGTCTAAGACGAGTATTATTTGTCTAGGTTTCCGTAATTGAATCACATGTCGTATGTCCGAATTGCCGATAACCCGCCTTCCTACATCAACGTGAGTTCATAGCCTCGCACTCTTTTAAATGTTTTTATGAAATGTTTTATAAACCCGCGAGGGAGATAACATTTTAGTTTTTATGAAATAGGACACTAGTTGTCCCGATTGTTTGTTTATTGATTTGGACCCGAATGATTGTATGACCCGATGAATAATTATATGACCCGATGTATGAGATAAAATGGATTATTAAAGTTAGGTTATGTCACTAAAAGTCCAATTAGCATGAATTGTGAACTACCGGGATTTGGTAGACGCTTATGCATATAATAGTACTATTTGGGGACGATCACCCCAGTTCGCGCCTTGACGATTGATCCCCGTCGTGCCACATTGACTGGTAAGCAAATTTATGTATGAGAAGATTTCCATAGCGTGACCTTTGTGACGACACGCTAATTTAGATGGGCAAATTGAGTTTCGGGCTAGCTACCCGTTTTGGTTTTAGTAAGGTAACAATGTCATGCGGCTTATAATAATCCAATTAACGAAATACTGCTATACGCACCGAATTACGATGTATTGCCTGACTAGCAATACGGGGTCATACTATTGATATTATGTTCGTGTTTTGGTTTTATATAACCATATTCATATAACGGTTTTTATTTAACTTTATACAACGTCATAAGACGTATTGTATGATGTTTTTACGACATTGGCTCGTATAATGATTTTTAAGGCAAATGCCTATATTATGATTTTCGATAAGGATTTGTATAAAAATGACTTTGGCTATTTTATGGCCTATTACAAAGATTTGTACAAAATGATTTTCGGTAATAATTTTGTACCGATGTTATATTGATGAATTTTATTAAACTCTATGAATTCACTCGGCGTTATCACTGACCTTTTATTTTAACATGTTTTATCTCAGGTACGTGAAGGTAATTCTCGGGGAGACAACAAGAATTCATGGCCCGCACTTAAAGAACAATTTCCATTCAAATGTTTTGTAAAAATTGTATGAAATACTATGACTTGTGACCTATGTAATTTTAACTTTTATGAATGGAAATACTTTATTAATAAAGGACGCGATTTTTATGCGTTGTCTATAATGTGAGTAATGAGCTATCCCGTAACACCAACTAGTCTTCCGCTGTATTGAGTTGTATAAATTTGTGGGTGTTACAGTTTGGTACCAGAGCTCTCGTTATAGAGAACGAAAGATTTTTAAAACCAAGGTTTTGAAGAAAACATTTCAAAATCTTTTAACTATAAACATTTTTCACAAAATGTCTAAAAATCTTTTGTCTATTACGGTGCCGAAGAATTCCTGAGTTACCGACAAGGCCAGACTGAGAAGTGTTATTTTAATATATATATATAACTTGGATTATATATATATATATGATGTAATTTTATTACATGATTGTTTGATGATTATTTTGATATTTAAACGAGGTATTTATATGACGTAGATTGTCACAAGAAACCCTAAATCCCCTAGTAAATTTATCGAAGCTATTCTCGTAGGAATTCTAGCTATCCTAGATCTAAACCAAGTTGTGGATATTTATGATCCCAACAAATTGTTGATATTCATAGAAATGTTGATATTAGTTGATTGTGATATTAAATAAGAATTGGCGAGATTAAATCTGATATCGATGTTATGACGATCTTTCCTTATAGAGTGGAGTTTGACAAAACTTTACCACCTAGAAAGATGTCATCTGATTCATTGTCATCCAAATTCTTAAATTGAAATCGAAAGGGTGAATGTTGCACTTGAGGCTGTCATTGGAACCATTACCCAAAAGCCTCATGCCACTACTACCTTTCCGAGAAATATTGAATGTGTGAGTCATCTCATGCTAGTGACTCATTTGATAACTATTGATGAAGCAACTATAGGATTGGAAATTAAGTGTTGTTCATATCGAGCTTTTATTTCCCTTTTAAGGTCTAAGAATAAAGTTGAAGTATTGGGAAATGAGGTAGGATATCAAATTGAGTATAAAATTGGTTGAAACTTGAATAAAGTAAAATTTAACTTGTATGGAATAAGAAATCGTTAAGAGGAAGTTGTTGAGTCCTGTGATTGAAATATATGGTTTTAAATGTTCGTTAGTTCGTGTTAAGGGTTGTTCCTAGACCATTTTCCAATGATGAGGATGCCTAGTGTCCAATAAATAAATTGAAGAAATCTTCTTCTGAATTGGGACCGATGGATCTTCAGGGATAGGTGGGACACCTAATGACTACTGTAGATTAGTATTCATTGTAGTATCTTTTAAAAATAATCTCTAACTTAAATGAGACATCAGTTGGTAGGATGAGTTCTTGAAATTGTATGACATAGTGACACGTAATGTGTTACGGTACAATTTTGACCTGTTTGTGATTAATGAAAAGACTACCTTTGATTGCTAAATTCTACATGTATCGATTTTATCTATCTTTTCTTGCTTATTCCTAATGTTCATATTAGTGATGCAACCATTGAATAAGTACTCATCTCGAATTGAGTTACGTTGTTGATTATTCTTTTTGAGTGCCATCGAGGTCATGAACCTCATGATTAATTGGATAAGCTCATTTCCTATCATATTGTAGTTAGTTCTTGGTGAACAACTCTTCATCACTCTTTTGCAGATCACTCATTGTTTTTATAAGATAAAACAACATCCATTGAGAAAAAAAATTGAATTTTCATCACTATATGTATTATTTAAAGTGAGACTTATAAATAATCATTATTGAAATGAAGTTGATTATGAAATACCTTAGAAAACTTAATTGTTTTCATAACAAAGAAAATCTTTGTATTTTATTCTTGATTCTTATTTAAGAATTAAGCACGAAAATGTTTTTATTATAAACATGATGATAAAATTTTGACGAACTGAGTATTGCATCGTTAATCTTGAAATTGTATATAGTTGCGCGCCTACATACAATTTGGAATGGACCATGCAAGACTGATTAGTAGTCACCATAAAACTAATGAATAAACACTACATTTTCTTTGAAGATTGTGAAAGATTAAATTTTATGAGATCTGCAAGAAGTGAAAAATAGGGACATAGTGTTAGGGACACCTACATATGTGCCTGTAGCATCTATTATTCTGAGTTGAATTTACTCATATGTGGAATTTGTCTTATTTGATAATTGATATTCCCTTCTTGTCCAATTCTCCCGTAGTGAGATTCTTAGGAAAAGTATATGATTACCGAGTGTTGATACCCGACTGGATGTATCGACGTTCCTATCATTTCTTTTGATTTGGTTTCATTTGAATGACCTGGGTAACGATCTGAGGAGCTTTCGAATGCGTACTCAAATTATGAAAACATGGGATATATTCATATTCATTAAATGTTTTCTTCTGTATCTGATTTGAAATTCTCTCGCATAGATTATGCGTTGACCTTACTCTTTTTAGTAGTAGTTGTGTCTCCATATATCCCTGAATTTGTGAAGAATCATGAGTTATTATTAGTCTTTTGAGAAGTTCACATCTTATCGACGACAATATAACTGGAAAGTTGATAGTGCCAGTAGAATGGATTGATTGATTATGACATGACGACATTGTCTTAATTGATGGGAACTCGAATAGAATTCCCCTAAATGATAAGATGTTGATTATCAAAAGTGATCTAAATAATTCTTGAGGAATGATCATATCCTGCATTTAGACTTGAAATTATACCGTGAATGGTTGTGAATTAGTCATAGATATTATAATCTAGAAAGAACCTAATATGAATTTATTAAAAGATGTTTATGTTATCTGAAACTTTAGGAGGTATTTGTTGCTAAATTACCTAGACTTTTGCCATTAAGGCAAGTTGAATTTGGTATTGATTGTATTCTCGGTGCTGCACCTGTGGCTTGTGCACTGTAAGTCAGCACCATCTGAATTAAAGGAATTACCGTACAACTGAGAGAGTTGTTGGAGAAAGATATTATTCTACCAAGCTCGTCATCATGAAGAGCTATGGTATTATCATTCCTTATATTTATTTGTTGAATTACCGTGAACTAAGTAAACTGACGATTAAAATCTATATCCACTACCCAAGATGATAGATTTGTTCGATCATTTACAAGGTTCTAGCGTATGTTTTAAAATTTGATCCACGACATGGTTATCATGAACTTCGAGTCCGCGAAAAAGATTATCTTTTCCAATCACTACATCCAAAACTTGTAATGAACATTATGAGTTTCATGTTATGTCAGTTGGATTGACCAATGCACATGTAGCATTCATAAATTTCGTGAATCACGTGTGTAGGCTGTAATTTGATAAATTCATGCTTGTGATCATTAAGGACCATTTGTTTATTTGTAAGAATAAGAAGGAGTTAATAATCATGTATAGACTGCCCTGAGTTGGCCGAGTAGTGAAAACTTGTACCTTGAATATTTAACATGTGATGAAAGACTTAATCCTTTACATTATTTGACCGTGTGATTAAAAGAAAATGGAATATATTGACTCTTCAAAAATTGGAACCATTAAGGCTTTGGGTTTTACCAAAAAGAAAGTGAAAATATATTTTGACAAATGTTTTAACAAAAGATTTTTAAGGGATCATTCCCTTATAACCAAAACATTTAACTAAACTCCTGTTTAGGGGTAAATGTTTCTGCATACCTTAAGACAACCTAAGCGGAATTGAGGAAAACATTTAAACCATAACTTGAAATTTGAAGCAACAATTTTTGCTTTTCAACTAAGAAAATTTTGACCAAAGTATAACCAGAGATTTTTTAAACATTTACGAATCTTATTAATTATTTTCAATAAATCAACGAATATCTTGTTAATTAAGTTCAAATTTATTTTGAGCATTTTATATAACTGGTCGAACTAAGAAATTTAAAAACTTTTACGTTTACGTTTCATAAGAATTTAATAATTATTATCTAATTAATTGCAATAATTATCGACGCTTTAGACGTCGGATTGAGTAAAACGGATAAAAATGATAGTTAAGACGAAACTAAAACATAGAAGATATGAAGAAAGAATTTTGAATGAATACGGTTATGATATTTATTTCATCAGGAGAAAGTGAATATAGATACCGACACATTATGTAGAAAAGATAAAGAACCAATTAGGATATGTTCCTTAATAATGAAGGTGCAAAATAAATTGCCGAACAATATAAAAATAGCTGATACTTATAAAAAGGATAATATAGATAATAAAAAGGGGTTCGCGGCTAATGTGAACCATTAGAAGTGAGAAGCCGATGGCATTAGATGTATAAAAGGCCACTTGTGGTTGCCTAAATATGGAGATTTTGAGATTTAGTTATGTTGGAATCCTGTAAGTATAAGTATTCTATTCCTGTCATTTCTGCTCTAGTGTATCATTACAAGAAGAGGTTGTAATAATGGCAAATTATGAAGGCAGACATTGCCTCATACATTTGTAAACGTCTAGCTATCGCAAAGGTCATCATCTGAATTTGATTCGATTTGGGTCATCGTTGACAGACTGACCAAATCTGCTAATATCATTCTCGTTAATGATAAATTCTTGATGAAGAAATTGACTCTTTATATTTAAAGGAGTCGTGTAAACATAGTGTGCTTGTATCGATCATCTCTAACAAGATCCTCGCTTCGCATCGAATTTCTAGAGATTTGCTCAGAAGTCATTGAGAACGAACCTTGATGAGAGTACTGTGTACCACCCCAATCGAAGGGACGAGGTAAAGTAAAGATACAAAATACTATAAGTACTGTTCTATGTTGAATGATTGACCATTTGTAATAAATTGTAAAATCGCTTTCCTTTGGAAAGATTATCATTGATAATTATCGTGTTAGTATCGAGATCGAATCTTGTTAGGATCTATATTAGAGCATCTGTAAGCAGGAGTTGGAATGAAGATACCCGACATACACCCATTGTGAGTTGGACATGTGTTTTAGGTTTAAGGTTTCCTATGAAGGCGAACCTAACCTTACAAAATACCCGACCCGCGAGACCTGAAATGATTATTGAAATTAGGATCTGATTATTGACAGCCGGTAGTGGGCAAGAGGTTATATGAATATGAAATGTAGATCTTGAAGTGCCAGATGGGTAGCGAAGTTATGCCAAAATTTTTACAATGAAAAATGAACTGATGATCTGGAAGATCATAGGATATAAGTCCCCGTTGTATGGGACCATTGAAATGATGTAAAAGATTGGTTTGAAAGGCATATAAGCTGGATCCCCTAGGACTTCAAGAGCTGCGTGAATTATGATTCGTATATCGAACTTGATGGAATATCTATCAAGTGAGAATTTGATTATTTCTTAGTAGAGTTTAGATCGGCGAAAAGTTGCATTCATCAAAAACCCGTGAACAACATGGATAGAGAAAGTAAGTCAACATTAAGCCTGATCTATTTCCCGTAGTTATATTTGATGAAACTCGCGTATCGTAATGGATTACACTTGTAAGAAAATACCGAATGTGGAGGAAATACCCACATGGCTTTAACTCTATAAGAAGCGAGTAGTAAGGTAAGATGATCTTTGAGGACAAAGATCCTGTTTAGGGGTAAATGCTGTGACAATCCGTCAATTTATGGTTGATATTTTATTCTCAATATTTAATTGAAAATATTATTTTAATGTTATATTATGAACTCACTTATTTTTGGGAAGAAATATGGATTTACGTATTGAAGCAGCATCGACTACGTCTGAACCGGAGGATTCTACGTTACGTGCTCACATTTAAATACACCGTCTTTGGTAACAGTCCGATATTTCAGAAAATAAATTTATCCATAAATATTATTTTGAGATTTTAAATTTGTGTTGGTTAATAAACTAACAAATTTACGAGAAGAGATTAGGACTTACGATTTTAATTTAACGTCCTTTACGACTAAACCGGAAACCTTAGGATTACGTATTTACGTTTTCGAACTCTGTTTTTGATGAAACGATTTTATTAGATTCGTTTTGTGCCGTTGATTCATAATTTATAAAAACGTTTTTCGTAAACGACCCAAGGGCACGCAAATCGAGGAAACTAGAATCGAGGAGTACCCGTAAATAATATGGGATGAGACAAAACAAGTTTTGCTCCACCCCCACATATGGATGGCATAACTTAGCTACAACAATTTTGAGGTGTCAAGCTTACAAAGTAAGCTAGGTCACTTGTCCTAGCCACTTTGTAAACTAGCAACCAACTCAAAACCACTCACTTCCAAACAACTTCTCCATTTCCATCCATGCAAAACCACACAACTCTCCTCCCTCTCTCTCAAAAATTCGTCCCATATTCATAAAAAACAACCCTCATTTGATCCATTTTAACCATAAAATCATGTGTTATTCACACATATGATGAAGCCCTTTTGAAGCTCTATAGATTGGTGGTGATATTAACATCCAAAGAGAAGTTTGCAAGATGAAGTAGGGCTGATTTTCCACAAGATGTTCATGAAGATGGGTGATCTTGAAGTTGATATTGGTATATCACAAGTCTTGCCATCAAAATCCAAGCCTTGTTCATCAACCTCATCTTTTCATCACTATGGTGGTATAAAGATTGTCCTCCCCATCCTTTTGTAATTTTGATTATGTAATCATGTATTTTATTCTTAAATGTATATATGTATGATGATATATGATGATTAAAAATATTATGTGGGGATTTGGTGTTGATAGATTGGATAAACATGGATAAAAAGATGGACAAACTACATGTAAAATGGTTAAATCTTGTTTAAATGGTAGGCTGTATAAAAACAGTAAATAACTATGTCATGAACTTATAAAATGGCATAGATTAATGGATATACAGTAAGTAATATGTCTTGTACACATGTGAGAGTTGGCCATGCAATGGAATCATTAGGATGAGTGAGATATGATCAAAACAAGTTTAGAGTACAAATCTGAGTTCACTGTTTTGGACGATTTTTAGAAAATACTTAGAAGCTGATTAAACAGTAGCTATAGAAGAGTTAAATGGAGCACATATCATGTAGTTTATGTCATTAAGATTTGAGCTTCTATCTCCATATAGAACTCTAGATATGGCTGTTTTGGTGAACATGAATGTAAAAATCAGATTTTGGGAAATTAAAGTATAATAGTATTATATAAGCACTCAAATAAAAATAGTATAAAATGTGAATTAAAACCCGCTAACTTATATAATACATTTATATAAATATGTATAAGGATAAATAAATGGACATTTTATAAAAATGGTACTTTAATAAGTTTTATAAGTTATAAAACTATAAACATGATTTTTACGACTTTTTCGGCTATTACCGTAAAATTAACGTTTTTGTTAAATAAAACTTAGACGGTTGGACCCGTCTAATGTAAACTTTTATAAACTCATATACTTATATATAAACATATATAACAAGTAAAAACCGATAAAACCCGAGCTATATAACATATGGACATTAACGGGCTAAGTTAACGTTATTGGACTAATAATACAACAAAATGGGCTAAAACACTTATAAACTTATTTATTGGGCTTAACCCATTTGGGCCCAACTTGTAAAGTGTAAATACTGATAATAAAAGTATAAAATGGATTAATACAAGTTGAAGAACTTATAATAAGCTTGTTGGACTTAAAACATGTAAATAGTTAAAACTAGTAAACTAGTATAAAAGTTATCAACACATAACACTAAAATGGGTAAATGAGAATATGTAAACCCACTTGATAATCATATATATATATATATAAAATCATCATATGTATACATAATTGTTATTTTTATAAAGTCATTGGACAAGAGTCTAAGACGAGTATTATTTGTCTAGGTTTCCGTGATTGAAGCACATGCCGTACGTCCGAATTGTCGATAACCCGCCTTCCCACATCAACGTGAGTTCATAGCCTCGCACTCTTTCAAATGTTTTTATGAAATGTTTTATAAACCCGCGAGGGAGATAACATTTTAGTTTTTATGAAATAGGACACTAGTTGTCCCGATTTTTTGTTTATTGATTTGGACCCGAATGATTGTATGACCCGATGAATAATTATATTACCTGATGTATGAGATAAAATGGATTATTAAAGTTAGTTTATGTCACTAAAAGTCCCATTAGCATGAATTGTGAACTACCGGGATTTGGTAGACGCTTATGCATATAATAGTACTATTTGGGGACGATCACCCCAGTTCGCGCCTTGACGGTTGATCCCCGTCGTGCCACATTGATTGGTAAGCGAATTTATGTATGAGAAGATTTCCATAGCGTGACCTTTGTGACGACACGCTAATTTAGATGGGCAAATTGAGTTTCGGGCTAGCTACCCGTTTTGGTTTTATTAAGGTAACAATGTCATGCGGCTTATAATAATCCAATTAACGAAATACTGCTATACGCACCGAATTACGATGTATTGCCTGACTAGCAATACGGGGTCATACTATTGATATTATGTTCGTGTTTTGGTTTTATATAACCATATTCATATAACGGTTTTTATTTAACTTTATACAACGTCATAAGACGTATTGTATGATGTTTTTACGACATTGGCTCGTATAATGATTTTTAAGGCAAATGCCTATATTATGATTTTCGATAAGGATTTGTATAAAAATGACTTTGGCTATTTTATGGTCTATTACAAAGATTTGTACAAAATGATTTTCGGTAATAATATTGTACCGATGTTATATTGATGAATTTTATTAAACTCTATGAATTCACTCGGCGTTATCGCTGACCTTTTATTTTAACATGTTTTATCTCAGGTACGTGAAGGTAATTCTCGGGAAGACAACAAGAATTCATGGCACGCACTTAAAGAAAAATTTCCATTCAAATGTTTTGTAAAAATTATATGAAATACTATGACTTGGGACCTATGTAATTTTAACTTTTATGAATGGAAATACTTTATTAATAAACGACGCGATTTTTATGCGTTTTCTATAATGTGAGTAATGTGCTATCTCGTAACACCAACAAGTCTTCCGCTGTATTGAGTTGTATAAATTTGGGGGTGTTACAGTTTGGTACCAGAGCTCTCGTTATAGAGAACGAAACATTTTTAAAACCAAGGTTTTGAAGAAAACATTTCAAAATCTTTTAATTATAAACATTTTTCACAAAATGTCTGAAAATCTTTTGTCTATAACGGTGCCGAAGAATTCCCGAGTTACCGACAAGGCCAGACTGAGAAGTGTTATTTTAATATATATATAACTTGGATTATATATATATATATGATGTAATTTTATTACATGATTGTTTGATGATTATTTTGATATTTAAACGAGGTATTTATACGACGTAGATTGTCACAAGAAACCCTAAATCCCCTAGTAAATTTATCGAAGCTATTCTCGTAGGAATTCTAGCTATCCTAGATCTAAACCAAGTTGTGGATATTTATGATCCCAACAAATGGTTGATATTCATAGAAATGTTGATATTAGTTGATTGTGATATTAAATAAGAATTGGCGAGATTAAATCTGATATCGATGTTATGACGATCTTTCCTTATAGAGTGGAGTTTGATAAAACTTTACCACCTAGAAAGATGTCATCTGATTCATTGTCATCCAAATTCTTAAATTGAAATCAAAAGGGTTAATGTTGCACTTGAGGCTGTCATTGGAACCATTACCCAAAAGCCTCATGCCACTACTACCTTTCCGAGAAATATTGAATGTGTGAGTCATCTCATGCTAGTGACTCATTTGATAACTATTGATGAAGCAACTATAGGATTGGAAATTAAGTGTTGTTCATATCGAGCTTTTATTTCCCTTTTAAGGTCTAAGAATAAAGTTGAAGTATTGGGAAATGAGGTAGGATATCAAATTGATTATAAAATTGGTTGAAACTTGAATAAAGTAAAATTTAACTTGTATGGAATAAGAAATTGTTAAGAGGAAGTTGTTGAGTCCTGTGATTGAATTATAAGGTTTTAAATGTTCGTTAGTTCGTGTTAAGGGTTGTTCCTAGACCATTGTCCAATGATGAGGATGCCTAGTGTCCAATAAATAAATTGAAGAAATCTTCTTCTGAATTCGGACCGATGGATCTTCTGGGACAGGTGGGACACCTAATGACTACTGTAGATTAGTATTCATTGTAGTATATTTTAAAAATAATCCCTAACTTAACTGAGACATCAGTTGGTAGGATGAGTTCTTAAAATTGTATGACATAGTGACACGTAATGTGTTACGGTACAATTTTGACTTGTTTATGATTAATGAAAAGACTACCTTTGATTGCTAAATTCTACATGTATCGATGTTATCTATCTTTTCTTGCTTATTCCTAATGTTCGCATTAGTGATACAACCATTGAACAAGTACTCATCTCGAATTGAGTTACGATGTTGATTATTCTTTTTGAGTGCCATCGAGGTCATGAACCTCATGATTAATTCGATAAGCTCATTTCCTATCATATTGTGGTTAGTTCTTGGTGAACAACTCTTCATCACTCTTTTGCAGATCACTCATTGTTTTTATAAGATAAAACAACATCCATTGAGAAAAAAAAATTGAATTTTCATCACTATATGTATTATTTAAAGTGAGACTTATAAATAATCATTATTGAAATGAAGTTGATTATGAAATACCTTAGAAAACTTAATTGTTTTCATAACAAAGAAAATCTTTGTATTTTATTCTTGATTCTTATTTAAGAATTAAGCACGAAAATGTTTTTATTATAAACATGATGATAAGATTTTGACGAACGGAGTATTGCATCGTTAATCTTGAAATTGTATATAGTTGCGCGCCTACATACAATTTGGAATGGACCATGCAAGACTGATTAGTAGTCACCATAAAACTAATGAATAAACACTACATTTTCTTTGAAGATTGTGAAAGATTAAATTTTATGAGATCTGCAAGAAGTGAAAAATAGGGACATAGTGTTAGGGACACCTACATATGTGCCTGTAGCATCTATTCTTCTGAGTTGAATTTACTCATCTGTGGAATTTGTCTTATTTGATAATTGATATTCCCTTCTTGTCCAATTCTCCCGTAGTGAGATTCTTAGGAAAAGTATATGATTACCGAGTGTTGATACCCGACTGGATGTATCGACGTTCCTATCATTTCTTTTGATTTGATTTCATTTGAATGACCTGGGTAACGATCCGAGGAGCTTTCGAATGCGTACTCAAATTATGAAAACATGGGATATATTCATATTCATTAAATGTTTTCTTCTGTATCTGATTTGAAATTCTCTCGCATAGATTATGCGTTGACCTTACTCTTTTTAGTAGTAGTTGTGTCTCCATATATCCCTGAATTTGTGAAGAATCATGAGTTATTATTACTCTTTTGAGAAGTTCACATCTTATCGACAGCAATATAATTGGAAAGTTGATAGTGCCAGTAGAATGGATTGATTGATTATGACATGACGACATTGTCTTAATTGATGGGAACTCGAATAGAATTCCCCTAAATGATAAGATGTTGATTATCAAAAGTGATCTAAATAATTCTTGATGAATGATCATATCCTGCATTTAGACTTGAAATTATACCGTGAATGGTTGTGAATTAGTCATAGATATTATAATCTAGAAAGAACCTAATATGAATTTATTAAAAGATGTTTATGTTATCTGAAACTTTAGGAGGTATTTGTTGGTAAATTACCTAGACTTTTGCCATTAAGGCAAGTTGAATTTGGTATTGATTGTATTCTCGGTGCTGCACCTGTGGCTTGTGCACTGTAAGTCAGCTCCATCTGAATTAAAGGAATTACCGTACAACTGAGAGAGTTGTTGGAGAAAGATTTTATTCTACCAAGCTCGTCATTATGAAGAGCTATGGTATTATCATTCCTTATATTTATTTGTTGAATTACCGTGAACTAAGTAAACTGACGATTAAAATCTATATCCACTACCCAAGATGATAGATTTGTTTGATCATTTACAAGGTTCTAGCGTATGTTTTAAAATTTGATCCACGACATGGTTATCATCAACTTCGAGTCCGCGAAAAAGATTATCTATTCCAATCACTACATCCAAAACTTGTAATGAACATTATGAGTTTCATGTTATGTCGGTTGGATTGACCAATGCACATGTAGCATTCATAAATTTCGTGAATCACGTGTGTAGGCTGTAATTTGATAAATTCATGCTTGTGATCATTAAGGACCATTTGTTTATTTGTAAGAATAAGAAGGAGTTAATAATCATGTATAGACTTCCCTGAGTTGGCCGAGTAGTGAAAACTTGTACCTTGAATATTTAACATGTGATGAAAGACTTAATCCTTTACATTATTTGACCGTGTGATTAAAAGAAAATGGAATATATTGACTCTTCAAAAATTGGAACCATTAAGGCTTTGGGTTTTACCAAAAAGAAAGTGCAAATATATTTTGACAAATGTTTTAACAAAAGATTTTTAAGGGATCATTCCCTTATAACCAAAACATTTAACTAAACTCTTGTTTAGGGGTAAATGTTTCTGCATACCTTAAGACAACCTAAGCAGAATTAAGGAAAACATTTAAACCATAAATTGAAATTTGAAGCGACAATTTTTGCTTTTCAACTAAGAAAATTTTGACCAAAGTATAACCAGAGATTTTTCAAACATTTACGAATCTTATTAATTATTTTCAATAAATCAACGAAAATCTTGTTAACTAAATTCAAATTTATTTTGAGCATTTTATATAACTGGTCGAACTAAGAAATTTAAAAACTTTTATGTTTACGTTTCATAAGAATTTAATAATTATTATCTAATTAATTGCAATAATTATCGACGCTTTAGACGTCGGATTGAGTAAAACGGATAAAAATGATAGTTAAGACGAAACTAAAACATAGAAGATATGAAGAAAGAATTTTGAATAAATACGGTTATGATATTTATTTCATCAGGAGAAAGTGAATATAGATACCGACACATTATGTAGAAAAGATAAAGAACCAATTAGGATATGTTCCTTAATAATGAAGGTGCAAAATAAATTGCCGAACAATATAAAAATAGCTGATACTTATAAAAAGGATAATATAGATAATAAAAAGGGGTTCGCGGCTAATGTGAACCATTAGAAGTGAGAAGCCGATGGCATTAGATGTATAAAAGGCCACTTGTGGTTGCCTAAATATGGAGATTTTGAGATTTAGTTATGTTGGAATCCTGTAAGTATAAGCATTCTATTCCTGTCATTTCTGATCTAGTGTATCATTACCAGAAGAGGTTGTACTAATGACAAATTATGAAGGCAGACATTGCCTCATACATTAGTAAACGTCTAGCTATCGCAAAGGTCATCATCTGAATTTGATTCGATTTGGGTCATCGTCGACAGACTGACCAAATCTGCTAATATCATTCTCGTTAATGATAAATTCTTGATGAAGAAATTGACTCTTTATATTTAAAGGAGTCGTGTAAACATAGTGTGCTTGTATCGATCATCTCTAACAAGATCCTCGCTTCGCATCGAATTTCTAGAGATTTGCTCAGAAGTCATTGAGAACGAACCTTGATGAGAGTACTGTGTACCACCCCAATCGAAGGGACGAGGTAAAGTAAAGATACAAAATACTATAAGTACTGTTCTATGTTGAATGATTTACCATTGGTAATAAATTGTAAAATCGCTTTCCTTTGGAAAGATTATCACTGATAATTATCGTGTTCGAGATCGAATCTTGTTAGGATCTATATTAGAGCATCTGTAAGCAGGAGTTGGAATGAAGACACCCGACATACACCCATTGTGAGTTGGACATGTCTTTTAGGTTTAAGGTTTCCTATGAAGGCGAACCTAACCTTACAAAATACCCGACCCACGAGACCTGAAATGATTATTGAAATTAGGATCTGATTATTGACTGCCGGTAGTGGGCAAGAGGTTATATGAATATGAAATGTAGATCTTGAAGTGCCAGATGGGTAGCGAAGTTATGCCAAAATTTTTACCATGAAAAATGAACTGATGATCTGGAAGATCATGGGAAATAAGTCCCCGTTGTATGGGACCATTGAAATGATGTAAAAGATTGGTTTGAAAGGCATATAAGCTGGATCTACCCTAGGACTTCAAGAGCTGCGTGAATTATGATTCGTATATCGAACTTGATGGAATATCTATCAAGTGAGAATTTGATTATTTCTTAGTAGAGTTTAGATCGGCGAAAAGTTGCATTCATCAAAAACCCGTGAACAACATGGATAGAGAAAGTAAGTCAACATTAAGCCTGATCTATTTCCCGTAGTTATATTTGATGAAACTCGCGTATTGTAATGGATTACACTTGTGAGAAAAGACCGAATGTAGAGGAAATACCCACATGGCTTTAACTCTATAAGAAGCGAGTAGTAAGGTAAGATGATCTTTGAGGACAAAGATCCTGTTTAGGGGTAAATGCTGTGACAATCCGTCAATTTATGGTTGATATTTTATTCTCAATATTTAATTGAAAATATTATTTTAATGTTATATTATGAACTCACTTATTTTTGGGAAGAAATTTGGATTTACATATTGAAGCAGCATCGACTACGTCTAAACCGGAGGATTCTACGTTACGTGCTCACATTTAAATACACCGTCTTTGGTTACAGTCCGATATTTCAGAAAATAAATTTATCCGTAAATATTATTTTGGGTTTTTAAATTTGTTTTGGTTAATAAACTAACAAATTTACGAGAAGAGATTAGGACTTACGATTTTAATTTAACGTCCTTTACGACTAAACCGGAAACCTTAGGATTACGTATTTACGTTTTCGAACTCCGTTTTTGATGAAACGATTTTTATTAGATTCGTTTTGTGCCGTTGATTCATAATTTATAAAAACGTTTTTCATAAAACGACCCAAGGGCACGCAAATCGAGGAAACTAGAATCGAGGAGTACCCGTAAATAATTGGGGATGAGACAAAACAAGTTTTGCCCCACCCCCACATATGGATGGCATAACTTAGCTACAACAATTTTGAGGTGTCAAGCTTACAAAGTAAGCTAGGTCACTTGTCCTAGCCACTTTGTAAACTAGCAACCAACTCAAAACCACTCACTTCCAAACAACTTCTCCATTTCCATCCATGCAAAACCACACAACTCTCCTCCCTCTCTCTCAAAAATTCGTCCCATATTCATATAAAACAACCCTCATTTGATCCATTTTAACCATAAAATCATGTGTTATTCACACATATGATGAAGCCCTTTTGAAGCTCTATAGATTGGTGGTGATCTTAACATCCAAAGAGAAGTTTGCAAGATGAAGTAGGGCTGATTTTCCACAAGATGTTCATGAAGATAGGTGATCTTGAAGTTGATATTGGTATATCACAAGTCTTGCCATCAAAATCCAAGCCTTGTTCATCAACCTCATCTTTTCATCACTATGGTGGTATAAAGATTGTCCTCCCCATCCTTTTGTAATTTTGATTATGTAATCATGTATTTTATTCTTAAATGTATATATGTATGATGATATATGATGATTAAAAATATTATGTGGGGATTTGGTGTTGATAGATAGGATAAACATAGATAAAAAGATGGACAAACTACATGTAAAATGGTTAAATCTTGTTTAAATGGTAGGCTGTATAAAAACAGTAAATAACTATGTCATGAACTGATAAAATGGCATAATTTAATGGATATACAGTAAGTAATATGTCTTGTACACATGTGAGAGTTGGCCATGCAATGGAATCATTAGGATGAGTGAGATATGATCAAAACAAGTTTAGAGTACAAATCTGAGTTCACTGTTTTGGACGATTTTTAGAAAATACTTAGAAGCTGACTAAACAGTAGCTATAGAAGAGTTAAATGGAGCACATATCATGTAGTTTATGTCATAAAGATTTGAGCTTCTATCTCCATATAGAACTCTAGATATGGCTGTTTTGGTGAACATGAAAGTAAAAATCAGATTTTGGGAAATTAAAGTATAATAGTATTATATAAGCACTCAAATAAAAATAGTATAAAATGTGAATTAAAACCCGCTAACTTATATAATACATTTATATAAATATGTATAAGGATAAATAAATGGACATTTTATAAAAATGGTACTTTGATAAGTTTTATAAGTTATAAAACTATAAACATGATTTTTACGACTTTTTCGGCTATTACAGTAAAATTAACGTTTTTGTTAAATAAAACTTAGACGGTTGGACCCGTCTAATGTAAACTTATATAAACTCATATACTTATATATAAACATATATAACAAGTAAAAACCAATAAAACCCGAGCTATATAACATACGGACATTAACGGGCTAAATTAACGTTATTGGACTAATAATACAACAAAATGGGCTAAAACACTTATAAACTTATTTATTGGGCTTAACCCATTTGGGCCCAACTTGTAAAGTGTAAATACTGATAATAAAAGTATAAAGTGGATTAATACAAGTTGAAGAACTTATAATAAGCTTGTTGGACTTAAAACATGTAAATAGGTAAAACTAGTAAACTAGTATAAAAGTTATCAACACATAACACTAAAATGAGTAAATGAGAATATGTAAACCCACTTGATCATCATATATATATATATAATATCATCATATGTATACATAATTGTTATTTTTATAAAGTCATTGGACAAGAGTCTAAGACGAGTATTATTTGTCCAGGTTTCCGTGATTGAAGCACATGCTGTACGTCCGAATTGCCGATAACCCGCCTTCCCACATCAACGTGAGTTCATAGCCTAGCACTCTTTTAAATGTTTTTATGAAATGTTTTATAAACTCGCGAGGGAGATAACATTTTAGTTTTTATGAAATAGGACACTAGTTGTCCCGATTGTTTGTTTATTGATTTGGACCCGAATGATTGTATGACCCGATGAATAATTATATGACCCGATGTATGAGATAAAATGGATTATTAAAGTTAGGTTATGTCACTAAAAGTCCCATTAGCATGAATTGCGAACTACCGGGATTTGGTAGACGCTTATGCATATAATAGTACTATTTGGGGACGATCACCCGAGTTCGCGCGTTGACGGTTGATCCCCGTCGTGCCACATTGATTGGTAAGAGAATTTATATATAAGAAGATTTCCATAGCGTGACCTTTGTGACGACACGCTAATTTAGCTGGGAAAATTGAGTTTCGGGCTAGCTACCCGTTTTGGTTTTAGTAAGGTAACAATGTCATGCGGCTTATAATAATCCAATTAACGAAATACTGCTATACACACCGAATTACGATGTATTGCCTGACTAGCAATACGGGGTCATACTATTGATATTATGTTCGTGTTTTGGTTTTATATAACCATATTCATATAACGGTTTTTATTTAACTTTATACAACGTCATAAGACGTATTGTATGATGTTTTTACGACATTGGCTCGTATAATGATTTTTAAGGCAAATGCCTATATTATGATTTTCGATAAGGATTTGTATAAAAATGACTTTGGCTATTTTATGGCCTATTACAAAGATTTGTACAAAATGATTTTCGGTAATAATTTTGTACCGATGTTATATTGATGAATTTTATTAAACTCTATGAATTCACTCGGCGTTATCGCTGACCTTTTATTTTAACATGTTTTATCTCAGGTACGTGAAGGTAATTCTCGGGAAGACAACAAGAATTCATGGCCCGCACTTAAAGAACAATTTCCATTCAAATGTTTTGTAAAAATTGTATGAAATACTATGACTTGGGACCTATGTAATTTTAACTTTTATGAATGGAAATACTTTATTAATAAACGACACGATTTTTATGCGTTGTCTATAATGTGAGTAATGTGCTATCCCGTAACACCAACTAGTCTTCCGCTGTATTGAGTTGAATAAATTTGGGGGTGTTACAGTTTGGTACCAGAGCTCTCGTTATAGAGAACGAAAGATTTTTAAAACCAAGGTTTTGAAGAAAACATTTCAAAATCTTTTAACTATAAACATTTTTCACAAAATGTCTAAAAATATTTTGTCTATAACAGTGCCGAAGAATTCCCGAGTTACCGACAAGGCCAGACTGAGAAGTGTTATTTTAATATATATATAACTTGGATTATATATATATATATATATATATATATATATATATATATATATATATATATATATATATATATATATATATATATATATATATATATATATATATATATATATATATATATATATATATATATATATATATATATATTTATATATATATATATATATATATATATATATATATATATATATATATATATATATATATATATATATATATATGATGTAATTTTATTACATGATTGTTTGATGATTATTTTGATATTTAAACGAGGTATTTATACGATGTAGATTGTCACAAGAAACCCTAAATCCCCTAGTAAATTAATCGAAGCTATTCTCATAGGAATTCTAGCTATCCTAGATCTAAACCAAGTTGTGGATATTTATGATCCCAAAAAATGGTTGATATTCATAGAAATGTTGATATTAGTTGATTGTGATATTAAATAAGAATTGGGGAGATTAAATCTGATATCGATGTTATGACGATCTTTCCTTACAGAGTGGAGTTTGACAAAACTTTACCACCTAGAAAGATGTCATCTGATTCATTGTCATCCAAATTCTTAAATTGAAATCGAAAGGGTGAATGTTGCACTTGAGGCTGTCATTGGAACCATTACCCAAAAGCCTCATGCCACTAGTACCTTTCCGAGAAATATTGAATGTGTGAGTCATCTCATGCTAGTGACTCATTTGATAACTATTGATGAAGCAGCTATAGGATTGGAAATTAAGTGTTGTTCATATCGAGCTTTTATTTCCCTTTTAAGGTCTAAGAATAAAGTTGAAGCATTGGGAAATGAGGTAGGATATCAAATTGAGTATAAAATTGGTTGAAACTTGAATAAAGTAAAATTTAACTTGTATGGAATAAGAAATTGTTAAGAGGAAGTTGTTGAGTCCCGTGATTGTTTATAAGGTTTTAAATGTTCGTTAGTTCGTGTTAAGGGTTGTTCCTAGACCATTGTCCAATGATGAGGATGCCTAGTGTCCAATAAATAAATTGAAGAAATCTTCTTCTGAATTGGGACCGATGGATCTTCTGGGACAGGTGGGACACCTAATGACTACTGTAGATTAGTATTCATTGTAGTATCTTTTAAAAATAATCCCTAACTTAACTGAGACATCAGTTGGTAGGATGAGTTCTTGAAATTGTATGACATAGTGACACGTAATGTGTTACGGTACAATTTTGACTTGTTTGTGATTAATGAAAAGACTACCTTTGATTGCTAAATTCTACATGTATCGATGTTATCTATCTTTTCTTGCTTATTCCTAATGTTCGCATTAGTGATGCAACCATTGAACAAGTACTCATCTCCAATTGAGTTACGTTGTTGATTATTCTTTTTGAGTGCCATCGAGGTCATGAACCTCATGATTAATTGGATAAACTCATTTCCTATCATATTGTAGTTAGTTCTTGGTGAACAACTCTTCATCACTCTTTTGCAGATCACTCATTGTTTTTATAAGATAAAACAACATCCATTGAGAAAAAAAATTGAATTTTCATCACTATATGGATTATTTAAAGTGAGACTTATAAATAATCATTATTGAAATGAAGTTGATTATGAAATACCTTAGAAAACTTAATTGTTTTCATAACAAAGAAAATCTTTGTATTTTATTCTTGATTCTTATTTAAGAATTAA